>OX632360.1:39790880-39793380 GCA_951751655.1 Ophion costatus
ACGGTCAGAGAGAAAAAGAGCGAGAGAGAGAGAGAGAGCGAGAGAACTTTGTAATTCTTCTAGAGCATCATCTCATCGAGGGTCAAAAAACTCAATCGATTCCTCCGGTCAATGGCATCATCTTCCCGAGAGTATTTTTCGATCATTCTCTGTGTAATAATTAAGAAGCAGGCGAACAAAACCGGACTTGTACGTCAAGTTTTTTCTTGTTCTTTAAGGGGGATGATACCTTTGAGGAAAACATTGCTTTATTACTACTTTACCCTGGGGAAAGGGTATGTTTTATTACTACTTTCGACCGTGGCATGTTATTTCTTTTTTGTTAATCTTTAAAAATGGCAGAGGTATGGCACGTTCTTCTAAACTGCATTTTCAAAAGTGGCGAAGAATTTTTTTTTATCGATCTTTAAAAATGACAGAGGTATGGCACGTTCTTCTAAAGTGCATTTCAAAAATAGGTAAGACAATGATCGAACGATTCTGATGAAATTTCGTAAAAATCTTTCTACACCTCATTGTCTAAAAAACGATCCTAAATGTTTTTGAAAATTTATTCAAAGGTATTTTTTTTATTGCAAAACGTGGACGTTTTTTCCGAAAATTTAATCTTTTTGTGTAAAAGCGTAAAATTTCATTGATTTTAAACATTTATCAATTTTTCTTGGCTCATATTTTGCGTACGAGTGATAATGAAAGAAAAATCTTCGTTGGTTTTTTTCCAGATTGATCCCACAGACGCTACGTGTCACAGAAAAAAATACCACGCAATATAAAAAATACCAACGCAAATAGTAATGAAGACTACCCTAAGTCTAAAAAAAAGGCGGAAACATCGTTCCTTTTTAAGAAATCATGAAAATCAGCAATTTTTCGCTCGCCTAGACGTATCTCCACCCTCAAGCCCTCCTTTATTAGCTCCCCAAAATATTTCGAATCGAATCCGGCTCTAAACACCTTAAAAATCGGCAATTTTTTTTCTTACTTAGAGGTATCTCCCCCCTTAAGCCCACCATTATCAGCTGCCGAAATATTTAAAATTAAGCCCGGCTCTAAACACCTTAAAAGCAGCAATTTTTCGCTCGCCTAAAGGTATCTTCCCCCTTAAGCCCACCATTATTAGCTGCCGAAATATTTAAAATTGAGCCCGGCTCTAAACGTCTTGAAATAAGCAATTTTTTGCTCGCCCAAAGGTATCTCCCCCTTAAGCCCACTAATATCAGCGGCCGAAATACTTAGAATCAAATCTGGCTCTAAACATCTCAAAACGAGGAATTTTTTCCTCGCCTAGAGGTATCTGCCCCCTTAAGCCCACAATTATTAGCTGCCGGAATATTTAGAATCAAATCCGCCTCTTAACGCCTTAAAATTTGTTTAAAACTGCCTTTTCAGGCGAAAAGGTAGTTTTTAGGCACGAAAAAAGCAATTAAGCCTGCTCCTTAATTATTCTCAAAATATGATAATTTGACACGAATTTGGTTAATTTGTCGTGCAAAAGTAACGTTTTTGTTCGCGAAAAAGTCGAAGTATGATAAATTAAACCGAAGGGCCAAATTACCTCAAGCTCAGGGTGACGGGTGGTGGAGGCTTAACTTCAACGACATTTTCCGAAGCTTCGTTCTTCTCGTGTTGCGTGAGTCTCGGGGGTGGATTTGGCTTGCTGGGCTTCGGCGGTAACGCTGGTTTTTGCTTCTCCTCGCTCTTCGCTTCCGCAAAGTTCATCAATTTCCTGTCGTTCTCGGCCTTTGGTCTCTCAAACTCGTACGGTTTTTCCGCGACTTTCGAGGGCGGCTCGAACTTGGCTGCATGATCGTGCTTTCCAATTTGGCCCTGCTGCTGTTGCTGCTGTTGGCAGCTATGATCGATCTTGCTTTCCCGTGATATCTCGTACTTGGCTGTATCCAACTGTTGTTGCTTGAATTGGGAAAAGTTCGCGCTGGAATCGGGCAGTTTGGCCAATTGTTCGTGTTTGAATTGCGAACTGAGCTCGTACTTGTTGGAGGTACGAGCCTCGTGCTGGTCGTGTTTGTACTGATGAACACCGGGCAACAGCTGTGACTGATCGAATTTTCCTACGTGATGCGGCTGTTCGTGTCTAGTCGGAAGAGCCTCGAACTTGTTTAGATCGTGCTTCGTCGTATTTTCGTATTTATTCACCGTTTGTTGTTGTTGTTGTTGTTGTTGTTGCTGCTGCTGCTGCTGCTGCTGCGACGGTTGTCCGACGTTTGACGGTTCGTGCTTCGTCTGCTCGTACGACTTCGCGGCTTGGCTCGTGTGCTCGTATTTGATCGTTTGATTGTCGTGTTTTGGCAACAAGCCCTGCTGCTCGTATCTGGCGTGTTGATCGTGTTTCGCCGGCAACTCGTACTTGTTTTCCTGACTACTCGCCCCGCTCTTCAACGCCTCGAGCTTGGTTCTCTCGTTCTGGGCAATCTCCGGAGCGGGCAATTGCGACTGTTGGTTGTAACTCTGGCACGGATAGCCGGTGAAGTTCGTACTGACC
>OX632360.1:39798380-39813380 GCA_951751655.1 Ophion costatus
TTATTGCATTTTTTTGAAGTATAAGTATCTGAGAATATGTCCTGAACATTTCAAGTCGATCCGAACAAAATTGACTGAGATATGAGCGTTGAAAGAGAAGAATCCGTGAATTGAAGAACTAAAATTGAAACTTTAAACGCGTTTTTCTCAAAATGGCATTTCTGAAGTCGGTGACCAAGATTACTCGAACACTAATGAACTGATCTTCTTGAATTTTTGCAGGCTTATTTAATACATAAAAATGTAGTCTTTAATCGTTCGATTTTTTTTTCGAAAAAAAATGGCCGTTTTATAGCCAAAAAACGGCCGTTTTTTTCGTTAAAATCGAACCATTAACTTTGACTGTCCGCCATTTTGTGAAAAATGAATATTTTTTAAAATCCTTCGATTAAAGACTAGTTTATACTTATATTTGACTAAATCCATCCGCATTTTTTTTTCAAATGATCCACTTCGCCGCAATGTTGGTCACCGCAAACCGTGTATATAAAAACATTATTTCATTGACGGCCATTTGCCACTAAACAATGTAATATTTTTCAATGAAAAAATTACTGAAAGTTCTTCAAGATGTGTTCTTTAAGATGGTATATTGATCGATTAAAAAAGTTTTGTAGTTTTCTTTAAAAAAATTCATGAAAAAGGCCTTTTTTTGCGCTACAAGTGGAAGTAACGCCTTAAATGGAAAAGAAAAAGGCGAAAATGCTTCTACGGATTCGAGATCCCATTGCGGGCAATTTGTAGAAAGTGGATACGGGGATCGACGAATGACGCATCGCACGGGGGGAAATCGTACTAATTCGATGTATCTCGTTCGAACGCGAAAGGAGAAAAATAATTACGCGCTTCTCGCAATTGCTGCCGTGCTCGGGCTTGAGGTATGCGCGTTATCGTATCATTGTCGATGGGTGTGAGAACTTTCCTTTTTTTTTAGAGCCTCCCGAGATGTTCAAATAGGAGATGGGACGAATTGTGGTTGTGAACAGATGGAAAATGGAGCGGATATTTCGGTCGATCGTTCCTTAAGGTATTCCTTTCACGGAGGGCCGATTTTGGGGGGGGGGGCATTGGCAAGGCCCTTCTGGATCATTTGTAAATTACGGGGATGCTTAATAAAAAACAAGTGACTATCAATTGACATACCCAGCGAAAAACTGGAATGAAAAATTTCGCGAGGTTTTAGTGGATTTGACTTTGGCAAGTCGCGGGTATGAAAATTCTTCTACTGGCTCACATTTTTCTAAATTTTATCGTTAAGATTTTATTTAAACATTCGGTGAACCATGTTTTTGTTGTCGTTGCGGAATCGTAGGAATTTTTTGCACGCGTTGAGCAGTTTGTATCAGGCATCTAGAGTTATTTATTGTTTAAATTATTAGATAGAAATATGGCAGGGCTGTCGTCTCCATAAAGTGCCGTATAAATGAGACGATTTTTTCGAGTTTCAATTTTTCGTTACAAGTTCGTAATTTGGCTTAAAATTTTTCAATAAATTGTTTCCATAATTGTTTCAATAATTGGTTTCAATAAATGTACTCTATCCATATAGATGAAACAAATTCGCAAAAAAGTGTCTTTTTTTTCACGCTGAAACCCTTCCCTTAACGTCCGTAAGATGAAATTTTTTTCAAAAGATTTTCGCCAAACAGCCCTTTGTACTAGTTTTGCCGCGATAACTCAAGAACGATTGAAGATATCGCGCAGATTTTCTTTGAAATGTTTTTTTGCTCACTTTGTCACTTACCGTGAGCTCGCGTCGTAATTTCTCGAGTTCGGCGCTCGCTGGTGTTGACATTTGGCCGTTGCCACTGCTCGCACCGGTGGCCCCGTTGTGACGTCCCCTGAGCTCCTCGAGCTGTCGCGTCAGCTCCTCGACCTTCGCCACCGCCAACGACAGTTCCTTCTCCTTCTCATTGAACAGAGCCCTTATGCAGTCCAGATCGGAGGCTGGAACGTGACGTTTATTTTTTTTGTCAACCTTCTGCTTCGTGCGGTCAATAATGGACGAGCACGGAGACAATTAGGAAAAAAAATGACGTGAAAAAAATTACGTATTAAGGGATACCACCACTCTAGGATTTTGGAAAAATCGTTCTTTTTGGCTTAATAAATACTTTGGGGTCATAAAATCAAGATGCAATGCATCGCAGATCGAAGGTAAGCGAAAATTTCAAAGATTCAACTGCTCGTACAACTTTAAGGGGCTGTACCAGTGTGACGCTTAAAAAAAATCGATTTTTTTTGCCTTTCGAAGAGTATGTGGCTTCCGGATGGTGGCCGTGGTGAGAATCAGCGTTGTGCCGACGTTTCGCAAACGTCACAGTCTGCATCATCGGGGCTGAGAGCTCCGATACTAAAGCTCCCGTGTCTCAGGTATTTTTTTTTGCCTTTTTCGACACTTTATACTTTCAAGAATATCCTGTAAAATTTTCAAGGCCGTATCTCTGATATTCCACGAATGGCAGCCTCCTCAAGAGCAACCGCTCGTAAGTATAAAATGCTCCAGTTGAATCTTTAAAAGCGTTTTTCTCGAAATGAGATATTTCAAATTTGCTGACAGTGTAACGCAAAGAGCAATTATCCGATGGACTTGAAATTTGAACTGAGTACTCTTGAATATATTTACTCTACAATGACGTAGGATATTTTTGATTGGATGACAATTGACGATCTGGCATTGAAAAAAAAATGACCATTTTATAGGCAAGAATACAGACTTTTTTTCATAACTACGCCATTTTGTTAGATTTTGATATTTTTCGAAAACTGTCCGCCATTTTGTTATTTTTGCATATATAAAAAATCGTTTGATATGCGCTACAGCCATCAACATACTGAATCTAAAACCGTTTGATTTTTTTGTTTCGGATGATCCATCTCCGGGATTTCATCAACAGCGCGGACCTACCATTTTTTCAAATCAGTTTTTTACTTCCATTTTCGGCTATAAATAGTGACTTGTATGAGTAAAAAAATTTTTTGAATGTGTCTCGAAAGTGTATTTATTAAGTGTAACAGCTGTCATATCAATATCTATAATATAAACCTACCAAAAAAAAATCATGAGAATAGCCTTTTTTTAGCGTCTAAAGTGAGAAGACCCTTTAAACGATTTTTTAACTCTGGTATTTTGTGGTGACAAAAATTTCAAAAAATTAGTAAAGACTCGGTATAGTCTAGACAATAACATATATTTTTTTCAAATTTAGTCTTCGATTGTGGTAAACGCTCCAACATCCTTAAATTCTTCTGAGAGCAGTGCTGAAATATTGTTTCATCAAAGTATAGCTTTTTATTTGTGAGGCTCCTGTGCCTCAGTGCCTTGACAATTATTATCGAAACCAATGTAGAGAAACGTGTACACCAGACAAGTTTTTTGCATATATATATATATATATATGGACGTTTGTGTGTACGTCAGTGCGTTATTGTATAAGGTTCAATATCCCTTGAGACGGCGGTAGACAAAGATCTTGGTTCTCTACAGCCGTGGGAGAGGACAATGGACCACAATGTCACGAGAAAGTATCCGCGACTTTCGCTCTTGAAAGATGGCCGGAAGAGTACTCGACCTCGTATCAAATCTTGCGCGCGGAGTATGAAAAAAGTCTTTGAAAAAAAAGCTCAAAGAAAAATTAATATACCCCATGGAAGGAACGACCGCGAACCTTCGATGAAGAAGATTAATATCTTCTTTCCGCAAGATCAGGGCGGGCTTACATTTTAGTAAAAAAAAAGCGCTATCATGGGCTGTATTGACGAAAAAATTGCTGTTAGTCGTCTCTCGGACTTTTTGCGATGAGCCTTGACGTGTATAAAATAAGGGTCCTCCGCACGTGAGAAGGTCTATCCGCGGGGAATTAAGGATGTTGAGTCCCTATGTTAATGTTAATTGTTCAATAAATAGCTTCTTAATCGTCATGAAATTTTTACACGACCTCCTGAATACTTCGTGTAAAAACATACCAAATTTTCAGTATTCTATCATCATTACTTCAACCTCCTTAAGGGTTGAAATAAAAAATGAAAAGAAAATTCTGAAAATTTGCTATGTTTTTGTATGAAGTATTTACGAGGTCGTGTTAAAATTTCACGACGATTAGGAAGCTCGTTATTCAAAAATCAACATTTTGTTAAGAACAATTTTTAAAAGAAATAAAAAAAAATTTATCAATAAACTTCGTTTTGTTTCCGTTGCTTTCAGTATATTGTAGATATTACAAAATTGAGAGGTAAAAAAAAAACTTATTGCAAAGTGACATCAGTTTCCATAAGACAACATTTAATTGGTGAATGTTAATTGTTCAATAACGAGCTTCCTGATTGTCGTGAAATTTTTACACGACCTCTGAAATACTTCATACAAAAACATACCAAATTTTCAGAATTTTATCATCATTTGCGATTTGGGACTCAACATCCTTAATGGTGTATTGCCCATACATTCTCTACCAAAAGTGACTTTCAGCGAGAATTTTGAGTACTTTGCGATGAGATTGAAATTAAAAAAAAATCACATGGAAGATGCTAAGAACATTCATTTCCGGTAATAATAACGCAAAAAAGTGATAAGTAAATTGTAGAAAAAAAAAATTGATCAACACATGTCCGGCGAACTATTTTTTTATGTGATAAAATGAATTCGTAGATTTTTCTGAATAGGTATGAAATTTTTAAGAATTTTTGGGTGGGAGGAGGAGCCCCTCGCTGGGTAGGCTTTTGATTTTCAGCGAGGTCTCACCGTATGCTCACTAGTAGACGCGCCAGCCGATGCACACGAGAGAATTAGAAAATTCTTGGTCAGTGGGCCTGTCGCGTTTTTGTGCCGCTATTTTCAACAATAGACGATTCGACATCGGATAACTTTATACGTATTTCATTATTCCGAACAACTTTTGTTTGAAACATTTATTGATCGGGCCATTCATTATCGAGATACGCCGATTTTTAAGTTTTCAACCCCTATTTCTTAGGGTTGGGGCGAGTTGAGGGGCAAAATTTCATTGGGGTTATTTTCAGTATGCAAGCATCTAGGTTCAGTGCAAATCCTAATTCTACGCTAAAAGTGCTGGGTTTTGGTCGCTTTTACTGGGCCTTTTACTTGCTATAACGTTCTCTTCAATGGTGAACATAAAAACTAAGAAGAGAAATAGACTCCAACTGGAACATTATTTAGTTATTTGCGTCTCAAAAATAGAAACACGATTTGGCACCTTATTAAAAAATGACCAGGCCCAACCTTCTCGAAATTGTTGTATTTTTATTGCAGTGTAGGACCTACAACCCTTGCTTTTTACTTTTACCTCGCTTGCGACCCACACGTTAAAAAACCACTGCTCTAATAAAATTACTTTATTAGTACAATTTGATTTATCAATTGAATCCAATTCCACTACCTACTATAAATATATATATACGTATGTCTAATAATAAGAGTTGGTGCGATTTAAAATTCGCGTCGTTGGAATTTACAATCTGGAATTGAGCGTGTGTCATTGTTCGACGATAAAACATCGACGGCCAATTCCGAAGTATAGCATATGTGTGGGCGGACGTGCGGCTGTACGTACGTATACAAACGGGCATGTATATGAGGTATTCCAAGTATTTTCGAACGGCCTGAAAGCTTGACCTTCTTCAATTTTTTTCAAAGTTGGTGATGTTTCTGTATCATATATTTTGAGTGCATGGCATTTTTTTTCAGTTTTTCATCGGCTGGCTAACTTGGGTAACTCGGAGATAAGATTTGACACGTAATAAAATTTCAAATGATCGTATCGTAGTGATCTTCTCGTCGTACAAAAAAATATCCTCGACAAAAAAGATGCGTTTTTATATTGACTATATAGAAAAAAAAATTCAAAATTTTCCGAGTACTACAACACTAAAGAAAAAGAAAAATCTTGCCTTTTTTTTATTTGTTAACCCCAATGACTAGGTTGATTCTGCTGAAATTAACACTGAATTTTCTTTTATTAGTGTAAACCAACATGTGTAAGTTTCATTCTGGGCTGGGCTTGGGTTCAGTTAATATCGTCATCTTAAATTTAATGGGAAATTGTTTTTGTTGAATAACTCGGCGATTTACAATTTTTAAGTAAAAATAGTAGTGACTAAACTTGAAGGAAATCGAGTGCTTTACAACTTTAGTCATTACAGTTTTTTCTCCACCATCGATATTTTTCGAATTAAACCTGAAAAAGCGGCTATTGCGTTATCTCGTTTGTTTTTAAGGCATTAATGAACATGAACAAACTTGTAGAGAATGAAATTGTGGACAATTTTCGTTCCGACCTTCTGTTTCCTAGAATCAATATTTAAGGTCGTACGCCACGGTAAAAGAAAGAGCGAATGCTTCGCGAAAAAATATTTTCACGCTTCTCGTTCTATTTACCGTTGGCGGACGACCTTAAATATTGATTCTAGGATAAAAACGGTACATACCAAAATTGTCGAGAATTCCATTCTCTAAAAGTTTGTTTATGTTCATTTATGCCCTAGAGTTCAAAATTAACGAGATAATGCTATAGTCGCTTCTTTCAGGTTTAATTCGAAAAATATCGATGGTAGAGAAAAAACTGTAATGACCAAAGTTGTAAAGCATTCGATTTCCTACAAGTTTAGTCATTACCATCTTTACTCAAAAATTGTAAATCGCCGAGTTATTCAACAAAAACAATTTCCCATTAAATTTAAGACGACGATATTAACTGAACGCAAGCCCAGCCCAGAATGAAACTTACACATATTATTTTACATTAATAAGAGAAAATTCAGTGTAAATTTCAGCACAATCAATCTAGTCATTGGGGTCGAAAAATAAAAAAAATAAAGATTGTTATTTTTTTTTAGTGTTGTAGTACTTGGAAAATTTTGATTTTTTTTTTCAAAATAGTTAATAGAAAAACGCATCTTTTTTGTAGAGGACATTTTTTTGTACGACGAGAAGATTACTACAATACGAGCATTTGAAATTTTATCACGTGTCAAATCTTATCTCCGCGTCAGCCGAGTAGGCGAGCGGATGAAAATCTGAAAAAAATGCTACGTACTCAAAATATATGATACAAAAACATCACCAACTTTGAAAAAGATTGAAGGAGGTCAGGCTTGTAGGCCGTTCCAAAACACTTGGAATACCTCATATATATATGTTGTTGTTTTATCCTTTATACATGCATGCACGGAGTTTTGTGCAGCTATCTCATTTTACGCTTGCATAAAACCGATGACACCGCACCGCGATATCGTCTCGCCGTCGGCGTCGTCCTCGTCGTCGTTCGTCGTATAGTGCAGTGTTGCATCACCGACGTGAATGACGCTCTCGATATGGGGTTTTGCGCTTGACCATGCCGCAAGTACTATCGTGTGGTCACACCTATGCAAGCGAATAACGATCGCGCGAGGCATCGCGTGCACTCCGCTTTTCACCCTTTTGTATATCGTCGTCGTGTATATTACACGAGCGTATATACAGCTCGAGCTCCCTTAAGGAAGTTCATCTGATGATCGAATTAACAAACAGATATTGATTTTAAAAAATCGAGTTCATTTATGAGTACCTAAAAAGTCACCTGTTCAAATTTCAAACTCTCCGGATACCTTGTTTGTCAGCAATTAATAAATAACATTTTTATAAATTAACATGGTCTCTTATGGAATGTCGTGTTTTCCCCGTCTATAAACGTGAAATTTGCAAGCATTGACAAACAGTTTCGAAAGAAACTTTTATAATGGATAAAAAAATATCTAAAGAACGTTTGAACAGCTTTCTAAAATCCATTAGATACTTGAGAACTTCAGAATAAATTAATTCGCCTTGAAAAATGCTGGTTTTTCGGAGGGTCTCTTGAAAAACAGCATGCTGTTTTTCAAGAGAAAAATGAGGTTTTCTTTGGAGAAGCTGGCATTTTTCGTATTTTTCGAAATTTCGAAAAGTGGATCGTGAATCCATAGCCGGTTGAATATATTTGAAGAAAACATTTTTTATTTCCGTTTCAGATTGCGTGCTTCGGTTGCAGATTTTTTTTCAATAAAGTAGTGCCGTAAAATTCCCCGCAAATACTCTTTTTTAATATGAAATTTGGAATGTTCAACTCGGCAAAAAAAAGTTGTTTACACTCGGCGAAAAGACATACACTGAATTTCAAGCTTGCTTACAGTACTTCTTTGTAGATGGGTTACCAACTTAAACTACAAGCACGCAGTTCTGGTAACGCCATCTCTTGAAAAACAGCGAGAACTTATTCAACGTCCTGATAAAAATATATGTTAGTGTCTAGATTGTACTGAGTCGTGACGAATTTTTTGCATTTTTTTTCACCACAAAGCACCGGAGATAAAAAATAGTTTGATGTATGTAATTTTACGTGCAGTTAGATGGGCAAGACGTTTACACTACGGTGGTTTAATTTTTTTTGCTATTTAGCACGAAGATAAATAATTTCTAACAAGGGACTAACGCAAACTGAACTTTGGTAAACATTTTTTAAAAAACCCATCTTGCCTATCGTAAAGCATATATATTAAATATTGAACCATCAAGGATTGATTAAAAATTTCGAATCTTGGCTGGCGAGTGAAGACCATTGCTGCCAATGTCCGCATAGTTGCGGTATTTCGGCCACACTCAATATTCATCAATGGTAATAATAAATAATCTCGTGGCATAAATATAAATAGTCATCATTATAAATTACTCATAATTTCATTCTGAGTCGTATAACACATTCACTGATGCAGTTTTTTTCATAATAATCATCGATAATATACTTCTTCAAGGAATAGTTACTTTTTCACCTTCTTTTTTCAAGTTCCTTTTTCAAGTCAAGATTCACGTAAAACAGTTACATGCATGTATTTTTTCAAGTCAAGTTTCGAGTAAAAAAGTTACTTTCAAGTCAAGTTTCAAGTAAAACAGTTACTTTCAAGTCAAGTTTCAAGTAAAACAGTTACTTTCAAGTCAAGTTTTAAGTGAAAAAAGTTACTTCAAAGTTATTTTTTCAAGTCAAGTTTCAAGTAAAAAAGTTACTTTCAAGTCAAGTTTCAAGTAAAAAAGTTACTTTCAAGTCAAGTTTCAAGTGAAAAAAGTTACTTCAAAGTTATTTTTTCAAGTCAAGTTTCAAGTAAAAAAGTTACTTTCAAGTCAAGTTTCAAGTGAAAAAAGTTACTTCAAAGTTATTTTTTCAAGTCAAGTTTCAAGTAAAAAAGTTACTTTCAAGTCAAGTTTCAAGTAAAAAAGTTACTTTCAAGGCAAGTTTCAAGTAAAAAAGTTACTTTCAAGTCAAGTTTCAAGTAAAAAAGTTACTTTCAAGTCAAGTTTCAAGTAAAAAAGTTACTCTCAAGTTAAGTTTCAAGTAAAAAAGTTACTTTCAAGTCAAGTTTCAAGTAAAAAAGTTACTTTCAAGTCAAGTTTCAAGTAAAAAAATTACGTTCAAGTCAAGTTTCAAGTAAAAAAAAGTTACTTTCAAGTCAAGTTTCAAGTAAAACAGTTACTTTCAAGCCAAGTTTCAAGTAAAAAAGTTACTTTCAAGTCAAGTTTCAAGTAAAAAAAGTTACTTTCAAGTAATTTTTTCAAGTCACATTTCAAGTAAGAAAGTTACTTCAAGTTATTTTTTCAAGTCAAGTTTCAAGTAAAAAAAGTTACTTTCAAGTAATTTTTTCAAGTCACATTTCAAGTAAGAAAGTTACTTCAAGTTATTTTTTCAAGTCAAGTTTCAAGTAAAAAAGTAACGTTCAAGTTATACTTTTAACCCGTAAGTTTTTCTCATTCGCGTGATAAAAATGCATAATTTTGCCCTTCAATGGATATATTTTACGAAAAATTAGCATCTACAGAATAAATCGATACCTCATATGCATTTTTCGGAGGTTCGTTAAAAAAAAATGCATAACCCGTCATTTGCTTCAACTGGACCGCTCCAAACTCCGTAAAACTCGCGGTTGCATCCTCGAGAGTCCCTTCGTCACACGAGAGGACACGACGTATTCTGCGCGGAACTCGAGAGCTATTTGCGAAACTATTGTACGCAGAGAGCAGTGCAACGGTATAGCGTGCAACCGTGCACCGGGACAAAAGGGAGGAAGCCAAAGAGTTCGAGTGTATACACGTGTATATGGATATAACGGAAGTACGGACTTTACGAAGAGTCAAATGAGTAGGGGAGAGTTGCAGATCAACCATCAAGAAACGACGTAAATTATTAAAATAAACAAAAAAAGAAATGTTGACTTTATTAAAATTAAAATTTTTTAAAGTTTCGTCGTGTGATCCCATCCCCAAGTGCCTTCTCGTTATCGTGATATCACGGACCTCGGACCCCCGTCGCGTTATTACGAAGATCAAAGGAAGACCACATGTATTAATATTTTTGTGGATTTTACGCGCACGTGGATACATTTAAATCCAAACCTAAATTAACCACAAATTTTAAAACTTAAGGATGTTGAGTCCCAAATCGTAAATGATGATAAAATTCTGAAAATTTGAGCGCCCAGCATAGACATATACAGGGTGTCCCAGAAGTGTATGCGTTCCCTGAAATGGGGGGTTGGGGGTGACATTCCGAGTCGATTGATATAAGCATGTGTGGGTCTCAGATCAAACCCTGAATTATTATGAATTTTTAAAGGGCCACCAATCAGGTGCGCCCGCCTTTAAAAATTAACAATAATTCACCGGTTGATCTGAGACCCACACATGCTTATATCAATCGACTCAGAATTTCATCCTCAATTCCCCATTTCAGGAAACTCATCCAGTTATGAAACACCCTGTATATACTTGTATACGTATATATATAATCAGTAAGCAGCCACCTGAAAGTGAACTGAAAGAAACCTAAAAAAACCCAAACAAATGACAGCTGATAAGCATGCTGATAGCGCACTTGTCTTCGAAAGTAAATGATGCAGTAACACTTTCCGCAAATGACGTTTATTCGATGCAAAGGTAGTCCCTTCCAATACGATAAAGATAATAACTTTTTACACTTTAGTTGAATAGCATCAACTATGTTTGGCAGCTGCGTACAGACCATTCAAATACAAGTTTGAAAGGTCTGCTTCGTAACGACCTCAACGTAATGCCACCAGTACGAGTTACCCTGCCTATTGAAATTCCGTAAAGTCCTACTTGTGCACCCAATAGACGTATGTGTAATATATATATATATATATATATATATATATATATATATATATATATATATATATATACGGCCACCTGAAAGTTCAAAAGTATATTTTAAGGTCGAATTTTACTTTTTTCAATTGTGCTCTATCCGCCCTTTGAATTTGGGAAAATATGCACGACCGCACTTGAATATACCCGAGAGACGCGGGATTAAATGCATACAGGTATTTATAAATGAATATAAATGAAAGATGTATGTAGAGATCTCTCGTACGCCTGGCGTTTGATATCACACCCACTCCACTCTTTCAATCTCACTAACGTGCATCGCACTTTTATAAAAACGAGGAAGATTATACTCCCCCCCACCCCCCTCGGCTGGTGGGCATTTTAACATAATTACGCGGCTCTGCCACCCGAGAGTCGCGAGTATTCTCGTATCTCGCAGAATTTACCGCCCGTGGATCTACGAGGTTTTTCGTGATTTATTAATCGTTGCGAGCCCGATCAATCGGTAGAAAAGTTCTCCTCTTTCTCAAAGCCCTTGTGGGCTTCGGTGATATTATCGCCCTTATTTAAGGGGGGAAATCACAGTAGCACACAAAAAATAGGCATATTTTCGGGAATTAATTTTGGCTGGATAAAAGTATCAATCGAAAATCTGTAAAGTAGGTTTTATAGCAATATTAAAAAAGTACAAAATGTAATTTTTTCAATAAAAAATATTTAAAAATGGCGGCTGCGCAGCATATGCCCCAAGGCGCCTATTTTTGAAAGCGTGTCGATGGCCGAAGACGTAGACTCCTTAATTTTTGATCTGGAAGAAAAAACCAAAATTTTTTAGTTTCCATATAACAACAGCTAGCGAGCTACGTAGGATTTTTTTCGATATATTGATTTTTCGCAAAATGGTGCATGCTTGAAAATAAAGTTGAATTTTTAACAAAAAAAACGACATAAAATCGTCGATAAAAAAAAACTAAGCCATATAAAATAAAAAAATCCTACGTAGCTCCGTGGAGAAAGATGTTTCGAAGCTACTGTCAAAATTTCAAGTCGATCGGTAAAGATTTGCTCGAGTTATGTCTTCGGCGAGCTCAAAAAAAGTGGTTTCGAGAAAAACGCGTTTAAAGTTTTAAGTACTGAGAAACCATATGGAAATTTCATATACCTCTAATCTGCAATGCCTGCACCGTACAGTCGATTTTCGTACGCAGTATCCTTTTTCGTCCCTTTTCTAACACGACTCGACGATGTGTCACTCATAATAACAATGATTTACAAATATCACTGTTTTTTATCACTGTTTATGTTATATATGTATACACGAAAGTGAAGCGTCGTGAAAAAGCGTTGTATTCAACGCAAGAAATTTGGGCACTCGCACACTTTTGCCGAATGATGTCGCCATGATGTCTCAAAAACTATAGAACGGATTTCGCTTAAATTTGTATGGTATATTCAGCACATGAATAGTTCTCACCTTTCTATTTGACAGTAATTAAAATGAAGAAAAAGCAAATTTAAGAGGATGGCTCGCATTTACAAAAAAATCTACATTCCACGTGAATTTTCGGATAACGTTCCGAAAAGCCCATACCTCTGATTAATTTGGAATTTCGTGTACTTATGTATTTTGACTCGCTGATCACGAATATCATATTGAAAATACCCGCACATTCGATTTTCAAGGTCAGCACTCATGGAAACGAATTTTTTAACAGTTTTTCGGTTTTATTTTAGTTAATATTCATTTTAGAGAAAAATGTTTCCTACAAAAGTTGTAGCCTATGAAAATATTGATCTTTTGTGATGTATATAATTTTTGTCCGAAACCATTCTATTCCGAGAAAAATGGGATAATGGTCCAATAAGTGAAAATTGCTTAGCTTCATTAGGTACGATATTATCTACTTATCTATAGTAACGGATCGGTAACAGCAAGAATATAGATAATATTTATTAGCCCACACAAACCCAAAGAAAAAAACCAGATTCAAACTGAAACAAAAGCAACAAAAAAATTCAAACACAAATCTAAACAAAAAAAGCCCAAACAACCCAAAATAAAAAAAAAAAAAATTAAATAAAAAGCCCAAGCAAGCCCAAGCAAGCCCAACAAAAAAACCAAACCCAAATAACCCAAACAAAACAAAAACCTAAACAAAATTGGCTGAATCATAAAAAATGCAAAAATAGTATATAATACAAAAAGAAAACTAAAATAAAAGAAAATAAATAAAAAAAAAATAAATAAAAAACAAAAAAGCAAAAAAACATGCACTTTAGAATTTACTGAATCACAAAAAATCCAAAAATAGTATATAATGAAAAAAGGCACTAAAATAACAGAAAAAAAATAAATAAAAAAAGCAAAAAAAGCATGCGGTTCAAAGACTAAACTTCAACCTTCCCGCGGTAAACTGCGTAAGTAGATAATATCGAAACTAATGGAGCTAAGCAATTTTCACTTATTGGACCATTATCCCATATTTTTCGAAACGGAATGTTTTTAGATAAAAACTGTATAGAACATAAAAGATCAATATTTTCATAGGCTATAACTTTTATGAGAAACATTTTTCTCGAAAATGAACATTTACTAAAATAAAACAGACAAACTGTTAAAAAATCAGTGTTCGTGAGTGTTGACCTTGAAAAGCAAATTTGCAGGTATTTTCACTATCATATTCGTAATCAGCGAGTCAAAATACATGGGTACACGAAATTCAAAATTAATCAGAGGTATGGGCTTTTCGGAACTGCACCCAAAATTTCTGTAAACTTTGGATGAAATAAGTAGTTTTCTTTCTGATTTTTCAGAAATAATGCGCGCCAAGTAGAAGGTCGAAATATTATCAATATTTCTACCAAATTTCAACTCAATCGGTATTATAGTTTTCGAGTAATCCTGCACACTAATTAAAAAAATGCAGTTGTGAAAAAAACGCGTTTGACGTTTACACCCACTCCTAATCCGAACGGTGAGGCACGGCGTTGACGGGCTGTGACGTTTGAAGTTTTCCGAATTGCGCTTTGAAACTTTGGAAAAGTATTCTGCGTGTATAGTCCTATCGTTTAAAGAGAAAAAAAAAGAAACCGTTTTCTTCTATCGTTGCAAATGTATATCCCGCCTTAAGGGCGAAGCCTGAATTAGAAGGTCCAAAAAATCGTTTTTTTTTTATTGCTTGAATCGATAGATAGACTATCCAAGAATATATCTACAAAGTTGCAGAGGCCAATTGTAAATATTTTCGAAGATACAAGGCCAAAAGCAGAGAATCGATTGATATTTGATATTGATATTTCCTCCTATCGAAAACTTTGGAGCGCGTGTTCTCCAGTTTTCTTTTTCACGCCTTTTCCAAATTGGCGGGCGTGATAGCAAAAAAACTAAACGACCTATTGAATCAAACCAAAGTTTATTTTCTTCAGTATAAAAATCTCTTCTAAGTGAACTAAAAAGTCGTTGAAAAAGTCCTTTTAAATCATTTTTATAGCACGTTAAAGTGTTTTTAATACATTTTTTTTCAAACCTGAAAAAAGTCATAATTTCACGATTTTTTCAGCTTTTTCTTAGTTCGCCCAGAAGAAAAATATGTGAAAATTGAAAATTTCATTAGTTTTTTTATTTCGGTCGAGAATTACGAGCTGCATCTTTCCCGCCGATTGGGGACTGCAGTGGCAAAACGCACATGAAATAGGCTGATAAATCTGCAGTCATTTATTGTTTCACGTTGAAACATTTTTTAAATACATTTCAAATATACATGAAAAGATACCTCAATGTTTACCGGGCTCGTTTGTTTTTTTCCCTTCTAAAAAAAATCCCGAAGCACGCTTTTTTCGGACCTTCCGATTCGGGC
>OX632360.1:39818380-39982269 GCA_951751655.1 Ophion costatus
GGCCCATGCTATACCTCCGTCATTTTTAAAGATTAGTGAACAAAAAAAAATACCGTGTAACAGCTGAAATGAGTAATAAAACATTCCCTAAGTTTAGAAAATGTTGAAGAAATCTTTCCTTAAAAAAAATCATAAAAATCAGCCATTTTTTCCTTGCCTAAAACCTTCCCCCTTAATTTACTTGTCAATCGTTCAGTATACGTTTACCATACTTAAAAAAAATCATGAAAATCAGAAATTTTTTCCTTGTCTAAAACCTTCCCCCTTAATTTACTTGTCGATCGTTCGGTATACGTTGCGAGGTATCAGAATAAGTCAATTGCATACCGTTTCAAATAATCAGTCGTGAAATCGATGAAACAAAGATTTTCATCCATCCTCGATTTTTGTCTGACCGTGACGAAATTTTCTACTTGATTCGCATCCAGTATTCCATGTTAATCAGAATTCTTGAAAAAAGAAAAAATCGAACCGGCTCGTCCATTGCATTCGGATTGAGTTCACAATGCTTGGAATATTGATGATTTTTTCCGAGCTTTATCCCGCTCGATTTCCTTTGTCCGGAAATTGTAAGCTATCGGTGGAAGAAAGGGTTGGAAGAACGTCGACGTAGGAGGCAAAAGCGGATATTCATTCGGCATGGATTTGCTCGTGATCGTAAAATCAAGGATTCATAGAAATTGGGATACTCGAGCAACCATATAACTCAACATTTTAATATCTCTCTTTACCTCCATTCACGAATAAATCTATATATATATGTGACCTTTGCATTGGTGGTATATCAGCGAAAAGCCACAGGAAATCGTGGCCGACCGAGACCTCGTCGATTCTCGTCTCCTTTTGCACGGAGCATTCCACTTTGACTCTCTCCATTCGTCGATACTCCCACATTCAATTTCTTTCTGCATCTAGCACGTCAGAAAATGGCACTAGTAAATGCAAAAGTCAATAGTACATTCTTCTGACATTTCCAAGGCTGCTACAAAGCTTTATTTTTAATTATTGATTCAACGAAGTTGAAATTTGCATTGTTGGAACGCAACGAAAGTTTGTTTTTTTACATTCTATTTTCCATGTTTTCATTATTACAAAAGATTATTTTTTTTACAGATTTGTACTGTAGATTGCTAAATAAATTTCTTAAAAGATGATCGAAGGATTTTTGCAGGCAAAATCTGCTAAAAGAAATTAAAGATATTGAAAAATATTTGTTTTCTTTGCATTCTGACGATGCAAACTTCACCCTCATCTACGATGTGGATTTGGAGCTTCATTTCCCAATTGGTGTGCCTAAATTGGCGACGGTCGAACGCAATGGCAAGTCTTGTTGATTTTTGTCTCTTATCGTTTTTTTTAAAATTAGTATGTATAATATTTTTCGCACGTTTTAATATTAGAAGGAAAGGTTGCGAGGTCGATCTCTCCGATTTCGATGAAATTTGGCATGCTTGTAGAATGGGTAAAAATAGGCGACACGTATTTTTTTATACCTGCGGAACTCGATTTTTTAGGGTTGAAACGCAGCCTCAAAAATAGGGGTGGTTTTCGTATTCGTCGATAACGTTTTAACGGTACGGGATATGAAAAAAATTCAAATTGCAACAATGTTTATTTTTTCGTGTATTATACATTGGAGATGAGAACGATAACGTTATCGACGAAAAACACCCCTATTTTCGAGGGTGGGTTTCACCCCTTAAAAATTGTGTTTCACGAATATAAAAAAATACGTATCGCTTATTTTGACCCATTCTACAAGCATGCCAAATTTCATCGAAATCGGAGAGATCGACCTCGCAACCTTTCCTTAGATCTCTCAACGAGGATCACGTGAAAACGTTTGAACGATCCGCGTGATTCAAATGAAGAAAAAAAAACTCAGAACCTTTTAGGAGCCATTGTGTCCGCTCGACTAAAAAAAGAATATACAGGGTGCTAGGAAGGTCGATGCAAACCCTTAAGGGGGTGGTAGGTCACCTAGTTAGGAACGTATTTAATTTCGAGTTATCATGATAAGAATGATTTTTGGAAAATTTCCCAAAATTAGGTACTAACTCGTTCATGATGTTCAAACAGACAATCATTGGCAACTAAAAACTTATTTGCGCTTTAGCTTAATGTGTATTCACACAACTAACCAAATGAGACCCGTTGAATAATTAAAAACTTGTCAAAAAATGGAAATACCTGTTATGTTAATGCTATTTTTAAAAAAATAGCATTAAAATGAGAGTTAAGCGAGTTAGTGCCTAGTTTTGGAAAACGTTCCAAAAATCATATTTACCATAATAACTCGAAATCCTTAGACTTTGGGCTAAGGCAACCTAGGTTGGATATGTTCCTAACGAGGTGACCCCCCCCCCTTAAGGCTTTGCATCGACCTTCCTGGCACCCTGTATTTCAGGCGGCTGCTAGCGCGAATCGGTCTCAAACGTCCTGTATACCCAAATACGTACGAGCACGTGGGCGGTGCTTAAATATATATTTTCCGGCACATCTGCACACGTACTTCAGCAAATCCAGCGAGACCGAGGAGAGACAAGCACCCGGAGAAATTCAACTGGTCGCTTCCCACCTGCGTGCTTCGTTGCATTCAAAAACTTTTATAATCTCGCACTGGCGAACCGGGGAAGGGTGAGAAAGCTCGAGGGATTCAATGCTTCGTACTATTTCTCATTGGTCATTCACCCAGCAAATAAATATTCAAATTATATGTATATATATATACATATACACATACACACATAATTTCAATAGGCATTTTATATATCACGTAAATTGCTTTCGCCAGAGGAAAAAGCTGGAAAAATGCATGGAAATTTAATCAATTCGAATCGAATGAAATTTACATGCCGAAAAAAAAAGAAGAAACATTTCAGGGAAGTTTGAATTGTCCAGTACGCTTGAATAATTTTTCACCGCGTCAAAATGCGATCAATCGTATTTCAATTTGAGGGGGGATATACCTTTAGGGGGGGGGGGATTTGCTGATTTTTATGATATTTTTTTGAAGGAAAGATTTCTTCACCGTTATTGAGACTCTCTAAATGGACTCGGCCATTTTTAAAGATAAAGGGATAACACCACTCTAGGATTTTGCAAAAGTCGTTTTTTTTTGCTTAAAATATACTTTGGGGTAATAAAAACGATATGCAATTGGTCCTGTAGCGAAATTTTTTTTTAAAAAGGTGCAATTATCTATTTTGAAAACTTTTTTCAATCTGGGAGGACGGATTACTCGAACACCTTTGCATGGATCGATTTTAAATTTGTAGAGTAGCTTCACAATTACATTTTCTATGGGAGTACGTAACCCTTTTTTGATTAAATTGTAATTTTTTTTATAAACAATTGCTTCTGACAAACAACTGTTTCTGATAAACAACTGCTTGTTTTTGGGCGAGAAATCGATTTATTTATTTCAAAGTGCGCCATTTTCCAATATTTAATTTAAAAAAATCCTTACGTAGTCCGATAGCTAATAACATATAGATTATAATTTTTTGGTGATTGTTCCAGGTCTTATACTTAACGAGAAAATCGTCCTCTCGTGAAGCTATTTGTAAAAAACACGTTTTTCAAGATGAGCTCTGTCGACGCCATTTTTTTCGAAAATTATAATAACATTTTTTAATACTTTAATATGTGTTAAATAAACCCTCTCAAAAGAAATCCTATTCCTTTTATCATACTCCCAAAATAAATTGTCAAGGTTAGGCCTTATTTTCTGTCACTAGAGTGGTGTTATCCCTTAATAAAAATTAGAAAATACCATGTAACAGCCAAAGGTAGTACCAAAATATACCCTACGTTTCAAAAATGGTAAGGAAATCGTTCCTTAAGGGGTTACCCCCACTTGCGATTTTGAAAAAAAATCGATTTTTTTTATTGCATTTTTTTGAAGTATAAGTATCTGAGAATATGTCCTGAAAATTTCGAGTCGATCCGAACAAAATTGACTGAGATATGAGCGTTGAAAGAGAAGAATCCGTGAATTGAAGAACTGAAATTGAATCTTTAAACGCGTTTTTCTCAAAATGGCATTTCTGAAGTCAGTGACCAAGATTACTCGAACACTAATGAACCGATCTTCTTGAAATTTTGCAGGCTTATTTAATACATAAAAATGTAGTCTTTAATCGTTCGATTTTTTTTTCGAAAAAAATGGCCGTTTTATAGCCAAAAAACGGCCGTTTTTTTCGTTAAAATCGAACCATTAACTTTGACTGTCCGCCATTTTGTGAAAAATGAATATTTTTTAAAATCCTTCGATTCAAGACTAGTTTATACTTATATTTGACTAAGTCCATCCGCATTTTTTTTTCAGATAATCCACTTCGCCGCAATGTTGGTCACCGCAAACTGTGTATATAAAAACATTATTTCATTGACGGCCATTTGCCACTAAACAATGTAATATTTTTCAATAAAAACATTACTGAAAGTTCTTCAAGATGTGTTCTTCAAGATGGTATATTGATCGATTAAAAAAGTTTGTAGTTTTCTTTAAAAAAATTCATGAAAAAGGCCTTTTTTTGGGCTACAAGTGCGGGTAACGCCTTTCAAAAAACCATGAAAATAAGCAATTTTATCTTCGCCTAAGCGTATCTCCTCCCTTAAACACGCATTTGCGAAATTTACGTCCGAAAAAAATAACCATTTCAGCGGAGTTTGAATCGTCCAGTACGGTTGGATCATTTTTCGCTGCTCCAAAATGCAATCAATCGTGTTTCAATTTGAGCTTGTAGCCAGTGAAGCATTTTAATTGAGCTCAGAGCAAGAGGATGTGTAATACGAGAGTAAAAAAGGCGCGTTGTACACTCGGCATTCTTCGGGAGGACGGGGCACAATAAAATAGAAGGACGCTCATCGAGTATGCGGACGGTTGAAGGGTGGGCGAAGGCGAAGGGTGGGCTGAGTAAAAAAATTCACCCTCACCCGATGCGGGCATCATATATATCCGTAGCTCTACACTGGCAAAACAGCGGAAGGAAAAATTAGAATGGTCGAAGTAACGCGCCTGACAGAGAGTGAAAAGAGAATATGTTCATTTTTTCGCTGATCGCTTGTTCGCGTATCACTGATTTTTCTGCCCATCAATCTTCCACTCTTCCTCACGCTCTTTCCCTCCCTTTCGTCGGGGTAAAAAGTCCTTCTGACACAGCTTTAAATTCGAATACATTCCTTGTCGTCATCGTTCCGCAATTTCGCAAACAGGGGCAAAAGAACATTCGTCATCGTTTTTTTCATCACAGCCCAGCCGGAACTCGGTAGATGTAGAGTTGTTTACAGAAGATAAGAAAAGCTCGTATAAGCCAAGAAGTGACGAATGAGATGAGAAAAGAATCATTCGAGACAAGGGTGGTCACTTCACAGGGAAGCGCGAATTTTTAGCGCTGCAGGTCCAAAGTTGCACGGCGTTTTGAAAAAATATACACTACCGGTCAAAAGCTTTCGGACACTCGGATAATTGCAAAACTTTCGATAACTTTGGATAGTTGCAAAATTATATTAGAATATATTATTTAAGCAAATTTTAAGAATATATTATTTTAAGAATATATATTTTAGCAAATTTTAAGAATTTATTATTTTAAGATAGATATTAATTATAAATAGAAATATTATATATTAATTTTAAGAAATATTATATTTTAAGAAATAAGAATTTTAAGATAGATATTAACTACAAATAGAATGCAAATTTTAAGAATTTATTATTTTAAGAATATATATTTTAAGAATATATTATTTAAGCAAATTAGAATATATTATTTAAGCAAAATTATATAAGCTCTATATATTTTATTATATAGAGCTTAGAGAGGAAAGGAAGGATATATGGAATACTGCTGGTAATTTTGAATAGCAGGGTTTCACGGAAACTAGTAGCGCCATCTCGGTTTCATGACCGTAAAATGGTAAAAGAAGTCGCCACTAGTTGATATGTTCACACGGTTCGGCCGCGACGTTCCTAAGATGGCGACCAGCGCGCGAATTGTGAAGGACGGTTTTTTTTACACTTTCGAGGTAAGTGTTTAATGAGTTCAAATCGCTAAATTTCCATATAATGTTGTTTAGTTTTATGTGTACTATAAAGTAGACCATAGACTTTGTATATTGCGTTGATTTCAAAGATCTCTATATTTATAAATAAAACAAAATAGAGGTTATGTCCGACTACGTCTTGTTGCTGTTTGAAATACCAGTTTTGATGGACATTTGGAATATTCCAAATTATCAGTTTTGTAACTACATGTAGACGTAACTAGATGTAGGTCTATCTACAAAGACTTAGTGAAAGCGATGGTGATGACACGGAACGTTTGGAATCTTCCAACTCTTATACCAGGCGTAAGTCAAATACTTCAGGAGCACTAGAAACTTCATTTGGTAGAAGACCCCCTGCAGCTGATGCAGAGTGTATTTTCTGTAGAGGGAAGTATAGTGAAGACAGAAGGAAGCATGGGTACATCATTTTATGTGTCACATTTGGGTGCACAGTGAATGTGTCAGCTATGTGGGTGGATCCAATGTTGTCCATTTTTGCAAATAACCCATTCATTCAATTGTTAAAACTGAGTAAAGACTAATTAACGATCGATTAAAGATGATTATAGAAGTAATCATAAGTCTTACATCTTTTTCTAAAACAATGGATCAATAATAATAGTACCCTAATAGTAATAGCCTACATAACTACGTTAAGCACGGTGAATATACTTTGGAACAATCCTATTGCAAAATACCTGCACCCTATCTTGAAAACGGAATTGTGCAATTTCGCGCTCAAACTAAAATTGTATCCAGTAGCGATGTTTAGTTATTTTTGATAGTTTGCAGATAGATAGTATATGAATATTGCTCGAACTTCAAGACGGTTTTATTTGTTTACACTTTACAGAAAAAAATGTCGCACGTCTAAAACAAAATGGTATGGTTTTTCATGGGGTACATCAAATATGATGTATACGTGAGAACAATGTAGAAGTAAAATAGATTATGTATATGAAACTCTCTAACATTTGAAAATGGCGATTGGTGCATAATTCCCGACCTTTTTCAACAGCAGTACTTTTATTACGTTAATGTATGGTTTTACAATTGAAAATTAGATTGGTAATAATTGAGTAATGAGCTAACTCAAGTTTTCGAATTTCCGGTTGAACTTTTGTTTAATGCAAGTTAGCTTTAACGTTTTAGACTAGTAAACAACAGACAGGTTCGGATTGATAAAATATACGTAATCACAGTACATGCATACACAGTCGAGGTCAGAAACATCAAAACATCAAAACATCAAAACATCAAAACATCAAAACATCAAAACATCAAAACATCAAAACATCAAAACATCAAAACATCAAAACATCAAAACATCAAAACATCAAAACATCAAAACATCGAAACATCAAAACATCAAAACATCAAAACATCGAAACGTCAAAACATCGAAACATCAAAACATCGAAACGTCAAAACATCGAAACATCAAAACATCGAAACATCAAAACGCAGTCGCATGACATTTTCTCCGGCGAGAGAAAATCACGTGTAATTAACGTATAACTGAGAAAAAACGAACCTCGAAACCGACGCTGGGGAATAAGATTAATAACGTGTAAGCGCGAAAAACGTGTAAGTGATAATCATAGAAATGAAACTTATCGCCATCTTCATGAATGGAATCTGCCGGGGTAGAGAAATTTTACGTATAAATGATGAAAAACATATAAGTGCAAAACCCAAAAACGAGGTTTCAATAAATATTTATAAGTACTATCTAACAACATGTGGCAATTATGGAGTGATCGAAAGTTTTGCAATTATCTTTGCGCGACAACGAGCGGGCATATATTTTGCAGAATGCAACATACCGCGAGAAAGAAATTGAGCAAGGCGTATCAACTTTCGAACGGGGCCGACGCTACCGTGAACATCAATATAGCTCCATTAATTTCAACGCGGTGAAAAGCGAGAATACGGAATCCGTGGGCAGGCGGAACACGGCGAGGAAGTAAAATTTGCTGAGCAAACAGCATGCGGTGAAAAATAAACGCGTGTTTACTGAACATTTAGCTCTTTTGCCAGGTTTTTAATTGGACGACGCCTTTGTATCGAGTTGATAATGCTAATTTGATCCTGTTGCCATTCGATATTACCGTTCTAGAGTGCTGATTCGGTTCTTCCCGATTTCATTTTTGTTTCATCTCCGTTGCGACCGCGACAAAAGATATTCCAATTTCATCCTGATGTCAATTTTCCGAAACATTGAATAAAAGATTGGTGACCTTTTGAGGGGGCAGATGACTTTAGAGGAGGAAAAAAAATGTCGATTTACATGATTTAAAAAAAAGTAAGACTACTTCGCAATTTTTGAGACTTAAGGTATGTTTTATTACTACTTTTAGCAGTTAGGGGGTGTTTTTTTTAAATTATTTTTGAAAAATAGCAGCAGTATGGCGCGGTCTTCTGAACTGCACTTTCAAAATTGGCGTGACGTATAGCTGAAAAACTAATCGACCGATTCTTATGAAATTTGGTGCACATCTTTCTAACCTTATTGTGTAAAACATGATCCTAAGTATTTTTAAATATTCTTTGAAGTATTTTTTTATAGCAAATATAGCGTTTTTTTTATTCAGTGTTTTTGTTTCAAAACCATTCCACAGATTTTCAGAAATTCTCACTTTTTCTTGGTTCATATTCTGCGTATAAGTGATAATGAAAGAAAAATCTCCGTTGGTTTTTTTTCAGATTAATCCCGCCGACGCCATTTTTGAAGATTGGTAAAGTTAAAAAAATGCCATGTGATAGCCAAAGGTAGGAATAAAATATACCCCGGGTCTCAAAAACGGTGAAGAAATATTTCCTTTTAAAATAAAATCATGAAAATCAGCAATCTTTTCCTCGCCTCAAGATATCTCCCCCCTTAAGGGATTAGGTGGGTGTGAAAATTAAAAAAAAAAATCATTTAAAAAAAATGTTAATATCTAATAGTACAATACGTCTAGAATATTCTCCCAAAGTTTTAAATCAATCGGAGTAAAAGTCGGTGGACACGGATTCTCAAAAACTAATACACCGATCTTATCGAAATTTCGCACACTTCTTCAAAATAGCATTGGCTAGTGATTGAACGAAGGTTTTTTTTTCGATTACAACTAATTTTACAAGGCTATACGTAGTGTAAATTGTATGAAAAATTGAAATATTTTGCGTACAAGTCTGCGAAAAATTCAAATTTCTATTAAAAACAAAATCCTTTGTTCAATCACGAGCTATACTTATCTACTAACGGAAAAAAATTGGTTTTTTAAATTCAGATTAAGCTATCATGAGTTATCCTGACCACCATGAGGACACTTTTTTACGGGTCTCCCCGGGTAACCAGGTCCCACCGGGTGCATTTCCCAAATTTTTTTATGTAATTTTCAAAAATTATTGTTAAAGTGTATATATTTTTTTTTTAAATAGAGAAAACATGATTTTTTCTGGCTTCGAAACCCACGTAACTGCTTAATGTATTCTTTTCACGAACCCGAATATTTAACAATTAACTGATTTTCGTCTATAATCAAGTAAAAATGCATCTCAGCATACTGATGAAAGATCAAGCCACGTTACTGAACTTTTAACGAAATATTACGACCCTATAAATCTCATTTATACGGCACTTTATGGCGAAGACACGTTGGTCACATTTCTGCCCGAAAATTGATACACTAAATAAGTCTAGATGCAAGATATAAACTGTTCACGCGTGTAAAAAAATCTAAAGATTCCGTAACGACGATAAAAACAGGGGTTCACCGAATGTTTTTACAGAAAATATTAATGATAAAACTAAGAAAAGCATGATTAGCAGAAAAGTTTTCTTAGCCCCGACAGTTCAGTGAAAATACTGTCTAATAAATATAATAATCTAATAACAAATCCTAATAATAAACTAGCGTGAAATATATAATAAACTATGACTATAAAAATAACAATAATTAAAATATTAAAAATGAATAAAATATATAATGCACTATGATTATAAACATATATAATAACAAAAATATAATAAACCAATAATTAAATACAAAATATATATTAATATTAAATTAATTAAATATAAAATTAAATATAAAATAAAAAATAAAAATATAATAAATCCTAATAATAATAATAATAATTCTAATACTCTACTAAATATCTAAACTACTCTACTAAATATCTATACTCTACTAAATATATACTCTACTAAATATACTCTACTAAATACTAAATACTAAAAAAATACTAATACTAAATACTAATACTAAATGCTAATACTAATACTAATACTAATACTAATACTAATACTAATACTAAATACTAAAAAAAAATACTAAATATATACTCTACTAAATATCTATACTCTACTAAATATATACTCTACTAAATATCTAAACTAAACTCTACTAAATTCGCGCGTAATTTGTCATTTCAGTTTATCCCTGGATATAATAATCGCTTGCGGCTTCTTTTAATTAAGCGCCCATCTAATTCACCAATGATTCAAAAGAGTCTATTGGTTTTTTTATGAGAAAGAAATTCCCCCGATTCGCCACTGAATACAGGTAAAAATGTATGACTTTAGCTTTGCACGTGACGCATGGTCGCCGATTTGATACTTCAAAAGCGCAGTTCCAATACGCTTCTTTACCAACATTATCCTCGCATCACTTTTTGCTGTCTAGACATACCGTCTTCATCTACACACATGCGCCCACGCACATACATCTACAAGATTCATGTCCCATCTATTGAGGCAAAGTTTTATGCGATTTCGTCTGATAAATTTGTAGTCCATAGACTTTTCTTCTATCATGTCGATTTGTAATACTCCTTGCAATCTTCCTACGTACGAGTGCATTACGAGACATTCCATATATATATATACCCCGAGAGCCTCATGAGAATTTGTCATGTCTCGAAAGCTTACCTAGTCTCATTCGTATTACCACAAGGAAATAAAAGAGGAGGAAAATTGCGATCGAAAAAGAGACGTGGAGGAGAGAGTTCTCTCAGGCGCCTCCCCCCTCTCTCGCGCTCGAATGATTGGACCTGAAAAATAGGATCGAAGTAAAATATCGGATTGCACCTGCAGCAGTATCGTCTGCTACTTCTTGTTTGTTCCCTCCTATTCATCCTTCCTGGAGCCTGTTCGCAATCCGATACACATCGCGACGACGATGCAAAATCGCGGGTTGGCTTTTACGCGCTCTCTCTCTCTCTCTCTTGAACGGAATGATTCAATTCATCGCGGAGGCTCTGCGCGATGAACTCCAAGAGGACAAAAAGGGAAGACGAGCAAGGGGAAGAGGCCCAAGAGATTCCTTCGTCATGTAAACCGACCACTGACTATGTTTACCTTAAGACGTCTTCTCACTTTAGACGCCAAAAAAGGCTATTTTCATGATTTTTTTTTGGATAGGTTTATATTATAGATATTGATGTATAAGTTGGTACACTTAATAAATACACTTTTGAAATACGTCAAAAAATTTTTTTATTCATTTAAGTCACTGTTTATAGACGAAAATGGTAGTTGAAAAAATGTCCTAAAAAATTGTAGGTCTGCGCTGTTGATGAAATCTCGGAGATGGATCATCCGAAACAAAAAAAAAAGAAGTTTTTATATTCAGTATGTTAATAGCTATAGCGCATATTTTGTATATTTGTAAAATAAATATGATATTTAATATATGCAACAATAAATATGATTTTTGACATATGCAACAATAAATATGATTTTTGACATATGCAAAAATTAATATGATTTTTGACATATGCAAAAATTAATATGATTTTTGATATATGCAAAAATAAATACGATTTTTGATATATGCAACAATAAATATGATTTTTGATATATGCAAAAATACATACGACTTTTTATATATGCAAGAATAAATACAATTCTTGATATATGCAAGAATAAATATGATTTTTGATATATGCAAAAATAAATGATTTTGATATGTGCAAAAATAAATACGATTTTTGATATATGCAAAAATAAATATGATTTTTGATATATTCAAAAATAAATATGTTTTTTGATATATGCAAAAATAAATACGATTTTTGATATATGCAAAAATAAATACGATTTTTGATATATGCAAAAATAAATATGTTTTTTGATATATGCAAAAATAAATACGATTTTTGATATATGCAAAAATAAATACGATGTTTGATATATGCAAAAATTAATATGATTTTTAATATATGCAAAAATAACAAAATGGCGGACATTTTGCAAAAAAAACGTGTTTTTCACTGTTTTTGGCACAAAAAATAGTAAATATCAAAATTTAAAAAATATTTCATATGTGCTATAGCTATAGTTATAAAGAACATTTCGTAAGGCTCGGGTCAGTAGTTTCAAAGTTTTATCAACAAGTCGTCGAAAAACGTTGTCTCGAGAAAAACGCGTTTAAAGTTTGAGCGGAGCAGATGAGCGTGTTCAGGTAGTAAAGTGAAGGTCACACAAAAATACTCCTCCGATCTTCATAAAATTTTAGTATTATACTTTTAAATATGTATTCTTTCGAAAAATGTTATTAAAAAAAATTGATTTTTTCAAAAGTGTAAAGTGAGAAGACGCCTTAAGGGACCAACACAGTGTAAAATTTTCAAAAAATCGATTTTTTTTGCATTATCCGATAGTATAGACGGTTATAACCATGAACATCGCCGATTGATGGTAAGTAGACAATTTATACGGAAAATTCTGCACTCGGAACTTTGAACGCGGTTTTCTCGAAATGCCGTTTTTCAAAACGGTGTACACTCTCAAAGGACGAATTTTGAGGCTATCCGTCTCAAATGTTGACCCAACATTCTTTACGCCATTCTTTATCTTGCTATGAAAGCTTTTTTTTCGTTTGAAATCTTTATATTTTTTTAAACGAAAAATTGACGAAAAAATAAGCTAAATTCGATACTTTTTTTTCCATGTGCCGCCATCCTGTCAATTTTTATTTTTAAAAACCTCTATAGCAAGATAGCGGCTTTCATTCTGATTGGTAATCTTTCTACAAATCTCGTTTTTTTTTCGAAGACATTTTCAACCGTTAAAAAATGTAAGAAAGGTAAAATAAACGTTTAAAGATGTATTGTCTGCTCTTTATGATTGCTTTGATTTGACATTAAAAAATCGGACTGACTAGCCTATTTTAACCATCGAACGAAAAAAAAATCGCGATAAAATTGCATTTCGCAAAAATATTTTTATTCGATAGTACCACTTTTTAACTATATTCTCTGAAAATTTCATTGAAATATTCCTAAAATTGAATGAGCTGCAGCTTCCAACAGTCGGCCGGGCGAACGGTAGCAGCACCATACTGCAAACTTAAAACGCGCCTTTCTCGAAACACCGTTTTCGAACTCGGTGGACATAATATCTCGAGAACCACTTGATGGATTCTTTCCAAATTTCCAGGAGATACGATGAGAAACATTTAAAGGTCGTTGACGATCTGATTTTTTAAAAATCGACCTTCATTTTTCAATAGTTACGCAAAAATGACGAGTCTTAAAATTGATTTTGTATGCTCGAGTTTCAATTCGTCGCCACGTTGTTAAAAATAAAGATTGAAAAAATCGACGATCGTCAATGACTCGTACTTATTCTTAACTCGAATAATCCGTTTGGTTTTTGGATTTCGAATGGACCATTTAATCTGGAGAGTGTCCACCGCCAAACGTCGCGATTTTTTTTTCATCTGCCGGCGTCGATGTTTTTGTTGTTTTTGTTTAAAGGCTCAAATATGCGCACTTTTGTGGTTAAAAACAAGCATTTTTTTCACCAACCGTTTCCAGAAAATAATGCAGAATTTGGCCATTTTTTCGAGCCTCTAGCTAGATGTAGCCCTTTAAGGATGTTTTGACCGTACGATCCCTACCAAAAGTGAGTATCGGCGAGAACTTTGAGTACTTTGCGATGAGATTTAAATTCTCAAAAATCTACCACTTTTTTTATATTATAATTAAATTTTTTTTTAATATTATAAAATGAATTCGTAGATTTTTCTGAATAGGTATGAATTTTTTGAGAATTGTCTTTCCATTTTCTTTTTAGTTTTTTGAATTTAAAAAATGCATGAAGAGTCACAAATTCTCAACATGTTTTCGGAGCAATGTTCCATATTAAATCGACGAAGTGTCCGGGGTATTGAATGAACAGAGTCATAAGTACAGCCTCTGAAAAATTCCAAAAAACGGGATTTTCGAAATAGAGAGAAAATTCTTTAAAAAATCATATGTATTCAGAAAAATATCACAATTCATTTAATGTCACAAAAAATCAAGTTTACCGGCGATTTTTTTCAACAAATCTTTGTTCAAACAATTTATTTAAAAAATTTTGGCATTCTTATTATTCAAAACCACCGTTCTTAGCATCTTCAATACGGTTGATTTTTTTTCAGATTTCAGTGTTATCACAAAGTGCTCAAAGTTCTCACCGAAACTCACTTTTGGTAGGGAATGTACGAGCGATACCTCCTTAACTCGAAGAATCCGCCAGTGTCCGTATAATGAAAACAACAATTAAAAATAATTTCCTTTACGTTCCAACGATGCAAACTTCACCCTAATTTCTTCGTCCAATCCCAATACGGGGAGAACATTTCTCCAATGTTCCTTCAAAGGCAATGTATGCTTTTGTGGTCATCCGTCATCCCCGACCCCTTTCCAAATTTGACTCTCGGCAAAAGGATCCATCCCACTCACACACTCATTGTTATATCTCATTGAAACCTAATATTAATTCGCAATTCACGTAAATTAGACGTTACCTGTCCTCTTCCGCGGTCTGTAACATCGTTGGTTCCTTCTTTTTCTCCTTTTTTCTTTTCGTTACGTCTGCTCAGCCTCACAGTCGCTTTTCTGAGCAGGACATCCGTTCTTTTCGTGACGCTCTTATCCAGCGTGCTCTATCTCCGGAGAATAATTACAGTACATACATACATACATACATACATACATATATATATATATATATATATATATATATATATATATATATATATATATATATATATGACGATGGAGCAACCGGAGAGCAGCAGCAGTATACCGATTATATCGTGTGCGAACTGCTCTTGGCTTGCCTCTTGTCTGCTTCATTTCCTCCCCAAAGTTCTCCGAGAGTCTCGTTATTTATTTTGTCTTGTTTTTTCTTCTTCTCTCTTTTCTTTTGAGACCCGACTCGCTAACAGATGCACGATGAGGACTGCGAGAAACGGTATATATATATATATATATATATATATATATATATATACACATACACCCACAGGGTGTCCTGTTATGAATGGATAGTCTTGCAACTGTCGATAGGTCAGATCATGTCCTACTATATGCTGGAATTTCAGTTTAGTAAAAAACCCACGGTTTTCGAGATTTTGGACTTTTTATTTCTAAAAAAGTTATCTGCTTTTGGTTTTTCGCATGCGATTTCTACAAATGATACGAATCGACAATAACTAAGCAACTTTTTCAAGCAATTGGCACGATATGCGCGGTACATTTTTTTTACACTGCAGGCTATCGAAGTCGTATGTTCGAACTGGTTTGTATGAAAATTCTGCATTAGATCTTTTATCATAAAGTTTCCTTGAGGGGGTATCCCTCTGTGGAATCTACAACAAAAAAAACGTTTTTCTTTGCATATTGTTATAGTGGAACTTTCAATCATATTTTCAGAGCAACCGGACCCTGAAACTTTAAAAATTGACGAAGGTCCCGAGTCGAAATTTAGACCCTCCTTTAAACCTCCTTTCGATCCCAATTTGTGATTCAATGGAGGTTCAAGAGGTTCAAATGGAAATCTCAAAAACATGTATATCAGAACCTACTGAATCTCCAAAAGTGGCAGAAATTGGACTTTTTCACTCAAAGGAGGTTTAGTAGGTTCATCTGAACCTCCTTTAAACCCTAGTGAGCCTGATTTAATGCTTACGCAAACCTACAGACCCTCTTTTAAACCTCCTTTCGCCCTACTAACTCTCCTTTGACTCCTTTCACCGGTGGCTCGCAGAGCCTCCTAGCCCTCCTTTAATCCTCTTCTGATCCTACTAACCCTCCTTTGAGCCTACTTCAATATGCTGCCCTCCGCCCATAGACCTAAAGGAGGCTCAGGAGGTTGATTAGAAGGTTCAGTAGGGCTAAAGGAGGGTCGCCAACGGTGCAAATTTCTCCATATAGGTTCAAGGGGAGTCAAAGGAGGGCGGCGGTCTCTGCGTTACAAAGGAAATAGGTTCTCGAGCATTGAAAGGAGGGTCTAAATTTCGACTCGGGGTACACCTATTTTAGTGGAACAGTGTGCGTCGAGTGATCTGAGTGTGAACGCGATTATCTCGAAGCTACATATCTTGACACGGCGTGATTGAGATCTTGAGTAACTTTCACATTATGGACTTGAATTTGCACAGTTAGCGTTCAAACAGTAGTCATTTTCGGTTCACGATCGCATTTTTTATTTGGATGAACCATTTGTTAATAACCATGACTTCAGCGTGCTGTTTTTCAAGAGAAAAATGAGGTTTTATTTGGAGAAGCTGTCATTTTTCGTAATTTTCGAAATTTCGAAAAGTGGATCGTGAACCCATAGCCAGTTGGATATATTTGAAGAAAACATTTTTTGTTTTCGTTTCAGATGACATTTGAGCCTGGTAGGGATACCGCCGTTTCGGACCTAGCCGCTGGAAGATTGCAACGCCAACTGCAGCACCGCGAAAATTTTGAAAGATTTTCTTCCGAAAAAATTACATTGTAACCACAAAAATGTGTACAACGTGCTGGGAAAAAATTAATTTATTCCGACCGATGTATTGCTGGAAAAAAATTCATCATTCTGGCTCTTCAAATTGGGCTTCCACACAGGGATACCCTGTTAAACATTTAAGGTTAAAAAGAAGGCTTTTCTAGACAAAACAAATAACCAAGAGTATTTGTTTAAAAACCGAGTCAAATAGAGTTATCATTTGTATAAATGGCATGCTGAGAACGAAAAGCGAATTTTTATGTCTAAAATCGTCGGTTTTTTATTAAGAGGTCTTCTCACTTTATACACTAAAAAAGGCTATTTTCATGAATTTTTTTGATAGTTTTATATTATAGATATTGATATAAAAGTTGCTACACTTAATGAATACACTTTCGATATACATAAACAATTTTGTTTATGCATCTACGTAACCCAAACAAACTTTAAACGCATTTTTCTCGAACCAACGTTTTTCGACGGCTTGTCAATAAAAACTACTGAACCGATTCTTATGAAATTCAAACCATATATTCTACACAATTATAGCTATAGCGTATATCAAGGATTTAGAAATTTTGATATTTACTATTTTTTTGCCAAAAACGGTGAAAAAGACGTTTTTTTTGTCTTCTCGAAAAATGTGGGCCATTTTGTTATTTTTGCATATATTAAAAGTCGTGCGACATGCGCTATAGCCATTAATATACCGAATCTAGAACCGTTTGATTTTTTTTTGACTTACAATTTTTTAGGACATTTTTCAACCCCTTCGTCGGCATTGACGAAATAGTGCGTCAACCTTTATTTCCCAATTTAACTTGCTCTGATTTGAAATCGGAGCCTCACTCGGGGTTTTGGGCTCGCTGAATCCGAATTTGAAGTCAAAATTTGGAAATACAAAATGGCGGCGCCAATATGGCGGACAAAAATCGAAAACTTTACTCGATTTAGATGAAAATTAGTACTCCGGGATTTTTGAGGTCGCTTATTACGAATCTGAACTGTAAACTTGAAAATTCAAAATGGCGGCGCTAGAATGGCGGACCAAAATTGAAAGATTTACTCGATTTGGATAAAAATTGGTACTCTGGGTTTTTCGAGGTCGCTTATTACGAATCTGAACACAAAATTCAAAAAATTTTAATGGCGGATCTAATATGGCGGACGAAAGTGCAAAAAACAGCTCGATTTGGATAAATCTTGGTACTCGGGCGTTTTCGGGGACGCTGAGTGTGATGCTGAACTCAAAATGAAGGAATTTCTCATGGTGAATTCAATAACATGGAGCATAATACAATAAATAGGTGGAAATATATGAAGCTTGAGTACCGAGTTTCTTCTAAATCATTCGTTGTCATTGTGATTGTGAATCATCGTCATTGTGAATTCCGGAATTTTTAGTTCAGATTCGTAATCAGCACCCTCAAAAACCCCACAGTGCAGGTGCCAACTGCCAACGTGCCAAGTACTCTCCGCCAACTTCACTGTCATTTTCGTCTATAAATTAACTGTCATTTTCGTCTATAAATAACTTTCGTCTATAAATAACTGTCATTTTCGTCTATAAGTTAACTGTCATTTTCGTCTATAAATAGTGACTTAAGGCGGGATTCTACTTTGAAACTTTGAAAAGGCTAAATTGGATGGAAACACCCACTTGGAACACGTCGAAGGCATATTGTATGGCCCAGGCATCGCTGATTGAGGGTAAGATAATTTTTTCTACGATTTATCACTCACCAAAACTTTAAACGCGTTTTTCTCGAAACGACATTTTCAAGTACCGTGGTCGTGATAACTCAAAAAGTACTGAACCGATCCTTATGAAATTTGGAACACATATTCTATATGTGTGTACCAACCGACCTAACTACAATCAACTTAAAATTTTGATTAGAACTATTTTTTTATTGCAAAAAAAGACCCAAAAAAAACGCATTTTTTTTTCTTCGTATTTTAGCCGCCATTTTGTTAATTTTGCACGTATATAAAATATTCTAGTTAGGTTGGTTCCTGAAGACATACTGAACATGAAACTATTTGATTTTTTTGTTTCAGACCATCCGTCGGGAAGATTTCACGACCACGGCAACGGTACCTGCTCTTCGAGGCGTTGGCTTTAAACATATTTTACGTGTACAAAAAATGAATAAAATACATAAAAAATTTTTTTTTATGTACTTAAAGAGTGTATTTATTGAACAGTTCAAACCCCATATCGATATCTTTAATAGTATTCTCAGAAAAAAATCACGAAAATAGCGTTTTTTTCATGGTTTCAAAGTAGAATCCCGCCTTAAATGAAAAAAAATGTTTCTCTAATGCATTTCGAAGCTGTATTTATCAAGTGTCACATCTTTTGCATCAATATCTATAACATTAACCTATCGAAAAAAAGCATGAAAACAGCCTGTTTTAGCGTTTAAGGGAGCTTTCCAGTGTGAAATTTTCAAAAAATCGATTTTTTTTTTTTTTTGCTTTATCGAATAGTATACACTCTTCCGAATATTCCCTGAAATTTTCATGCCGAAATTCAGGTTATTTCGGTTACTGTACAGCATTTCTTGGAAGGAGGCAACGGAGCGCTACAGCTACAGCGAAACTTTGAACGCGTTTTTCTCGAAACAGCATTTTTCAAAACGGTGTCCAACTTGGAGGGCAGAGTTTTAAAGCTATCGAGTTGAATTTTTTACACAATATTCTTAACGTCATTGTTTATCGTGCTATGGAAGCTTTTTTTTTTTTTTTGACATCTTCCTATTTTTTTGTAAAAAAAACTGCCAAAAAAAATGCTAAAATCGATACTTTTTGTTCAAACCGGCGCCATTTTTGCAAAAAAAAAAACAAAAAAAGCCTCCATAGCACGAAAGCCAATTATATACCGATCAATAATCTTTTTGTGTTTTTTGTTTCAGATCAAAATTGTGACCCCCAACGTGGACACCACATCCAAGTGCATTTTCTGCAACAATTGTTTCATCATTTTTATAGATATTAATTAATAAATAAATCGATCTTTAAAAAATTGTTTTGTATTCTTCAATACCCAATTAATATACAAAAAAAAACCAGACCGATTAGATTATTTTTTCTTTAAAAAAAAAATCGCGAAAAACAGCGATTTTTCGGGCTGTCACACTGGAAAGCTTCCTTAAGTCGAGAAGACCCCTAAACTGAAATTCCAGCATACAGTAGGACATGATCCGACCTATCGACAGTTGCAGGACTATCAATTCCTAACAGGACACCCTGAAGATAAAAAGTTCCCGTTGCGCGTCTCTCGAGCCGTCTGTGGTTTGCGTATCGGAGAGAATAAAAAGGAGAGAGAGAAAGGTAAGGGGCAGAGGGAGGGGTTTTGATTCACGTAATTTTCGTGCGGGTATGAGGTCGAGGGTCAGCTCAAATTCGAGGGTATCCAATCGGACGATACGAACGTGCAGGTCGAGGAAAAAATTGCATTACGTGCGCAGTTTTTTTTTTCCGCTGACCAATCCTTTCGATGCACTGTTTGGCAATTAATTATCCCGACCGTATTTACCGGGGCTCTACACGCTGTTCAATTCAATTTCGAGATAACGTTCGTTCGCGATAAATAATTATTGTGCAATTACACACACATACACACGCAAGCCGAATATTTGTGGAAACTCGTATATTAAACAGCACTGCCTAAGTTCATTTGTACCTTGCTGCTTTTTTTTTTGGTTGCTATCCGGCGAAATCCAATAATATCCTCGTTCCGCTGTTGCGTGTAACGAACGGCAATTAAATCCGTAACAAATCAAACAGCACGTATTGCGTATCTATCTATTCGAATAGCGCTGGGTACTTTTCAGTTGGACCCGCCACGGAAGTTTCTCGTGCTGCTGCACGTGTGCAAATATCGCCAATACGGCAAAGCAGGACGGTTGCACGTGGTTACACGTGGGCATTCGAATATCGTTGTACCCTTCATCTTTCCGAAAGCTGGGTTAACATTGATCGAGTGACTGTTGAATTGCCGTTTCATTTAGAATCGTAGATGCGATGATGAAAAGGTGGGCTAGCATGACGATGAAGCTTGCATCGTTGAAACGCAACGAAAGTTATTTCTACATTTTATTTTCGATCCTTTTATTCTTATAGCAGAGGGGGCGGAGCCCCCCCAAAGGCACTAAACGTAGTTTTTAAATATATTTGAATGAACTACAATTGTACTAGGTTGATAATTTTTGGGGCCATAATAACAACCCAAACAAACCCGAGCAACGGCTGCAGGGGAGAGGGGGAAGTGATAACTCTTTTTTTGAGGGGTGATTTACCCCCCCCCCGATCTGTTTTGATGATGAAACCGATTATGAAAAGGCGAGCGAGCATTGTGTGGAAGTTTCCATCGTTGAAACGCAACGAAAGTTTTTTCTACATTTTATTTTCGATCCTTTTATTCTTATAGCAGAGGGGGCGGAGCCCCCCCAAAGGCACTAAACGTAGTTTTTAAATATATTTGAATGAACTACAATTGTACTAGGTTGATAATTTTTGGGGCCATAATAACAACCCAAACAAACCCGAGCAACGGCTGCAGGGGAGAGGGGGAAGTGACAACTCTTTTTTTGAGGGGTGATTTACCCCCCCCCCCCCGATCTGTTTTGATGATGAAACCGATTAGGAAAAGGCGAGCGAGCATTGTGTGGAAGTTTCCATCGTTGAAACGCAACGAAAGTTTTTTCTACATTTTATTTTCGATCCTTTTATTCTTATAGCAGAGGGGGCGGAGCCCCCCCAAAGGCACTAAACGTAGTTTTTAAATATATTTGAATGAACTACAATTGTACTAGGTTGATAATTTTTGGGGCCATAATAACAACCCAAACAAACCCGAGCAACGGCTGCAGGGGAGAGGGGGAAGTGACAACTCTTTTTTTGAGGGGTGATTTACCCCCCCCCCCGATCTGTTTTGATGATGAAACCGATTAGGAAAAGGCGAGCGAGCATTGTGTGGAAGTTTCCATCGTTGAAACGCAACGAAAGTTTTTTCTACATTTTATTTTCGATCCTTTTATTCTTATAGCAGAGGGGGCGGAGCCCCCCCAAAGGCACTAAACGTAGTTTTTAAATATATTTGAATGAACTACAATTGTACTAGGTTGATAATTTTTGGGGCCATAATAACAACCCAAACAAACCCGAGCAACGGCTGCAGGGGAGAGGGGGAAGTGTCAACTCTTTTTTTGAGGGGTGATTTACCCCCTCCGATCTGTTTTGATGATGAAACCGATTATGAAAAGGCGAGCGAGCATTGTGTGGAAGCTTGCATCGTTGAAACGCAACGCAAGTTATTTCTACATTTTATTTTCGATCCTTTTATTCTTATAGCAGAGGGGGCGGAGCCCCCCCAAAGGCACTAAACGTAGTTTTTAAATTTATTTGAATGAACTACAATTGTACTAGGTTGATAATTTTTGGGGCCATAATAACAACCCAAACAAACCCGAGCAACGGCTGCAGGGGAGAGGGGGAAGTGACAACTCTTTTTTTGAGGGGTGATTTACCCCCCCCCCCCGATCTGTTTTGATGATGAAACCGATTAGGAAAAGGCGAGCGAGCATTGTGTGGAAGTTTCCATCGTTGAAACGCAACGAAAGTTTTTTCTACATTTTATTTTCGATCCTTTTATTCTTATAGCAGAGGGGGCGGAGCCCCCCCAAAGGCACTAAACGTAGTTTTTAAATATATTTGAATGAACTTCAATTGTACTAGGTTGATAATTTTTGGGGCCATAATAACAAGCCAAAAAAACCCAAGCAACGGCTGCAGGGGAGAGGGGGAAGTGACAACTCTTTTTTTGAGGGGTGATTTACCCCCCCCCCCCCCCCCCCGATCTGTTTTGATGATGAAACCGATTATGAAAAGGCGAGCGAGCATTGTGTTGAAGTTTCCATCGTTGAAACGCAACGAAAGTTTTTTCTACATTTTATTTTCCATCCTTTTATTCTTATAGCAGAGGGGGCGGAGCCCCCCCCAAAGGCACTAAACGTAGTTTTTAAATATATTTGAATGAACTACAATTGTACTAGGTTGATAATTTTTGGGTCCATAATAACAACCCAAACAAACCCGAGCAACGGCTGCAGGGGAGAGGGGGAAGTGTCAACTCTTTTTTTGAGGGGTGATTTACCCCCTCCGATCTGTTTTGATGATGAAACCGATTATGAAAAGGCGAGCGAGCATTGTGTGAAAGTTTCCATCGTTGAAACGCAACGAAAGTTTTTTCTACATTTTATTTTCGATCCTTTTATTCTTATAGCAGAGGGGGCGGAGCCCCCCCAAAGGCACTAAACGTAGTTTTTAAATTTATTTGAATGAACTACAATTGTACTAGGTTGATAATTTTTGGGGCCATAATAACAACCCAAACAAACCCGAGCAACGGCTGCAGGGGAGAGGGGGAAGTGACAACTCTTTTTTTGAGGGGTGATTTACCCCCTCCGATCTGTTTTGATGATGAAACCGATTATGAAAAGGCGAGCGAGCATTGTGTTGAAGTTTACATCGTTGAAACGCAACGAAAGTTTTTTCTACATTTTATTTTCGATCCTTTTATTCTTATAGCAGAGGGGGCGGAGCCCCCCAAAGACACTAAACGTAGTTTTTGAATATACTCAAATGAACTACAATTGTACGAGGTTGATCAATTTTGGGGCCCCAATAACAACCCAACCAAAACCAAAGAACAGCTGCAGGGGGGACGGGAAGTGACAGCCGTTTCTTTGGGGGCGATCTCCCCCCTTAAAACCGTTTTGATGGTGAAGAGGTAGGCTAGCGTGGTGTTAATGTTTGCATCGTTGAAACGGAACGGAAGATTTTTCACATTTTATTTTCAATACTTCTATTATTATAGCAGAGGGGGCGGAGCCCTCCCCCAAAATGTTGATCGTAGTTTTTAAATATATTTGAATAAACTGCATTTGTACTAGGTTGATAATTTTTGAAGCCCTAACAACAATCCAAATAAACCCAAAGAACGGTTCCAGGGGGAGAGGGGAAAGTCACTTTCTTTGAGGGGTGGTTTCCCCCCTAAAACCGTTTTGATGATGAAACCGATGATGAAAACGTGAGCTAGCATGGTGTTGAAGTTTGCATCGTTGAAACGCAACGAAAGTTTTTTCTACATTTTATTTTCAGGACTTTTATTATTATAGCGAAGGGGGCGGAGCGCCCCCGCCCCCAAAGACACTAAACGTAGTGTTTAAATATATTTAAATTAACTGCAATTACATTTTTCGCTTCTGAGACACTGTTGAAACTATATATTTCCATGTTACCTTGCCTGATGTTCCTTGAAGTTTTCAAATTCGAACAAATCGTCATTTTCGATAACCAATGAAAAATTCTAAATTTAACGCAAAATAAGCGAAATATTAAGTTTTACCACTCTTCATATTTTGCTTGTTTTCACTCGATAAGCCTAATTTCACCGTCAAATCTTGGCGCCTCGGATATCGTACTCTTGCTAAGCGGCACAGCCCTGTCCACACGTTTTTAGGTCCCACGGAGAAAAAACACTTCTCGGCCGATCGAACGATTTTTTTACGCAGGGTAAACGTCGACAGGCAGAGGGAGGCAGGTGAAGAAAAATCAAAATATAACTGCAAGCCAAAGTGCGAATGCAAGCTGGCCGACGATAACTGTAAATTCGTTGGACCAAGCGTGAAAACAGAGCGTGGCACACATGTTGCTTTAATTGGGCTCTGCATACTGCGCCTCGAGAGTCCGAATTAACGAGCTAACATTTCGTTATTCATTTTCCCAACCCGAAATTTACCCTCATGCGTTTTTTTTTATTTTTTTTTTTTTTTTATTGAACTCTTATATTCCCTGTCTTTTTTTTCGGTGTCACCGCCGACCCTCGTTACGCTTCGTTTGGCGACAAGCGCCGCGGGCAAAACTCAGAGGGCCTGTGGAAGTTCGATTTCGCCCGATTGAGCATTGATCGGCTTTTGTTGGCGTGTGTGTCGAACGAGCTTTTTCTGCATCTCGAGCACTTTTTTTCCCCTTCAGGAACACATGCAATATGATCGTTAACGTTTCTGCTCATCGGTTTTGGAAAAAAAAAATAAATAATAAATATAATAATAAACCAGATGCAAAAAAAAGAAAGAATTTTGAAAAAGAATCGATTTACAGGTGCCCGATGCGTTTTGTTCGACGTTGCAGTGCGTCTAGGCGGATACACCGAGGCAAACGATCGGGCCGATGTGCACGTGAATTATTGACAAAAGTTTATGCGAAAAACGCGAGAGAAGCAAACGCCCAAGGCGCAAACCGATATCGGGCAGCACAAATGAAGAACGAACGGACCGCTGCCGGAAACCAAAGAGCGTTCGTTTCCGTGTTTGTATTCAAGCCGCGACAAAAGCCCAGCCCCTCCTTCCCTCCACGGACGTTCCAGCAGAAGTTTTTCCAAATAAAAACGATAAATAGTGTTTGCGAAAAAAAGTCGCGGCAAAAAATATCGTTCGAACTGAAAACAGTTTTTATTTTTGTTTTATGATCATTCAAGAGCTTGGTTTAAAAAAATGTATCTTTATTCGAAATCGTCTGTTTTTTTCATACATCATTGGGTAAAATGTTCTCGATTTTTCCATTTTTAAAAATCATCATCTAGATTGAATTTTCTCTGTACAGATAAACCAATGATGATCCTGATGAACCAATTTCTTATGTTATGCAAAATTTGCTTCACGACGTCCAATGAGGTCCCTAAAAGACATTTGGGTAATTTCTTGTGGTTAAGAGCAAATAAATAAATGAATAAATAAATAAATAAGTATTTAATTATTTAGCCATTCTTGCCTCTCGGGCTTAAGAATATTCCATCGAATTACAGCGGTTACATACTTATTCTCTTATCCTACTCTTAAGGGGTTACCCCCACTTGCGATTTTGAAAAAATCGATTTTTTTTTATTGCATTTTTTTGAAGTATAAGTATCTGAGAATATGTCCTGAAAATTTCGAGTCGATCCGAACAAAATTGACTGTGATATGAGCGTTGAAAGAGAAGAATCCGTGAATTGAAGAACTGAAATTGAAACTTTAAACGCGTTTTTCTCAAAATGGCATTTCTGAAGTCGGTGACCAAGATTACTCGAACACTAATGAACCGATCTTCTTGAAATTTTGCAGGCTTATTTAATACATAAAAATGTAGTCTTTAATCGTACGATTTTTTTTTTCGAAAAAAAATGGCCGTTTTATAGCCAAAGAATGGCCGTTTTTTTTCGTTAAAATCGAACCATTAACTTTGACTCTCCGCCATTTTGTGAAAAATGAATATTTTTTTAAATCCTTCGATTAAAGACTAGTTTATACTTATATTTGACTAAATCCAGCCGCATTTTTTTTTTCAGATGATCCACTTCGCCGCAATGTTGGTCACCGCAAACCGTGTATATAAAAACATTATTTCATTGACGGCCATTTGCCACTAAACAATGTAATATTTTTCAATAAAAAAATTACTGAAAATTCTTCAAGAGGTGTTCTTTAAGATGGTATATTGATCGATTAAAAAAGTTTTGTAGTTTTCTTTAAAAAAAATCATGAAAAAGGCCTTTTTTTTGCGCTACAAGTGGGGGTAACGCCTTAAGTCTAGATATAATCTTGTCTTTGGTTTCCTTCGCTCTTTCCCTCCATTACTACATTTCTATTACAACTTATCGTCTTGTCCGTTTTTTTAAATAAATAAATAAATAAATAAATAAATAATTATATATATACATATATATGTGTATATTCATTGCATACAAACGATACGGAAGTTTATCATTTTTGGCAAAAAAGAGAACCAAATAGTTTAAATGGTAATGAAGAAAAAAGGAAAGTACCCGGTTCGCCGGTGACAGTTTCCTGTTTATCCCATTCGTGCCATGATCGCCGAGGTAAAAGGCTCTCGTCAGCCTGCTCCGGTGTACCATCGTTTTATTCTTATTTCTTCGAGCTTTTTAGCATGGAAAGCGCCTCTCTCTGAAAAAGTTGGCGAGATAAATATAGGGAGCGAGCGAAAGGAAGGTGAAAAAGGAGACAGATCTGGTAGCGTGAAAGACGTGAGAAGAAAGCTTTTTCTCACGTTTTCCTCGACCCAATGAGCGAGGGCTGTATGCGAGTCCTCGCGATGCTCATGCCACCTCTATATCCCTGTCAAGACGCCGGGGAGTCTTCCCGCGGAAACGAAGTTTTTTCCTCGTGAGCGCGTCTCGCACTCGAGAGAACGGTATTTTTTTTTGTTTTCATTTTCTTTGGAGATAAATTCCTTCCGTTTCCGTTTCGTCGCGTTTGTTGACCTAACCGGGAAATGCGAAGCTGCGAAATGGCTCGTAAATATAAATTACGAGGGTCATAAAAATAGAAACAGCTATCATCATCATCATCATCATCATCATCATCATTTTGTCTGAGTGTCTTCATTTTTATTGCCAATGGTTCTTTTCATGCCCTCTCAAGTTTTTACGGCTCGATCCTTTTCACTTTTTCGTAGTCAACTTTTTATACATATATGCATCCCCTTCACTATAAACCCACGCTTGACTCTCCTCTGCCCAAAATTTCTGAGGGATTACCCAGAGCGTTGTCCGCAGGAACTCTGGCCTAATGGCCAGGGAACCGGTGGAATCGTAGCACGGGCGTAGAAAGGCCCGTAGTGGGGAGATCCGGGCATAGCGAACAGGCCGGGCAAAACGAATACCCCCACGCGTAGCGTTTGCGCGTGGGGGTATTCGCTTTGCCTGGCCTGTCCGCTATGCCCGGGTCTCCTCTACGCGAATCGAGATTTTGAGGTTAGGATTCATTGACGTCTGCGATATAAGCCACATGAATCCGAATAATATTCACTCTGCCTGCAAGTAACAAACATGGACCAATTGTTTATAGATAAAGCGTTTTAGTGGGGAAAAAAACAAGCTCGGTGTACACGGTGTTAACCTCGAAAATCTTTGGAAAGACACGAAAAAAACAGTTTGGTTCACTATCGGAAACTTGGTGCAATTCCATCTGATTCAGTAGTCGGCGTATCGGCCTACTCGAAAAAGAGCTTTACCGTGAAAATATTCAAATAGCCCTGTTTCAATATCGAAAATATCACGACGTGATAGAGGATAATTTTACCGGTGCGTAAAATCAGCTGACTCTGTACGACCTGTAAAACATTGAGACAGGATGATCGTTTGCATCGTTGAAACGCAACGAAAGCTAATTCTTTTGAAACGATCTCTAAAATGAAAACAAGAAAGAGACAAAAAATTACTAAAAAAATCATTAGAGACCAACGATGCAAATTTCAACGTCATGAGGCAGAATTCGTCTCGACTCACATTGAAACATAGATGAATAATTCATACGATGGATGGTATACTTGTGGTCGATTGCTTCGAGCATGAACATGTCGAAGTTGAAACAACAGTTGCAATTTCGAACGAATATATATATATATATGTATATATATATATATACATACATATATACATATATAAACATATGTCAAAGTGTATACATATATATGGAAGCAAAGTTGCGCGCCAGGAGGAATAAGCAATTCATTTACAGTGGAGCGAGAAAGAGAGAGCAAGAGTACGATAGGATTATCGACAATCGATACGATTTCCTGCGAGGGATCATACTACCATGAACGACACGTCATTCGCGCGTATTCGGAAACCTTTCCAACGCGATTGTATGCATATGTATATATATATGTTTGTGTATGCTATATACACCCACATAGTACGTACGACCTGTAAAAAAATACTCGCGATCGACCAGATTAAAAAAAAATCAGTCTGCAGGCATTTTTTATTCGTCGCTCTCTTCATCAATGCTTCTCTCGCTGACATTTCCTATTTTGCAATCTCATTCTCTCTCTCTCTCTCTCTCTCTCTTATATCTAGATTTCTTTTTTTCGTTGATATCTACTCACATATGCTTGTTATATGTATATATTCATAAATATACGCCTTCCATAATTACCATGTTTTTCTTCCTTTTGTTATTGTTATTATTTTGTTAAGTACGTTTCTCCATCATTATTGCAACTCCGATATATCAATATTTATTTTGTAACTATTGGATTGGTCGGAAAGTAATTTCATTTTTTGTCTGAAAACTGAATTAAATCTAACAAGGAACATCACTTAAGGATGTTGAGTCCCAAATCGCAAATGATGATACAAGTCTGAAAATTTGGTATGTTTTTGTATGAAGTATTTCAGAGGTCGTGTAAAAATTTCACGACAATTAGGAAGCTCGTTATTGAACAATTAACATTCACAAATTAAATGTTGTTTTATGGAAACTGATGTAACTTTGCAATAAGTTTTTTTTTTGACCTCTCAATTTTATAATATCTACAATATACTGAAAGCAACGGAAACAAAACGAAGTTTATTGATAAATTTTTTTAAATTTCTTTTAAAAATTGTTGTTAACAAAATGTTAATTTTTTAATAACGAGCTTCCTAATCGTCGTGAAATTTTAACACGACCTCTTAAATACTTCATACAAAAACATACCAAATTTTCAGAATTTTCTTATCATTTTTTATTTCAACCCTTAAGGAGGTTGAAGTAATGATGATAGAATTCTGAAAATTTGGTATGTTTTTACATGAAGTATTCAGGAGGTCGTGTAAAAATTTCATGACGATTAAGAAGCTATTTATTGAACAATTAACATTAACATGTTTCATAGAGACTCAACATCCTTAAGTGTCCGCCTTCGATTTTGTCGAAACGCATATATGTGGTAAAGCATCAAACATTACGAGACACGTATTTTTTTTTATCGGGGGGTAACGGTTTTGAGGGGAGAAAGCATACCTGAAAGAAAGACGTGTCTAGGGGTGATGTTACAGTTTCACCCACAAGCAGTCTAACGATAAGAAGGAAAAAAAAACCTACATTATTGTAAAGTGAAGCGATAAAAAATCCACTGCAGAAGGATTGAAAAAAGCAAATTAAGAGGTGACACGACGTTCTTTGAGGTGTAGTTTCCGCGATTTAGGCGAGGACAACATTTGCTGAATCTCATGATTTTTTTTTAAAGGAAAGATTTCTTTGTCATTTTTTCGACTCAGGATATGTTTTAATACTTTTGGCTATTACATGGTATTTTTTTTGGTATTAATCTCAAAAAATGGCAGAGGTATGAAAGGTCTTCTAAACTGCATTCTATGAACTCGCGTAACGTATAGCTAAAAAAACTAATTGACGGATTTTGATGAAATTTGGTATACATTTTTCTAACCTCATTGTCGAAAACCCATCCCTAAATGTTGTGGAAAATTAAAAAAAAAAAGTATTTTTCGTTGCCATATGAAGCCATTTTTTTCGGAAAATTCAAGCTTCTTGTTTCAAAGCGTGGTACCTCTTCATCGATTTTCAAGATTTCTCACCTTTTCTTGGTTAATTACAGATTAATCCCGCTGATGCTACGTGTCACTCCGTTTGACAACGTTCTTCGCAACCCATTTAGGAGACCGTGCTATATCTCCGGCCTTGTGAAAATTAATTTTTAAAAATTCCCTGGCACCGACAAAAGTAGTAATAAAACATACTCTAAGTCCACAAAATGGTGAAGAAATTTTTCCTTCTAACAAAAATCAGTTTTTTGTTAAAAGGTTGGTTAGGAAAGTTTTAGAAAATTTTTAAAGAAAATGTTGAGAATTTTTTTCAGAAAAATTCTAGAAAATTGTTTCGATTTTTTTAGAACACGTTTCAGAAAAATTCTAGAATTTTTTTCGAATTCTTTTAGAAACATTCTAGAATTTTTTTTAGATTTTTTAGAAACTTTCTAGAATTTTTTTTTAGATTTTTTAGAAACTTTCTAGAATTTTTTTTAGAATTTTTAGAAATATTCTAGGATTTTATAGAATTTTTAGAAATATTCTAGATTTTTAGAAGTTTTAGAAGCATTCTAGAATTTCTTTTAGAATGTTGTAGAATCAGTCTAGATTTTTTTAGAATTTTTTAGAAACATTCTAGAATTTTTTAGATTTTTTAGATGTTAGAGAAAAATTGGAAAGATTTTTAGACGGTTACTTAGAAAATGTTTCCTTCCAACAAAATAACCTTGTAACAAAGTGACGTTCCTTGTAAGCTGATTTTGGTCCATTCCTTTCATTAATGACCTTCCCTTTTCCGCGTCGCGCTGCGACGGAAACGCAGGCTGACGGGTTTGTCCGCGTACGAAAACATAATGTGTAACATTACAAAGTGAAAATGCAGTTGGCTCGACGCTTTCCATGTACGGAATTACATATTACGAAAATATCGATTTTATCACGATATTTCGTAAAGCGCTGGAGAGATACCAATTTTAAATTTATACAAGGATAGAAAAACACTGTGACGTCTAAATTGAACCTGACGTCTGATAAAAAAAAATAGCTTTCACAATTTTATAACAACAAATGACGCGAATTTGTGACGAATTTTTCGTTAACTGTACGCCATTCTGTTGATTTCGTTTTTTTTTTAAAGCACGATCGGTAAACGGAAAGAAGAACTATCCCTGGGTTTTTGCAAAGCTTTGGCAATTCGAATGGAATCGTGGTTCCTCCGGATTTGACATACCTCATTGGGGAACCGAACTTAATGACCTGGTCATAAATCTCCTGAAGCTTTTCTTATTTTATAATGTTATGATAAATAGCCCTGAAAAAAAAAATTCCGAATACGAGCTGCATCTTTCCCGTCGATTGGCAACTGCAGTGGCGAGACGCATATGGAATCGGCCGATCAATCCGCAGTCATTCATTATTTCATGTTGAAACATTTTTTTAAAATATATTTCAAATATGCACGAAAAGATACCTCAATTTTTACCGGGCTCACTTGTTTTTATCCCTTCCAAAAAAATTGCCGAAAATCCGCTTTTTTGGACCTTCTAATTCAGGCTTCCGCCTTACTTTCAACACGAGTGGAGATTTGCCATCGATAGGATTTCAACGCCGGCGAAGCTTACGGACTAAGTTAATTCTCTATAATACTCAAATAAGGAAATTTAGTGGACTTTAAGGGGTTACCCCCACTTGCGATTTTGAAAAAATCGATTTTTTTATTGCATTTTTTTGAAGTATAAGTATCTGAGAATATGTCCTGAAAATTTCAAGTCGATCCGAACAAAATTGACTGAGATATGAGCGTTGAAAGAGAAGAATCCGTGAATTGAAGAACTGAAATTGAAACTTTAAACGCGTTTTTCTCAAAATGGCATTTCTGAAGTCGGTGACCAAGATTACTCGAACACTAATGAACCGATCTTCTTGAAATTTTTGCAGGCTTATTTAATACATAAAACCGTAGTCTTTAATCGTTCGATTTTTTTTTTCGAAAAAAAATGGCCGTTTTATAGCCAAAAAACGGCCGTTTTTTTCGTTAAAATCGAACCATTAACTTTGACTGTCCGCCATTTTGTGAAAAATGAATATTTTTTAAAATCCTTCGATTAAATACTAGTTTATACTTATATTTGACTAAATCCATCCGCATTTTTTTTTCAGATGATCCACTTCGCCGCAATGTTGGTCACCGCAAACCGTGTATATAAAAACATTATTTCATTGACGGCCATTTGCCACTAAACAATGTAATATTTTTCAATAAAAAAATTACTGAAAGTTCTTCAAGATGTGTTCTTTAAGATGGTATATTGATCGATTAAAAAAGTTTTGTAGTTTTCTTCAAAAAAATTCATGAAAAAGGCCTTTTTTTTGCGCTACAAGTGGGGGTAACGCCTTAATAGAAGATTCCTTTTCTGAAATGAGACTTTATTATACCGAATTATTTTCGTCTTCGAGGTTCGCACGAAATTATATATAGGCGCGATAAAATATTCCAGGTATTTCCGATACAAAGCGGGCCGAAAAGACGTAACTTGAACTTTTCCAATCGAACGATTGATCAGGAGCACCCGGGTCGGGGGTCTTCCTGCTATATTCAGAAGAGCGCACAAATCATTGGCCGGAGATTATTCTCTCGATATTCTCGAGAAAAATGCACACGAACAACACGGATGTACACGACCGCCATCGGGGGATAAAGTTGCCTCTGATAATTGGATGGGCGCCGAGTGGACGTAAAAACAGAGCGATGGATAAGCGCGAGGATTCGCTCGGTGTGCGGACACGAGGACATCAAAGTGCCATTGACTTGTGCTTGTCCCGAGTTCGCGAACGGAGCCCTCCTCGTGTAGGAAATGCATTTCCGTGTGCCACATATGAGGGATTCTCCGTCAATTCAGCCACTTTTCTTCGACCATCTCAGATCTGCTCCATAATTGGTTATATCAAAGCACTACTAAAAGGCATCGTATGCGAATTTTTTCAGATTTTTTAATTCAACATTTTAGAAAATGCCGTTTTTTTTCCAAATTAATGTATCTCGGAAACTAGAAGTAACGGAAAAAAAATGTCTGTACACAAAAGTTGTACTTTTGTGTTAGCTTTCGAGCGGACGACTTGAAATAATTTTTACGTTCCGGTAACGCTGATTTTTTTACCAAAAAAGGGGGAAATTATTTTTTTTAATTAAAAAAGGGCCATTTTTTTAAATTAAAAAAGGGCCATTTTTTTTGGCTGAAAAAATCACAGAGTCTTCCAGAATGTCTGACGATATCGCGAAAAAATCGCCAGAGCGGCACGGAGCGAGGTTTCGGTATAAAAAAATGAATTTGTGTGGTTTCATTATGTATGTAAATGATAAAGACTCTCTGCTCGACTCCCAACCACTGTGACTGGTCAAAACATTCGATTTTATTTTGCTTTTTCTCCGAGTGTACATATTCGAGAATATGTGAAAAAAAATTCAAGTTACATTATTGAAAAGTGACCAAGTGACAGACGAATCAGTGCGAACAGGTAGCGCAACGATTTACATATACTTAAACTTTCAATCGCGTTTTTCTCGAAACGACATTTTTTCAATTTGCGGAAATCATAAGTAAAAAACTAATTGATGGATCATCTTCAAATTTGAACCACGTTTACATAATATAATTTATTTAAACGTGAACCCAATGTCGGAAAGATTAGATTGTTTGAAACATATTTATTATTGCAAAATGCCGGGGAAAAATGCTAAAATCGATCATTTTCTTCAAACGCGTTCCAACATTCAATTCCCGATTTTTCTTTCTTAATTCAGGTTCATATTCTTGAAAAACATCTCAAGAATCTATGAAAATTTTGTCGGACTATTTCAGATGCGAATTGCGCGCTGCACAATTCCCGAAAATCGACAACGACGATGAGGACACGCCAAGGGACATGGCGGATTACACCTTTATCAATGCATGAAATAACTTGAAAAAATTATCAGAGATGTATGAAAATATGAATGAATTATTGTCAGAGTTGCGGAAATGTGCGTTTTTTTTCACAATAAAAATAAATCCAAACAATAAACTAATTTTCGGTCTCTTAAACACGATCTCGTCTATGAGGAAGGACACTTATATGGTGCTGTAATCGCTGACTAGTAATAGTACTAAAATATGTACCAAAACTTAGAACGCGATATGTAACTTGAGTAACTTTCACACTATTGACTTGAATTTGCACAGTTAGCGTTCAAACAGTAGTCATTTTCGGTTCACGATCGCATTTTTTAATCGAACGAACCATTTATTAATAACAATGACTTCAGCATGCTGTTTTTCAAGAGAAAAATGAAATTTTCATTGGAGAAGCTGTCATTTTTCGTATTTTTCGAAATTTCGAAAAGTCGATCGTGAACCCATAGCTAGTTGGATATACTTGAAGAAATCATTTTTTGTTTTCGTTTCGGATTACATTTGAGCCTGGTAGAGATCCCGCCGTTTCGGGCCTCGCCGCTGGAGGACTGCAACCCCAACTACAGCACCGCGAAAACTTTCAAAGATTTTCTTCCGAAAAAATTACATTGTAACCAGAAACATGTGTACAACATGCTGGAAAAAAATTTATGTATTCCACCCAATGTGTAACTAGAAAAAAATTCATCATTCTGACCTTTCACATTGGGCATCCACAGAGGGATACCCCGTTAACCCTTCGCGGTCACCCGGGGTCAAAATGACCCCAAGCGCAACTTTACGCCAAAGTTACTATTGTACATTTTTAGTGACCAAAGCGACTGGCTCGCCTTCCAACGGTGCTTTGGTGTGCCCTTTGTAAGACTACAATCCAACTCCAGACTAGGGTCGGACGTGGAGACATTTTTTTCCTTAAACTATTTTCCTCTACGGAGCTATTTTTTTCCTTAAACTATCATATCTCAAGAATATCATCCTAAAATTTTATATAAAAAAATTAAAAATTGCAAGAGTTATGATTTTTTTTAATTAAAAGGGACTTTTTTTAGCATTAACCGCTTGCTGATTTTTTTCCGCCATTTAGAAATTCGATTAAAATATAATACCACGAATGTCACATTCTACAATGTTTAAACTAATATCCTGATTTTTTATGAGTCATTCGGAACGATATGGTCAACGCGACATTCGTTTGAAACATGGCTGGGGTCATTGGCGACCCCCGTTGGCGAAATTTTTCCCATTCTCTGTTCATCGTTCGCCACATTAAAATAAACACTCACGCACGTGGAAACGCAATAACGAGGTCCAACGGTACATTTATCGCGGGTACTTCGCGTTTGTACATTTTGTACCCTCCCTTTTGAATCCTCGTCTCTGTTGATCATCAACGACTAAAAAATCCCGCAAATGGTGCAACTTTGTATTTCCAGGGGCGCCAATTGCGCCCTTTCATTTTTCGTAGTCGACCGTGTAAAGTCGAGAGCAAATGTGAGATAGGTGAAAACGGAAACGTTTAAATTAGCACGCACGGATAATTCTGACTGCTGAAAGGATTTGGCTCGCAATGGGTACGAGGCTGCGTGTTATTACACGATTGATCGAGCAACCATTGCGTTGCTACTGTCACTTGTTTCACGCCGAATTTTGCTTGGAAATTCGGGTCTGAATATGCTGTGAACACGAGCAGATTGAGCCGCAAAACAGCGCGGCACATGATGTTCACCATGTTCGCGGGGAAGTTCGGGTTGAACGTGCCAAACGCAGCGACAACTTTTAATTTATTATATAGTTAATAACTTCCAATTGAACGAATGAAATTGAATAAAAAATGTGGGCGGCCAAATGTATGTGAATGTTTAATGTGTGGGGCGATATTTTCAGAGATTTTTAATTTACTTGTCAATGTCGAAAGGGAAACATTGTCAATATAACGAGAGTAACATTGTCAGTATAACAAGTGTAACATTGTCAATACAATAAGAGTAATATTGTTAATATAAAAAGAGTAATATCGTTAATATTAAAAGAGTAAAACTATCGGTATAAAAAGAGTATCATTGCCAATATAAAAAGAGTAGCATTGTCAATATAACAAGAGTCACATTGTCAATATAACAAGAGTCACATTGTCGATATAACAAGAGTCGAATTGTCAATATAACAAGCGTACCGTTGTCAATATCAAAAGAGGAACATTGTCAATATATAAAAGAGTAACATTGTCTGTATAACAAGAATAACATTGTTAAATATAGCCATAATAACATTGTCGATATAACAAGAGTGACATTTATAATATAACAAAAGCCATGTTGTCAATATAAAGAGAGTAAAATTGTCTGTATAACAAGAGTAACGTTATCAATGTAACAAGAGAAACGTTATCAATGTAACAAGAGTAACATTGTCAGTATGACGAGAATTGCATGGCCGATATGATCGGAGTAAAACTGTCACTATAACAAAAGTCATACTGCCAAAATAACAAGAGTAATGTTGGCAATATAAAAAAGTAACATTGTTATCGTAACAAGAGTAACATTAGCAATATAACAAGAGTAACGATGTTAATTATAACACTAGTAACATTGTTAAATGTAGCAATAATAACATTATCAATACAATACGAGTAACATTGCCAACATAACAAGAGCAACATTATGAATATGACACGAGTAACACTGACAATATAACAAGAGTAACATTGTCGATATAACAAGAGTAACATTGTTAAATATGACCATAATAACATTGATAATATAACAAGAGTAACATTGTCGATATAACAAGAGTAAGATTGTTTGTTAAATATAACCATAATACCATTGATAATATAACAAGAGTAACATTGTCGATATAACAAGAGTAACGTTGTTAAATATAACCATAATAACATCGTCAATCTAACAAGAGTAACATCGTCAATATAACGGGAATTACATCGTCAATATAATAAGAGTAATACTGCCAATGGACTAAAATTAATACTGCCAAAATAACGAGAGTAACGTTGCCAATATAAGAATAGTAACATTGCCAACAGAAGAAGAGTGAAGTAAGCAATATAACAAGAGTAAGATTGTCGAATTGAACAATAGTAACATTTTCAATATGACAAAAGTAACATTGTCAATATAACGAGAGTAACATAGTTAAATATAACATTAGTAACATTCTCAATATGACAAACGTAAGATTGTTAAATGAAACAATAATGACAGTATCAATATAACACGAGTAACATTGGCAATATAACAAGAGTAACATTGTCAATATATCGAGAGTAACATTGTCAATATAACAAGAATAACATTGTCATTATAACAAAAACGGACATTGTCAATATAACAAGAGTAACATTGTCATATAACAAGAGTAGCATAGTTAAATATTAGATTAGTAACTTTGTTAATATAACAAGAGTAACAGTCACCATAACATGATTGAGATTGTCAGTGTAACAGGAGTAATATTACCAATACAAAAAAAGACGTTATCGATATAACAAGAGTAACGAGTAACACTGACAAATAAGTTAAAAATCGTTGAAACTATCCACCCAACACAAGGAAACTTATGGACCTTTGACCGACACCGTGTCTCATTAAATTGAAAGACGATATTAGTACCTTCTGTCAATAGCAAAATCATAGTCTAGACGTTGATGCGCCGCAGCTTTCCATATGCCGACAATTTGGCAATACAACATTTCTGGTTTCCCATTTTAAAAAGCCAGAAATGAATAGCCATCTTTAGCGTTTTGGAATTGTGTTATTTATGGAATATGACGTTTCTGAATTCTGACAGCTTAACGTCGCCTGTATCGGCACGGGTTTTCTGCAATTCCCCAGTGCCCTCGTGTAAACGCGGTGCATTAGGAAATCGCAGGAGCTGGACATAGTGCAGTGAGAAGAATTTGGGGTAAAACGAATGGGATCGTAAAAAGCTACAAGGGCACACGAAGGAACACTGGAGATAGGAGAAAAAAGCGCTTCAGGAAAATGAACAATAAAAGTGAAACTTTTACATGGTATCGAAATTTTTCCGTGGCGACGAAAGGGGCGACGTTGTAAAATAATTCCAACGGAGGCAGATGCATCTTTGCCTCGTCAAAATTGAACCTTTTTCATTCTTTTTTAAATTCAATTATTATGATCATCCAAAATCTTTCTATGTAGATTTAGATTTCGGATTCTTGATGCGAATTGAAAAAAGCTTGGCGCAATTAAGGATGTTGAGTCCCTATGAAACATGTTAATGTTAATTGTTCAATAAATAGCTTCTCAATCGTCATTAAATTTTTACACGACCTCCTGAATACTTCATGTAAAAACATACCAAATTTTCAGAACTCGATCATCATTACTTCAACTTCCTTAAGGGTTGAAAAAAAAAATGATAAGAAAATTCTGAAAATTTGGTATGTTTTTGTATGAAGTATTTAAGAGGTCGTGTTAAAATTTCACGACGATTAGGAAGCTCGTTATTAAAAAATTAACATTTTGCTAAGAACCATTTTTAAAAGAAATAAAAAAAAATTATCAATAAACTTCGTTTTGTTTCCGTTGCTTTCAGTATATTGTAGATATTATAAAATTGAGAGGTCAAAAAAAAAAACGTATTGCAAAGTTACATCAGTTTCCATAAAACAACATTTAATTTGTGAATGTTAATTGTTCAATAACGAGCTTCCTAATTGTCGTGAAATTTTTACACGACCTCTGAAATACTTCATACAAAAACATACCAAATTTTCAGAATTTTATCATCATTTGCGATTTGGGACTCAACATCCTTAATGTGGCGTAAATTGAGAAAAAATCGGACGATTGTAAAAAAAATCGTTTTTATTGTTAAAGAATCGTTTTTATCATTAAAAAATCGTTATTATGGTGAAAAATCGTTTTTATTGTAAATAAATCGCTTTTATTGTAAAAAAAATCGCTTTTATTGTAAAAAAAAATCATTCTTATTGTAAAAAAAATCGTTTTTATTGAAAAAAATCGTTCTTATGGTAAAAAATCGTTTTTATTATAAGAAAAATTGTTTTTATTGTAAAAAAATCGTTCTTATTGTAAATGAATCGTTTTTATTGTTGAAAACATTGTTTTTATTGTAAAAAAATCGTTTTTATTGTATTCCACCGATCTCCCAACTTGAACGTTATAAAAATATTGAGCTCAGCGACGATCGTTGCTCCGCGCACCTTGCGTCGTTATTTTTCATTAAAACCGAACGGATTTGGCCGATAATTGGACGCGTGCCGAGTACATGTACGCCCGACACAAACGGCTATGCAATACTCTAGGATTCCGTGCGCCCGTTGCGCCGTAAACGTGAGAATCATACGGTGGAGGATATCGCGATAATGTCCCGAAGTCCCCGTGCCAGTCAAGAATACGGAGCGAAGAGCGAGAATAAAGCAAACGCGAACGACGAAGCAATAAAAATGACTTTTTGTGAGTGGATGCGAGTTTTTTTTTCTATCTCGTCTGTACGGACCGCAAGGATAGGCGAAGTGGGAAAAACTCAGCTCCTTCCTTATCTTGCGGACATTATTATTAATACTATTATTATTTTGTTATTAATAATTATATTACTATTTATTCATAATAATTTTATTATTAATAATTGTTATTATTTATTAATAATTATTTAATTACTAATAATTATGTTATTATTTATTCATAATTATTTTATTATTAATAATTCGTATTATTTGTTAATTTTTATTTTATTATTAGTAATTATTTTTACTTGATTAATTAACTTATCAATCATTATTTATTACCAATTATTTCGTATCTTCGCACAGAAAAAATGATCGCTCGTTTAAACGGGCAAGTTGTAATTAGAAATTGAACGTGCAAATCAATAATGAAAGTTATTCAACGACGAGGAAATAAAATCAGAGGGTCAGTGGATGAGGAAATACTGGAAGAAGTAGATAACGAAATACCAGCAACGCGTTTGCCACGATTGAAATTGAAATTCATGCATAATGGAAACGCCATCGATAATCAGTCACAGCCGACCTCTCAAGAATGCCGACAAATTTGGGGGAAGAAAATAGGGTAAAAGACAGGATAAAAAAGAGCAAGAACAAAAAAGTCCTTGTGAAGCTGGAAACGGTCAAAATAAAATTGTTGTCAATAACCGTTATCTCAGCAGTTAATTTTTGTTTATTATTAGGTATTATTCGAGACCAATATCAGTTTTTTAATATTGAATTTTTAGTCCGATGTTCCGGTTATCGTGCTTCGTGATAACCGGTATTCGTGCTCTCTAGTGGGAGGCAATTTTACTAACAAAGAACATCACTCTGGTGTCCTTCCCCGATTGTGTTGAAACTTTTTTATGTGGAAGTGTATCAAAAAGTAAGAGACACGTATTTTTTTTTATCGGCGGAAAAACGGTTTTAAGGGGTGAAACGCACCCACGAAAATAGGGGTGTTTTTCGTTTTTTGTCGGTAACGTTATCGTTCTTATCTCCAATGTACACGAAAAAATAAACATTCTTGCAATTCGATTGTTTTTTATATCGCGTACCGTTAAAACGTCGACGAAAGACGAAACACATTCCCATTTTTGAGGATGCGTTTCAGCCCTTAAAACCGTTTTTCCGCCAATAAAAAAAAAATACGTGTCTCTTAGTTTTTGATACTCTTCCACATAAAAAAGTTTCGGAAAATCGGAGGAGGACACCAAAGTGATGTTTCTTGTAAGTTTCTGAATCTCCATTTTCCGGATAATTTTCCTCGCTTACCTCGGGTTTCTCTTCCCTCCACACTCGTCTCTCTCCAAGTCTCTAGATGCACACGCAGTCTCATGCAGGGTTTCATTCTCGGATTTTGCTCTTCGCCTCGTCTTTACTCGAGCGTGCAATTTCGTTCGTGCAAGTTGCAATGAAGACCCGCCGATATTTCGCCGTATCTATCGTTCCAGGTTTCCAAGCAATATCAAAGATTTCGAGAAAATGTGGAACGCGTTTCATGACGTGAATCCATAAAATATAATTTTGTGGATACACACTGCTAGGGTGGTTTAAAAAAATTCATTTTTTTTCGCGGTACTCAACGGAAAATGTCACTACCTTATGAAAAAGTAATTCATACAAAATTTTAAAGGTCTAAACATTCTTTTAGGTACTGCTCAACTGACTTTTAATTTTTTTTTTTGCATTTTCGTCAATTCTCGTCTTCGTGTTTTCTTACTCGAAAACAACATATTGATAAAAAACAACAGGCATACTTGTTAGACGTTCAGTGATGTACACACCGTGTTCTTGTTCATCAAGTGGTTGATATAATTTTCACAACCGAATTACATATATTGATTCTTAATCTGCAAATACACATTTTTTAAGGTACAAAAAAATATTAAAATAAAAATTGTGTATTGTTACAGAAGAAATTAAATCGAGACTCACATTGGATCACGCACTAACATTTTCTGCATCGAGATAAAAAAAATTAATACTCCGATAATCCTGAAAAAAGCATGAAAAAGGCGTTTGAGCGCTAACTAAAAAATTTTTTAGAACCCTCAATCTTTGCAAAACTTTCTAAACATACTTTAATTTTCCGTTGAGAAAAAAAATCGAATTTTTTGACCACCCCAATACACATATACATATCTATACATTTATGTACACATATCTATAGAGGAAAAGATGATTTTGCAGAAATTTGATTTCACGGATAGTTCTAGGTCCAAAATTTGAACTAGTTAGGAAAAAAATATATGAGCGTCCTCAAAACAGCCTAAAGGGCTGATAGCCAACCGTTCATACGTATAGCAGGTTCGAAATATTTTTTCCGCATATAGACGTATGTATATGTAGGAGGGTGGCTTCATCAAACAGAGTTCGCACATAGAGAAGAGCTATGACGGGAATCGTAGAATCCACTTATTAGGCACTATGTAAATTTCATTGCTATGTGCCAGATGTTCACGAGAGCGCATATATACGTAAACACGTCGTATCGGTGGACGTACAACGTCACCGCATGCAAACGAAGACGACGAGGAATATTTGTGCCCACTCGAAGAGAAGCTAATAATAATTCTAATTGTTCCGTCATCGGTGTCTCCACGTGAAACTTTCGTCTCGTAGACGAAAATTTGCGCGTGCGACGAATAACTACGCTGAAGTTTGCATCGTTGAGATGCCAATGAAAATGTGGTTATTCTTCGAACGGCAGAAATTTTCTTTTGGCTACGAGAGTGACTCAAACGTTGTTGAGAATCCTCATTGGAGATCCGCAACGAGAAATCTGCGAAAACCGTAGGATTTTTACTAAACTGAAATTCCGGCATATGGTAGGACAGTGTTTTTCAACCTTCTTAAATACGCGACCCCTTTACAAGTAAACAAAGTCTGGCGACCCCACTCCCAGAGCTGGCAAGGGAGGCTTTAAAATTATTAGTGCCATTTGCCACTTCCTACCTATGTGAACTATAGTCCAGTAAAAGACACGAAAACCCAGCAGAATAGGGGTTGAAAACTGAAAAATCGCCGTATCTCGATAATTAATAGCCCGATCAAAAAATGTTTCAAACAAAAGTTGCTTAGAGTAATAAAATACGTATAAAGTTATCCGACGTTCAATCCCCTATCTTTGAAAACAGCGGCACAAAACGATTTGAAAATTCTGGGTCGCTGGTGCTCTCGCGTTTTGTGCCCCTATTTCCAGAGATAGGGAATTGGACGTCAGATAACTTTATATGTATTTTATTACTCCAAACAACTTTTGTTCGAATCATTTTTCGATCGGGCTCTTAATTATCGAGATACGGCGATTTTTCAGTTTTCAACCCCTATTTCGTAGGGTTCGGGCAAGTTGAGGGGCAAAATTTCGTTGGAATTATTTTCACTGTGCAACGATCCAGCTCCAGTAAAAAAATCCTAAATCTATGCTAAAAGTGCTGCGTTTTCGTCTCATTTGCTGGACTATTAGTTCACATAGGTAGGAAGTAGCGAATGGCGCTAATAATTCGCCAGAAGTTTTGTTACTTGTGAAAGGGGTCGCGTATTCAAGAAGCTAGATGGTTGCATAGTGAAAGTAACCCCAATGAAATTTCGCCCCTCAGCTCGCCCTAACCCTAAGAAATAGGGGTTGAAAACTGAAAAATCGGTGTATCTCGATAATTAATACCCCGAACAAAAAATGTTTCGAACAAAAGTTGTTTGGAATAATAAAAAGCGCGTAAAGTTGTCTGATATCCAATCCCCTATCTTTGAAAACAGCGGCACAAACACGATTAGAAAATTCTGGTGTCACTGGTGCTCTCGCGTTTTTGTGCCGCTATTTTCAATGACAGGGGATTGGACGTTAGATAACTTTATACGTATTTTATTATTCCAAACAACTTTTGTTTGAAACAATTTTTCATCGGGCCATTAATTATTGAGATACGGTGATTTTTAAGTTTTCAACCCTTGTTCTGCAACCATCTAGACCACGACCCCCCGAGCAAGACTTTGCACCCCCCTGGGAGCCGCGACCCACACGTTGAAAAACGCTGATCTGACATCTCGACACTTGCAGGATTATCCATTCGTAACAGGACACCCTGTATACGTATGTCCAACGATCCCGTCGCCATTATCGCTGAACATTCGGAATCTCAATCCCTCTCCAATGCAAATTTTGTACACGTATGCAAACGTCAACGGAGAAATACACGACGTTGAGACGAACCATCGTTATCGGAGCTTGACGATAAAGTCTTCGCGTGTCTCTGAGATGGAAACTCGAACGTTTTGTCACGTTCACGAGGCTGGCCTTTTTTAAGATTTGACTTTAAGGGCTTCGTCAAAGTTCTTGCGAATGGGAATCGTCCCTGGTCGAGTAAAATACATCCCACGCACATTTACGTCAAATATAAATATATGTGTGTGCATAAGTATGTACTGAATGGACATCACGGTGTAGTTGTGGATTTTATGTAAGTATCCATTTCTATCTTCTATTGCCTCAAGCTCCACAGCTCCACGTGCTATCCCATCAGTCTCTCTTCCCTCTTGACTACCCTACCAATCCCGCCCCATGTAGCCTTTGGTATCTCGATTCTGTGGCATCTCTCGTTAGTGTTCCTCATCCTACACCTCTCCCTCTCTCACTCTCATCTCATCGCTGTGTTTCTTCATCTTCGTCGTCGTTATTATCCTGGCAGCATCGCTTTGGCTCAGCTATTCCTATTCCGTATATCCACTTCTCCCTCTGCTTTACATATATCGAATTCTGCGTCGGATTCTTGAGTCTCCGCTGAGAGCGACTAGCGTATGACTATTATGTACCATCGACAGGAGCACAATTTTACTATTGCTATAGTTGTTCCAGCATCGGGTTGTCGATCATCACTTGCACTTTTGTCTTGGGTATGTATGCAGGCTGGCTCGGCGAATGACGTCCGAAAGGAAAATCTACACGGAGAGAATTTTTAAGTATTTTTTACGGTGAAATCTCCGTAAAAATTACATTAAAAATTGGAAACCGGTGACAAATGTGCACATAGTCAAAAATTGACACTAGCTTTTAATATTTTGCTTTCATTCGTGTAAAAATTTAAGCAAGTAGCATAATTTTTTACATTTATTTCAGTAAAAATTCTGACACATTCTCATGTAGAATTTTAACAATGGGCTGCCTCAAAAATTCCAAGTTTCTACAGTAAAAATAACCTGGACAAACTTGAAATTTCTAAAATCCCTAGCGAAAAATTAATTCCCTATGATTAAATAAATACTCTATATACTGTATTTCTGAACATTTGTGTTCTTGATTGCTACTTATTTTAGCATATCATCTTTCCGTACCATTGTAGACGTCCTTTATCGAAGTTTCTTTTCACGTTTCTTTGTTTTCTTGCGTAGAACTGCGTAGAACACGTTAGACTGCACGAGACCACGAGGCTTTCTTGGCCCATGCTTCGTACTATAATGCGCATGCGCGGTACCGCTGTTGCTAAGCAACGCGGGTCGGCGTCGTTCGTGCTCGTCATACTGCGTCATACACAAGCACACTCTCACAGCTTGCGTTCACGTATACGCACGCTCGCACACAGAGCTCACGCGTACGGTCAGGCGACCTAGCCCTAACTGATTTTACTATAAGGAACGTAAAATTCCGGTGGACGCACGGAAAATTTCGGCTTCCTTTTTTAAATTTTTATGGAAAACAAGCAAATTTCTCAATGTTCCACTGAAAAATTTCATTTATATTAGCACTTTTTAAACTTATTGTCGTAATCTTTACGTTTCATGAAATTTTACTATTAATTTCGGTAAAAATTCTGGAAAATATTTTAAATTTCTGTTACGCAAAAGTAAATTTTCATTCATTTCCATGAAAATTTATAATTTATTTCCTAAAAACCTGAAGAATTGCACATTTGTCACCGAGTTACTGTGATTTCACAGTAAAAATGACTTAAAAATTCTCTCCGTGTAGATACCTCGTATCAATACCTATCCAAATCGTCCCCGTGTTTGTACTATCGTCTTTTTTTAGTTTTTGAGAAAACAAAAGTATTTTTCAATTATTAGGTATTAGGATTTTCTATTTTCTGAATTTGAGAATAAGAAGAAGAACAAATAGATTTCTGAATTTGAGAAAAAAAACGTAGATTAGCTGATGATAAGCCAATCTACGTTTTTTTCTCAAATTCAGAAAATTTGAGGGGTAGACAGCTGTTCGTCTATCTATTTGACGTCGTTTGGCAAAGTTTTGACGGGATCTGAAGAGCCGTTTCAGAGATTCGTGGGAATCTATAATCGTTCTACCATACCGACCGCGATGAGGTATCATTCCGTCTTAAGGAGGGAGGAAACTTTAGACGAGGACAGAATTTGCTGATTTTCGTGTTTTGTTTTTTATAGGAAAGATTTCTTCACCATCTTTGAGACTCAGGGTATGCTTTGTTAATACTTTTGGATGTTGCATGGAATTTTTCTGGATTCATCTTTTAAAAAGGCGGAGGTGTGGCATGGCCTTCTGAACTGCATTTTCAATACGCGTGAAATCTTTCTAACCTTATTACATAAAACACCACCCTAAATGTTTTAGGAAATTTGAGAAAAAAAAGTCTTTTTTTATTGAAAAATGGAGCCGTTTTTTTCGGAAAATTCGATCTTTTCGTTTCAAAGCGTACCATTTTATCGATTTCCAACACATCCCACTTTTTCTTGGTTCATATTCTGCGTATGAGTGTTAATGCAAGCAAAAACTTCGGTGATTTTTTTCAGATTAATCCCGCCGATACCACGTGTCACACCGTCTGACAGTATCCGCCGCAACCGGTTTAGAAGACCCTGACACACCTCTGCCATTTCGAAAGTCTAATAAAAAATTAGAAAATACCATGTAACAATCAAAAGTAGTAATAAAATATACCCCAAGTCTCAAAAATGTTGAAGAAATTCTTCTAAGAAAAAAACAAATCATGACATTCCGCAATTTTTTCACCAAAGGTATCACTCCCTTTAGTTGATCATTTGTTTATTGCTCAACAGTGCACTTCATAATGATAACCAGGTGAAAAAGCTCGAGGTAAATACGTACGCAAAAGGAAAAATGTTTTTTTTTTTCGAAAACTAACAAGGAACAGCCCTGAGATTACCTTCGATTTTGTTGAAATTTAGATATGTTATAAAGCACGGAAAAGTAACCGATACGTATTTTTTTTTATCGGCGGAAAAACGGTTTTCAGGGGTGAAACCACCCCTCGAAAAAAGTATCTCTAGGGGTAATATAGCAGGTTCGCACACAAGGAGTTCACCGATTTTAATGAAACAAAAACAAAAATTCTTCTAATCCGAAGCAATGAAAAATCCACTATAGTGACATTGCAAAAAAAAAATGAAGGGGTGGACCACCCTAGAGCTGCCTTTTTTCGAGGGGTGGTTTCACCCCTTAAAACCGTTTTTCCGTCGATAAAAAAAAATACGTATCGCTTACTTTTCGGTGCTTTATAAGATATCCAAATTTCAACAAAATCGAAGGGTGTCACCTGAGGGATGCTCCTTGAAAGAAAGATCGTGGAACATACATGTGGGTGATTGGAATAGGTATTGATACGAGGCACCTAGACCTTTTGGACGTATTTTTTCGGGCCACCCTCTACGTACAATATCTATGTATACATGTATATACAGGGTGGACCATTTAACGCGACCACCCCAAATTGCTCCGTTGCCTCTAGAGTGACGAAAACAAACTCAAACAAACAAACCCAAAATATTTTGGTGAAAAATACCTTCAAGGTCATGATATCATAGATCGTTGGTTTCGTCTGAGAATCAGCTCCAAAATCTTAATTAAAAAAAAACATCTTCCCATTTGAAAAACCTTTGATGACCTTGAGAACGCAAAAACTATGACCTTGAAAAAAATGAATTTTTCACCACTGTGTCAGCCTTTCGAAATCAATCGCAACCGAAAGTTGGATCATGTTACATTTGCAACGAGCAGTCTATTCGAAAGAGAAGAAAGACAAGGAAGTCTCGAGTTGACTGTAACAAGCCCGTTTGTGATCAGCGCACAGCAAAAATCACAAAATGTTTTAATTGTAATCATTGATTTCTAACATTGAAACTTAATTATTTTTTTTATCATTTTTCATACAGTATTTGTATATTACTGTGCAAAAAACGAAAAGTCCATTATTTTTGTCCAACAATCACATTGCAAAATGTGATAGTTATTATTATTAGATACAGTACATTCAATAAATAAACGATTTGAAATAAATGTATATTATTATTATTTATATGTAAATCCATATTCAATTATTATATTTTTACGACAAACTTTTTTTTACGATATACTATACGAAAATCATGCTTTTTCTATCGGGGTACCCAGGTACCTGGGTGGCTCATACGTGTTTTTTTTAAATGCGAAATTTTTTAAGTTAACTTTTTTTTTTAATATGTAGAATGTAAATTTCGATAGAGAATCGGTCAAATCATGGGGATTCGAGAAGGTTTTAGCCTATCTGTTTTGGAAAAAAAATTATTCAACAAAACGTACGCCGATGGGTACTCCCGGGTGGCAGCACAAGGATTAAATGGTCCACCCTTTATTCCTACATATATATATATATAAATTATATTAAATATAAATAAATTATATATAAATATATATTAAATGGTCCACCCTTTATTCCTACATATATATATATATATATATATATATAATCGTAGCCCCACAAATATACGTATATATACGTACATGTGTGTGTATTCGTGTGTGTGTGTGTACATATATATTTAATGTAGGTGAAACTTCTTGCAATTTCCTCTCGAGACGTTCACCTCTGTCGGACTGGCCGCTCGTTACGGTCTCCGCAAATATTTGCGAGGGAAGATTGAATCGACAATCAAGGGCTCTCAGGGTCTCGCGGCGCCCTATTATTCGAGCTATCGGTTCACTCGAGTCCCGCCAACTAATGCGATAGGTGTATTTAGGCGATTTTGCGCTGTCAAAAGTGTTGACTGGTGCGGTGAGAGACTGAAGGAAAAATGAAACGCGACGTGCGAACGAGGAAAGATATCAGTATTGATAACGCCTGGGCTCGATTCGCGAAATAAAATGCGAACCGTCGACAGATTCGTTCTTGAAGCCCTCGCAGTGCGATATCGAATCGAATCTGGCGAAGTATGCCCGGGGAGATAGGGGGAGGGAGGAAGCGAAGTGAAAGTGGAAAAAAGTTCCGCTCGGTGTCCTTTTTTCTCCCTGGTAGATAAATTCGACTTGCCTCTCACGATACGTATTTATTTTTCTTCAATCCCAGATGGAAATCGGGCAGACTGTTCAAACTCTTATTGAACTAATGTGCGTATGGATACAGGGTGTCGCAGAACTGATGGTAGTCCCTGAAATGGGGGGTTGGGGGTGAAATTCTGAGTCGATTGATATAAGCATGTATGGGTCTCGGATCGAGCCCTGAATTATTATTGATTTTCAAAGGCGGGCCAATCAGGTGCGCCCGACGAGTCAGCGTGCGGCGGTGAGCGATACGCGCGTGCAGTGGCGCCTGGTGGGGGTACCATACCTACGCGGGCGCACGCGATTGGCCCGCCTTTGAAAATTAATAATAATTCAGGGGCTCATCTGAGACCCATACATGCTTATATCGATCGACTCAGAATTTCACCCCCAACCCCCCATTTCAGTGACTACCATCAGTTCTGGGACACCCTGTATCCGCAAATGACAGATATTCGCATCCCAATCGTGGTACACCTCAGGATATTGAATTTACGAAAGTGTCAAAGGGAACTACGTACATATAGAGGATTACAGGTGGCTTTCTCCTCGTTGTGCACCCCTGTGCGTGAAAGACACCCCCGCACGTTTGGCATAGTTGCAAACGCGTTACACGTGGTCTCGACGACAAACTTCGCGCAGTTTGATCATCTAAGCGCTAGATGTATACGTGTATCAATTTTACTCACTCAAGGTGGCATTGTTGGCCCTCGATTGATCGGTCTGCGATCTCAGCTGTCGCAGACGATTGAGTTTGCTCTGCTGCTGATCCAGTCGGTGCCTCAGTCTTGCAAGTCTGTCCTGCTGTGCGGGCTCCTGTTTTTTTTTCCAATCGCAAAGATCGAGAAACTTTAGTTGGGTAAATATATATGGATGCACGAGGGTGGAGATTGATGACGTTAAAATGTGCAAAATGAGGATGCGAAGGAAATTCATTTTTCGGCAACCGCGCAATTCTTTCGGAGCCCTCAGGCTAGGCTAAGGACTCTAATGTTTTTCAGGATCCACTGTGGGGATCAACAACCTAATTGTGCTAAAAACGATGTTGAATAGTGATCAATAGTAATATAAAATAATACAATAAATACGAATATCAATTAATATGATAAAAAGTAATGTTAAATGATAATACGATAAATAGTACTATAAAATAATATAATAATAGGGTATAAAAAACGATATTTTATTGCGTTCCAACGATGCAAACTTCGACAACACGGGAAATCAAAGGAATATTGTTGAGACGCAATGACATATGATTCAGTGGGTGAAATAATACATGGTAAGTTTTTCGGAACTTTTGTCTGCAACAACTGGACCTAAATTTTCACAGGGGAAGTCTGATTATTGGAGGAAGAGCGTATCTTGAGAAAAAATCACAGGTCAATTTATACCACGGTAAACTGGACCTGAAAAAGGTTGGGAAATGCAGTTTTGGTAAAGTTTATCGCAAATTAAAGAGAAACTCGACCCCGCTTAAGCCCGCATTTTGACACATTTTGACAAAAAAAAAAGAAAAAACGGAGAAAAGTTTTCAAATATATTCGTTTTCGTTGCATTCCAACGATGCAAACTTCAACCTCATCAGCGCCGTTATGCTTCGGAAAAAACCGACGCACGTCATCACGTTTTACCAAGAAATGCATTTTAATGGAGCTCATTATTTGCAAAATTCTCCACTTTCTATCTTATTATACTGCAATATGCAAAAACAAAAGCAGCCTTATGCTTGTAAAATTAATCAAAACGGCCAAAGTGTTATTACCCGCCGAATTATCGTTCATCGTGATTCGTGCGCTGTAGCGATCAATTTGGTGATCATGCAGTTTGAGGACTTTTCCGAAAAACGACGGAATTTTTTTTTTTTTGCATTAGTCGCTTTTATTGGTCACCACTGTTGATATTCCGTCGGGGGAGGCTTACATTTTCTGTTAATTCCATAAGTGATGGGGTATTGAAGTTCCCGAAAACACTGACGCCTTTATTGGGGGTAGGAGGTGGAGGGATTTCTGAAAGAAACCTTCCTAAATACAATGCCGATGAGAAATCGCAGCGGTCACTTCCCCCTCACCCCCTGTAGCCGTTGTTTGGGTTTGTTTGGGTTGTTATTAGGGCCCCAAAAATTATCAACGTAGTACAATTGTAGTTCATTTGAATATTTTATATAATAAAATATTTTAATTATTTAAATATTTAATTTAATATTTGAATATATTTAAAAACGACATTTAGTGTCCTTGGGGGGAGGGGGGGGGGCTTCGCCCTCTCTGTGGTCGCAAGGGGCTCTGCCCCTTGACCCGCCAGGGGCTGGGCCCTCCAGACCCCTTGCGTGGCCGCATCGGACACCTTCCGCATACAACACATAAAATCAGGGGGGCAGGGGGTATTCAGGAAGACTTCTTTTATACCCCTCCACCCCCCGATCCCCACATCCAATATTGGTGTTACGAAAATGTTCGAACGTACGCTATTTGATAACGTTCTTTCGTGAAATTCAAAACCCGATATTCTTTACGGGGGGTGGCCGCCACAATTTATTTTCGACATTGCATTTAGAAAGGCATTTTTTATAAACGCCTTTCTAAATGCCCCCCACCCCAAATATAAGCGTCAAAATATTTGAAAATGCCCTTTTTTATCACGTGCTTCCGCGAACTTCACAACCCCATCACTGGGAATTAAGAGGGAATGATACCTTATCGCGGTCGGTATGGTAGAACGATTATAGATTCCCACGAATCTCTGAAACGGCTCTTCAGATCCCGTCGAAACTTTGCCAAACGACGTCAAATAGATAGATGAATGGCTCTCTTCTTCTCAAATTTTCTGATTTTGAGAAAAAGAATGTAGATTGGCTTATGATAACCCAATCTACATTTTTTTCTCAAATTCGGAAAATTTGAGGAGAAGACAGCCGTTCGTCTATCTATTTGACGTCGTTTGGCAAAGTTTCGACGGGATCTGAAGAGCCGTTTCAGAGATTCGTGGGAATCTATGATCGTTCTACCATACCGACCGCGATAAGGTATCATTCCCTCTTAATGGAAAGTGTCAGCCTTTCCCGACGGAATATCACTCAATATAATGAAATAAACAAGTTCACGATGAAAAAGATTTTACCGTCGTTTTTGGAAAAGTCTACAAACTGCACCATCAATTTTTTTTCGATCGGACTTTTAATCCCTAACTTTCGACGCCCACCGCAATCAGAGGATTGAAAAATTGTCGTTTTATGCACGGGTGCGTAACGTTTTTGTCTCAACGTTTTTCAAAGTAGACCAAGTATCTTTCGATCGATTGGACCACAGTTTGCAGGTTTCCAGTGAGGGCGGGGGGGGGGGGGGGGGGGTGGGGGCCGAAGAACGAGCATACGGAAATGATCTCCTATATCAGTGGGGCACTCGAAGGGAAATCCCATACGGAGTATTATCGACCAGGTGTCACCAGACGCAGTCTCGAACCCAAACGAAAGTCGTGAGGATTACGAAGACCTACTCGGCGTTCTCTTTTCAATACTAGATTTATATAGGTAGTCCACCTTGTATGGCGTTACCTCGATTCTAAATCGCACACGCGGAAGGGCAATTTCTGTGGCTCGGAAGAGAGAAAAAGAGAGAAGGAAGAGGAGAGCCCTCATCACTGGTGCTGTCGGCTCCAAATAAGAAATACGGCAAGAGGCTGTCTATATATACCGGGTGTTCCATTTTAATCTTCCATCTGATTTATCTCGAAAAATACTGCTCCGATCAAGTATCGAGTACGGTAAAACTTTTTGGGTTCAAAGGGGGACGTTGGAAAAATCTTTTTTGGTCCAGAATTCAAAATGGCGACGTTAAGATGGTCGATAGGTTTTTTCAAATGAGATCATGAATTTTTTCACCAAAACATTTATCAGACCAAAACTAAAAACGTTTGTAGGAAAAGTTTTTTGGTAACGTTCACAATTTCTAGGTTGGAATACCATTTTTTTTACTATTCAAGCGCTATCCAGAAAGTGCCTCGAGGAGGTAAAGTCTTCAACATCTGTAATGTAAGTGTTCGTGTGTGTGTGGGTGTGAGTTTGTTTGGGTTCATTTGGGTATGTTCGATAACAAACTCACACACACACTTACACTTGCACTAAAGATGTTGGAGACTTTACATTCTCGCGGTACATTCTGGATTGATCGGAAATAGTAAAAAATGGTATTCTAACCTAAAAATTATGAACGTTATAAAAAACTTGTCCTACACAGGTCTTTAGTTTTGGCCTGATAAATGATTCGGTGAAAAAAATGCATGATCCCATTAAAAAAAAACATGTCGGCCATTTTGACGTCGCCATTTTGAATTTTGGACCAAACAAGATTTTTTTAACGCCCCCTTTGAACCCTATAAGTTTTATTACACTCAATACTTGATCGGGGCCCTATTTTTCGAGATAAATCAGTTGTAAAATAAAAATGGACCCCCGATATATGTGTGTGTGGCGGAGGAGGGATGGGGGTAAAACTCGAGCAGGCAAATGATATTCTAAACGTAAAAAAAAAACACTCTGCTACGTTAGTGATATGTCATATCCTGCCAGATCGATATCCATGAATGCGCATACACTCTCCGTTTATTATTATAGCACATGTGTATCTTTTGCTTAAGGTTGAGTACGATATTCGTGAGAAATATTTCAATAATTTTACAAATTAGAGCGTTTAAGATTAAATACCCAAACAAATCTAAACAGCATCTCGAAACTTAATCGGACATAAGCAATCCAATGAATAAATCTCCCGCTTACCACACTGAGAGAAACGTCCATGGTATTTGCAACAAAACGGCCATGGTAAAAGAGGGAATAGTAATACTCCCTGTAGTTTATTGAAATTGCAATTTGGTATGATTAAGGGGTAAGGCCACTGTAAATTTTTTGAAAAATCGGTTTTTTTTATTGGCTATAAAAAACTATTCGCAAAACTTTAAACGCGTTTTTCTCGAAACATGGTTTTTCAAAATGGCACGCAGCATAACTCGAACAATTTTCATTTTTTTTACTTGAAATTTTAACCAGATGTGAACATTTACATTATCTTGAGAATGTCGATCGGAATTTTCAAGAACTTTATTTATTGATTTTTTATTAACAAAAAACTTGCCGTTTTTTTCGTCAAAAATCAATTTTTTTTTTCAAACGCACGCCAAATCCACAAAAATTGATACTTTTTAAAATCCGATCGACATTCTCTAGCTATAGCCCTCTAGATTAATGGTTTTTTTTTTTTTTTTGTTCTAGATTCAAAAGTGCACCAGTGGTGCTGCGTGCCGCGGAGCCCTGGAAGCAAAACATGTCCCGGGAAGATAGCTGTGGAACCGCCATTTTGTTTTTTTTTTACTGTAAAAAAATTTTATAATAAAGTTTAATGTATGCCCGATAACACCATTAAAAGTTTTTTTTCAAATACCTTCAATTTCGGGAGCAAAAAATTAGTGAAAAAACCTTTTTTTTTGGGCCGTTACAGTGGCCTTACCCCTTAACACAACTATAAGCGAAGAGTATATCTAAACATGCGATTTGGGTGGCATGATCGACTCTATATTATCCCCGAATTGATTACTGAGTATTGTAAAAGGCTTTGCTGGTTCTACTGATTGGATTTCATTTCCAATGATATCGTGTCATCAAAGAGGGACATAAGAATGGACTGTTCGGATGAATACTACAGATGATCGTGTAATTTGACAGGTCCGGCCGTGGATATTTCTCTATTAATTTCTCTGTAGAAAACCACGTACTTGATAAATATTAAATCCCGATTCGGCGCTTTCACGGTACTTGAAGCATTGGGCCAAGCTTTTATGTAAGAAAAAACCGAAAAACCAACAGATTTGCCGTAGACCGTTGTTTTCGTTTGCTGTCAACTTGAATCGTTGCCTAAAAATGTACATTTACAGATAGTGGACTGCTTTTAAAAGCCACCGTGCATGATGAGAAGCTCTTGAAAAATATGATTAATTCGAAAAAAAATAAAAGGAAAAATGGGCCCACGATGAGACTAGTCTTAAAAATCAGAGAATGGGTCACGCTATTTTAGAGAATTTTTTGAAAAAAATAAAAAATGGCGATCATCTTCGAAAAAAATTGTTTTCACTTTAGAAGCAAAAAAACGTTGACATTGATGATTGGTAATTTTTTAAATATTTTTTAACCAAAGTATGCTTCAAAATGAAAATAATTATATAGTGACATTTGTCGATAGCTCAATTAGTTCAGGAGTTATCAGCGTTGAAGGGAGCTTTCCAGTGTGAAATTTTCAAAAAATCGATTTTTTTTTTTTTGCTTTATCGAATAGTATACACTCTTCCGAATATTCCCTGAAATTTTCATGCCGAAATTCAGATTATTTCGGTTACTGTACAGCATTTCTTGGAAGAAGGCAACGGAGCGCTACAGCTACAGCGAAACTTTGAACGCGTTTTTCTCGAAACAGCATATTTCAAAACGGTGGCCAACTTGGAGGGCAGAGTTTTAAAGCTATCGAGTTGAATTTTTTACACAATATTCTTAACGTCATTGTTTATCGTGCTATGGAAGCTTTTTTTTTTTTTTTGACATCTTCCTATTTTTTTGTAAAAAAACTGCCAAAAAAAATGCTAAAATCGATACTTTTTGTTCAAACCGGCGCCATTTTTGCAAAAAAAAAAAAAAAAAAAAGCCTCCATAGCACGAAAGCCAATTATATACCGATCAATAATCTTTTTGTGTTTTTTGTTTCAGATCAAAATTGTGACCCCCAACGTGGACACCACATCCAAGTGCATTTTCTGCAACAATTGTTTCATCATTTTTATAGATATTAATTAATAAATAAATCGATCTTTAAAAAATTGTTTTGTATTCTTCAATACCCAATTAATATACAAAAAAAAACCAGACCGATTAGATTATTTTTTCTTTAAAAAAAAAAATCGCGAAAAACAGCGATTTTTCGGGCTGTCACACTGGAAAGCTTCCTTAAACGTTTCCAAAACTTCTGAAATCGACCTTTTTTGGAACATTATAACTCCTCAAAGAGAAGAGATAAAAATACAAAATAAATAAAATAAATAAATAAAGAGATAAAAATACAAAATAAATAAAATAAATAAAATAAATAAATAAAGAGATAAAAATACAAAAATCGTGGTGAATATTCCGTTCCCAACTTCCCAAACTTCCCAAATGCATGCTTGAAACCCGAATCCCAACGAATTCCACCTGATGTAACTACGATCCGCGAGAATCGCGATAAGTCTCAAACACAATAGTTATTGTTATTTAAAGTCATCCGGAGAAACCGGAGACTTACGAAATCCTCCTTATTCTCACACACACACGCATACACGCATCCAGTAAATGCGTTACTTTCTACATCGCAGTTACGTTCGTTAATCGGGGATTACGGTTAATGTTACGAGCGCGGAAAGTTGAGATTTTAATGTGCTACTAATTATCATTATCGTCATTAACGCGAGTTGATAAGAAGCGGGAGCGGAAAAATAATTGCGAGATAATTAAAGAGATGGAGAATTATCAAATTGTGGTGGCGGGGTGTGCGTGGCACGCATAGCGAGGTGCTTGACTCTCGACCACGAAGAAACATACTAGAGCGCGGTATGTACTCGCGCGCATGTAAAACGTTGCCTAACGAGAGTGAAGAGGCAACGGGCTCGATGCACTTATCAAGGTTTAAGTACCAGAGATACGGTCTCCTGGGTGGTCCACGTGGTTTTTTCTTCTCCGCCACAATATATTCTTTCGTGTTCGTATATATATATATATATATATATATATATATGTACACGAAGCACGAAAAAAGATCTTGTGGTGGAGAAGAAAAAACCACGTGGACCACCATATATGTACAGGGTGGACCATTTAACGTGATCACCCAAAATATCTCCGTTGCCTTTAGAGTGACGAAAAAAATGTCACGAGGTAATTCGATTGATTTCGAAGGGTTGATACAGTGGTAAAAAATTCATTTTTGTCAAGGACATAGTTTTTGCGTACCCAAAGTCGTCAATGGTTTTTCAAATGGGAACAAGTTTTTTTTTTTTGTTAAAATGTTGTAGCCGATATTCAGACATATTTATATAGATATAATGACCTTGAAATGACATTTTACCAAAATATTTTGGGTTTGTTTAGGTTTGTTTGGGTTTGTTTGGGTTTGTTTTCGTCACTCTAAAGACAACGGAGATATTTGGGGTGGTCACGTTAAATGGTTCACCCTATATTTATAGATATATCTTTTATGTGATTATTTCGCGCAATATCGTTGATATTTATACGTATAAATATTATTTTGCCGCTATCATCATTGATTATCGATTTTGTCATTTAATATACTATTATTTATTATGACGAAACTTATTATGACTCGACAAAAGCGCGTACCATACGCAGAAGTAAAGCTTCGTGGTAACAAAACGCGACGATAATGGTACGAAAGTATAATTTTCATCGGGTAAGCCGTGATCAACGTTGCCGTAGAAAAGCGATATAGTTATTGGTCGCGTGTTGTATGAGTTACGGAACTCCCGACGGGAAATTGCTCACGGTGCATGCGCGGGCATACAGCGAGTGGCGGAAGGAGCCTGCCGTAACGAAGAGTGGAGTTGAGCCTCGCTGATCCCGCGTGGGTGTGCATGCTCCGTATGTATATTATATTAAAGGGCCTCGGGAAGTACGGGAACTCTCCGATCATAATAATACTTCGTGAAGCAAAAGGGGGAGAGGGAGGGAGAGAGAGAGACCACTGTTTTACCGTAGTAACAAATACCCGAGTGAATAAACGGAGTTCTGTGCCCCCTGAAAAAAAAGACATTCGATGTATCCACGTATAACTTGAAAGTATACATCTATAGACTATACGTAAATATGAAGAAAAAAAACCAAACGCATCACCATTTGCGCCGGTATATATCGATGCTGGTTGCAAAAAGTAGCATGTTCCAGAATGTGCTAGGACTCTACTGTTAAAAAATAACTGCTAAAAATTCGATTTCTAAAATTCTACTGCTAAATGGGCTCTACTGCGCAAACTGTGCTGCTAAACGCTTTACTGCTAAAAGCTCTACTGCTAAAAGCTCTACTGCTAATATAGTACTGCTAAAAGCTCTACTGCTAAAATAGTACTGCTAAAAGCTCTACTGCTAAAATAGTACTGCTAAAAGCTCTACTGCTAAAATGGTACTGCTAAAAGCTCGACTGCTAAAATGGTACTGCTAAAAGCTCTACTGCTAAAATAGTGCTACTAAAGGCTCTACTGCTAAAATGGTAATGCTAAAAGCTCTAGTGCTAAAAGCTCTAATGCCAAAAGCTCTACTGTTAAAAGCTATACTGCTAAAATAGTACTGCTAAAAACTCTACTGCTAAAATAATACTGCTAAAAGCTCTACTGCTAAAATGGTAATGCTAAAATTGTACTGCTAAAAGCTCCAGTGCTAAATGGGTTCTAGTGCAAAATGGACTGTAGTACTAAAACTGGACTGCTAAATAGACTCTAGTGCTTTTGGCACTGCTTTAGCAGCACTGCTAAAGAGCTAAAAGCTCTAATGCTAAAAGCTCTACTGCTAGAATAATACTGATAAAAGCTCTGCTGCTAAAATAGTACTGCTAAAAGCTCTACTGCTAAAATGGTACTGCTAAAAGCTCTACTGCTAAAATAGTGCTACTAAAAGCTCTACTGCTAAAATGGTAATGCTAAAAGCTCTAGTGCTAAAAGCTCTACTGCTAAAATAGTACTGCTAAAAGCTCTACTACTAAAATAATACCGCTAAAAGCTCTACGGCTAAAATGGTAATGCTAAATTCTTCCATGCTTTTTCTACGGCTTGCCTTTATTTTTTTACTCCAATTCTTTTGACCAAGCTTTTTTTACTCCGAATTAACGAAGTATTTTTGCTTTGCCATTTTGTTCCGTCTTATTTCTTGGTCCGGATATATATTATACATACTTTATTGTTTGAATTTTCATATGCTGGATATGTGATAAAATGGCAAGCCGAAAGTATCTGGTCACTTTGGGATAAAAAATGCATGGTCAAAAAAACAGGCCGTGCTTGACAAAGGTTTAATTCCGATCGAACATCAGCAAGATTTTTTAGTTATATTAGACGATAAACATCTGTAAGATTACAGTACATTTGTTGAATAATGTTTTCAATAACGTTATTTGTTTTTAATAGAAAATTACAATAAATATTTCAGTATTTTAACAATTTTGTTATTATTATTTTTATAAAAATTACTATTATCGATTTAAATTGATAATTATTATCAAAATGTTGATAAAAGCAACGGGTATAATATTAAAATGTCATTATGCAAAAAATTGTCGTATTTAATAAAGAATACTAATGGTTTGTTTTTCCACATTTTTACCTGAGCACGAAGGACTTTAAATTCTCACCAAAGCTCTTTGCGGTTAAGATTGTACGAGCGATGAGATCCTTAAGGTTTTAAACTTACTCCTTTTGCACTAGTTTTTACAGTGATAATCAAACAAGCTAGTTTTCGCGGTGACAGCCGCGGCAATTTCGAGCGGAAATTAAAAAAGTGTTATTTTTCGTAAGCAGATTGAATTATGCTACTTTTCGTAAGCAGCGTCGATATGCAAGATAATTTTTCAATATATTAATGCATTTTTAATACGAACATATATGCAGAATGGTTTGCGAAGTGACGTCCAAAAGAAAAAACTAGATGCCTCGTATCGATACACATCCTAATCACCACGTATTTTCTACTATCTTTCTTACAAGGAACATCATGTTGGTGTCCTCCTCCGATTTTGTTGAAACTTTTTTATGTGGAAGAGTATCAAAAACTAAGAGACACGTATTTTTTTTTATCGGCGGAAAAACGGTTCTTAGGGGCGAAACGCACCCTCGAAAATAGGGGTGTTTTTCGTTTTTCGTCGATAACGTTATCGTTCTCATCTCCAATGTATAGTACACGAAAAAAATAAACATTTATGCAATATGCATTTTTTTATATCTCGTACCGTTAAAACGTTATCGACGAAAAAGAAAAAAACATCCCCATTTTTGAAGGTGCGTTTCACCCCTTAAAACCGTTTTTCCGCCGATAAAAAAAATACGTGTCTCTTAGCTCTTGATACTCTTCCACACAAAAAAGTTTCAACAAAATCAGAGGAGGACACCAAAGTAATGTTCCTTGTTAGTTTTCGAGAAAAAAAGCATTTAAAAAAAATGTTCTCTTCTGTGTATGTACTTCCCTTGCGATTTTTCAAACTTATTCGTTCTGAAATGCACTGTTGAGCAATAAATAAATTATATGCTCTCGAAGCACGCACGTTTTGAACGCACAAACATTTTTATTCTATTTTCGTTATCATCCGAAATATTTGTTTGCAACTGTACGGTGTGAAACTTAGAAACAGTCGTCAAAAAACCGTTGAGTGATACTCGTGACCTAAAGAACCAAAAGTGTTTGGATGACAAGTTTATCTGAAGGAAAAAACATTTCATTGCATTCCAACGATGCAAGCTTCAACATTATTAAGGATGTTGAGTCCCTATGAAACATGTTAATGTTAATTGTTCAATAAATAGCTTCTTAATCGTCATGACATTTTTACACGACCTCCTGAATACTTCATGTAAAAACATACCAAATTTTCAAAATTCTATCATCATTACTTCAACCTCCTTAAGGGTTGAAATAAAAAATGATAAGAAAATTCTGAAAATTTGGTATGTTTTTGTATGAAGTATTTAAGAGGTCGTGTTAAAATTTCAGGACGATTAGGAAGCTCGTTATTAAAAAATTAACATTTCGTTAAGAACAATTTTTAAAAGAAATAAAAAAAAATTTATCAATAAACTTCGTTTTGTTTCCGCTGCTTTCAGTATATTGTAGATATTATGAAATTGAGAGGTCAAAAAAAAACTTATTGCAAAGTTACATCAGTTCCCATAAAACAACATTTAATTTGTGAATGTTAATTGTTCAATAACGAGCTTCCTAATTGTCGTGAAATTTGTACACGACCTCTGAAATACTTCATACAAAAAGATACCAAATTTTCAGAATTTTATCATCATTTACGATTTGGTACTCAACATCCTTAAATTACCAAGTTACCACTAACGTAAATGTTGTACATTTTCATCAAAAGTTTAAAAACGAGTTCGTGAGGGACAGTCACTAAAGTTCAGCCGATAAAAAAAATACTTACAATAGTCTAAATGACTCCCGATTGCGTTTTGAAACTTCTGAAAGGAAAGTACACCAAAAGAGAAACGAATAAAAACGTGCTACAGGAAAATTCGAAAAAAAAACAATTTTAATGCTTCTTCTTTCGGAAACTGTGTGTATATATACACATACAGTGGGTAATAACAGTATTTGTACATCTCACAAGAAACTGTAGTTAATTTGGCTTTATTTTTTTGTATTTGTAAAAGTATTTGTACATCCCACAAGAAAAAAATATATATATACACGAATACTATTATTTTTATTATATTTTATTTTATTTTATTATATTTATTATTATTATTATTATTTATTACTAATTATTTATTATAATTTAAAAAATATATTTATTATATTTTTATTATATTTATATTTTATTTTATTATATTTTATATGTATATATATATTATATATATATATTTTTTTTTTAATAACGCCAAATTAGCAACAGTTTCTTGTTGATATATCTCACAATATATATATATATAATCAGATAAAAATGGACGCTATTATCCTGCAGGAGACACATATACGGGCCTTATCACGCGCGCTGGTTAAGGGAGCTTTCCAGTGTGAAATTTTCAAAAAATCGATTTTTTTTTTTTTTGCTTTATCGAATAGTATACACTCTTCCGAATATTCCCTGAAATTTTCATGCCGAAATTCAGATTATTTCGGTTACTGTACAGCATTTCTTGGAAGAAGGCAACGGAGCGCTACAGCTACAGCGAAACTTTGAACGCGTTTTTCTCGAAACAGCATTTTTCAAAACGGTGTCCAACTTGGAGGGCAGAGTTTTAAAGCTATCGAGTTGAATTTTTTACACAATATTCTTAACGTCATTGTTTATCGTGCTATGGAAGCTTTTTTTTTTTTGACATTTTCCTATTTTTTTGTAAAAAAAACTGCCAAAAAAATGCTAAAATCGATACTTTTTGTTCAAACCGGCGCCATTTTTGCAAAAAAAAAAAAAGCCTCCATAGCACGAAAGCCAATTATATACCGATCAATAATCTTTTTGTGTTTTTTGTTTCAGATCAAAATTGTGACCCCCAACGTGGACACCACATCCAAGTGCATTTTCTGCAACAATTGTTTCATCATTTTTATAGATATTAATTAATAAATAAATCGATCTTTAAAAAATTGTTTTGTATTCTTCAATACCCAATTAATATACAAAAAAAACCAGACCGATTAGATGATTTTTTCTTTAAAAAAAAAAATCGCGAAAAACAGCGATTTTTCGGGCTGTCACACTGGAAAGCTTCCTTAATGCATATAAGTGTCATAAACGTGCGTAGGGTATAGGTACACGGATAACGAGATGCGATAATCGCCCACTCGACTAATGATCCATTGTAATAGAAATTGCAAACTGGGTCGCGTTCCTTCACTCTCGTTGCTCTTTTTCCCTCTCCGGTCACCTCACTTTATCGTAGTTCTCACTATTCCGTATAACATTTGTACGTATATATGCAGGCAAATAGCAGGCACCGGAGTACAATAGCCCTCGCACGGTAACGCGCATTCGTGATACACTGCGCGGGAAAACACGTTTGTACGGAGAAAATGAAAATAAAAGGGGTAGAAAAAAAACGAATGAAAATGGAAGTTAACAATCGCGTATGCCGTGATTGCTTCCTACGTGGACCTCGCGTGTACGCTCTGCGCGCAGCTAATAAATGTTTTTTTTTTTCTCGAGTGCACGCGTTGCATAGCGTGTTTCTCTTCAGCCCGCGCCGATTCGCGAGGTTCGCGTACACGTATGGGGTTTCCGACCCGAGACGGTGAGGAAAGTTCCTAAGATACTTTTCCGGGCTTAGTTTAGGAATATTGTGTGTTTTAGAGATCGGACCTTATTTTGGGAAGATTCTCGACAAAACGACGATAATGTAGGAAATCGTATTCAGAGGCGGATTGGGGGGGGGGGGGGGGGGGCACGGGGCACGGGGGGGGGGCCCGCCCCCAGACGGTCCAAATCGACTATACAAAAAACCCAAGGGGCCCCAGAATAAGCGCATCCCCCCGCCCTCCCTGTGCCCCCCGTGCCCCCCAGAAGACGTTCTGGATCCGCCCTTGGTCGTATTGATTCTGGCGATTTCGGGTTCTTCAGGTACCTCTGCTTTGGTGAACATATATATGGTAGTCGCGATTCTTGCGTTGAGCATGGTCGAAACGTCGAAAATTGACTAATTTGAAAAACCCAGATGCCTGTAGAGGGTGTTACTTTGGGGGCGAAATCAAATGACAGGGAAGCTACGTACGAGTCGATAATTTTTGGTATCAGTGATGTGGAAGTAAGATCGGTCATGGCTTGTTTGGAGATTTTGGATAAGGTTCCATCGACTTTTTTTTGTGGGCCCCAAGCTAATGCAGATCCGTTAACGAGTTATATGACATAAAATGATTAATAAGTTATACTCATAGATGAAATTAATACATACATGTATTGTATGCTTTACACCACGGTTACCTAACATTTTTTATATCCTGCTTGTCTCAGTTGCGGACTAGTTGATTTTCCAAAGCACTTAAGAATTGCTGCAAATGAGTGAAGTTCATGGTGGTGAAGTTTGCATTGTTGGAATGCAACGAAAGCTCTTTTTTTCATTTATTTCTTCAGTTGTTACATCGCATTGTCCGAATCGTTATCCTCCAAACTTAGGCTGTTGTTTTTTCACGAGGACCCCAAAGAACGGTTGAGCGATTTTTGTAGCCTAAATTTGCAAAAAATAAAATCGGTCTGCTAAACTTGCGTTGCGGTGAAACGATGCAAACTTCAAATGGTCTGAACCTCGGCTCAAAAAATTAAGTGAGACTGCATTTTTGGCATTAAGCAATTTGACAGCTCTACATCTGGATGAATATGACACGAGGAGCTGGCGAACAAAACCGACCGGGTCCATTCATCACGTTTTTCACACGTGAGGCCAAAAACCAAAATAACCAAATAGAGATGAGTTCGAACTTTCAAGCTTTAATATATGAAGGCTCTATGAAAAGTAGGTCTAGACCTCGCTTCACGTAAATAAAAACACTAACTACCATATGTTCATTTTTATTTTGGACAAGTCCGCTTTTGAATGAAAATCGTACGGACATATCCGGTTATAAAACCAAACAGATTTTAAAAATTGAATATAAATTTGTATTTTATTATCAATTTAATAGTCCTACAGAAACTCTTTTGATTGCAAATAAAGATGCAAAGTATTTTTCATCCAGCCATTTCATCCATTCCGTTTCTGCTTAAAAATGCAGTCTTTAACAAATTTTAAGATCTTCAGAGTCAAATTTGATGCAAAAATGTATCGGGAGCTAATGAAAGTGTGGTTAAATAACATGGAAAGAAAAAAAATTGACCTAATGTAACTAGGCCGGTTTCGTTTACCGGCTCCTCAAATATTGAAATACTTTGGCAGGTCAAAATTGCGACGAGAATAAAATTGAAGTCAGTTGCAAAAGAATCGATCCTTTGGAAGAATCAAATTAAATTCAGACATGAAACAAGCGTACCGCGTGCTCGAGTAATCGGAATTTCAGACGGAACACCCGGCATGTATTTTTAGTATCAGTTTTCCGTCCTCGTGACAACGTCCTGGCGGTTCACCGGATGTGTCATCGAGGCAATTTTCCAGTGCTTCCAAGAATGGGACAGTCGAGCACGAGAATCGCACGCCAAGGCGGCAGGGGTGAGGTAGGATGCCCCCCCCCCCACATTTACCCCCCCTCCTCAACTCGAGGGGTGGGGGTTGATGTTTCGTAAAACGTCTTCACGATCGCCGAAAGTAGATTCAACGATTCCGTATCTTTTACCGTATATGATAGGAATAGATGTGGAGAAAGGCAGAGATGAAGAACAGGGAGAAGCGGAATGAGAAAGAGAGATATACAGAACCAACGGCCACATATTCTTCACTACAGGACCATAAACGCAGACTTTTCACCCGGTCCGGTACATTTTGAACCGGTGTGCGATGGCGCGCGAACCAAGGGGTATTTCCCGTTCTCCACTGGGAAGCAGCCCAACGATTTCATCCAAGGAAAAACCCTGAATGGAAGTTACGTTGTATGGAAACGCGCAAGGTATCGATTCGATCGTGCGTGTGTAATGAACGTCCAGAAAAATCCTTGGAATGTCGCGTAGCGTCGATAAAAATCGATTCGCTATAATACTTTGGGAGATTGACGCTCAAGTTTGCACCGTTGGAGTGCGATTCGATTTTCAAGTGACTATTTTGTCATCGGATTCGGACTGTGGAAATTGCCGCTTCAATGAGGATGCTTGCTAGGCTTCGATAACTTACGATTTGGTATAACACTTGGATAATATAAGAATTCGGATCATTTCTCTCAACACGGAAATGTTAAAGTTACCAGTCAAAGTTAAAAGTGAAAGTAAAAGTTGAAAGTTAAAATTGAAAGTTCAAGTTGAGAGTTAAAGTTGAAAGTTCAAGTTGAAAGTTCAAGTTAAAAGTTCAAGTTGAAAGTTCAAGTTGAAAGTTAAAGTTGAAAGTTAAAGTTGAAAGTTGAAGTTGAAAGTTAAAGTTGAAAGTTAAAGTTGAAAGTTAAAGTTGAAAGTTGAAGTTGAAAGTTAAAGTTGAAATTTTAAGTTGAAAGTTTAAGTTGAAAGTTCAAGTTGAAAGTCCAAGTTAGAAGTTCAAGTTGAAAGTCCAAGTTGAAAGTTCAAGTTCAAAATTCAAGTTGAAAGTTGAAGTTGAAAGTTAGAGTTGAGAATTAAATTTGAAAGTTAAAGTTGAAAGTTAAAGTCGAAAGTTCAAGTTGCAAGTTAAAGTTGAAAGTTAAAGTTGAAAGTTTAAGTTGAAAGTTTAAGTTGAAAGTTCAAGTTGAAAGTCCAAGTTGGAAGTTCAAGTTCAAAATTCAAGTTGAAAGTTAAAGTTGAAAGTTAAAGTTGAGTATTAAATTTGAAAGTTAAAGTTGAAAGTTCAAGTTGCAAGTTAAAGTTGAAAGTTAAAGTCGAAAGTTCAAGTTGCAAGTTAAAGTTGAAAGTTAAAGTTGCAAGTTAAAGTTGAAAGTTAAAGTTGAAAGTTAAAGTTGCAAGTTAAATTTGAAAGTTAAAGTTGAAGGTTAAAGTTGAAAGTTAAAGATGAAAGTTAAAGCTGAAAGTTAAAGTTGAAAGTTAAAGTTGAAAGTTAAAGTTGAAAGTTAAAGTTGAAAGTTAAAGTTGAAAGTTGAAGTTGAAAGTTAAAGTTGAAAGTTAAAGTTGAAAGTTAAAGTTGCAAGTTAAAGTTGAAAGTTAAAGTTGAAAGTCAAAGTTGTAAGTTAAAGTTGGAAGTTAAAGTTGAAAGTTAAAGTTGAAAGTTCAAGTTGAGAGTTAAAGTTGAAAGTTCAAGTTGAAAGTTCAAGTTAAAAGTTCAAGTTGAAAGTTCAAGTTGAAAATTCAAGTTGAAAGTTAAAGTTGAAAGTTAAAGTTGAAAGTTAAAGTTGAACGTTGAAGTTGAAAGTTAAAGTTGAAAGTTAAAGTTGAAAGTTAAAGCTGAAAGTTCAAGTTGAAAGTTTAAGTTGAAAGTTTAAGTTGAAAGTTCAAGTTGAAAGTTCAAGTTGAAAGTTCAAGTTAGAAATTCAAGTTGAAAGTTAAAGTTGAAAGTTAAAGTTGAAAGTTAAAGTTGAAAGTTAAGGTTGAAAGTTAAAGTTAAAAGTTAAAGTTGAAAGTTAAAGTACAAAGTTCAAGCTGAAAGTTAAAGTTCAAAGTTAAAATTGAAAATTAAAGTTGAAAGTTAATGTTAAAAGTTAAGATTAGAAGTTAAAGTTACAGGTAAAGTTGAAAGTTCAAACTTTAAAATTAAATGTTAACAGATCCACTAAAATGTTCTAGTTGAAATTCATAGTGAGAAACAATAATGAGAACGATTCTGCTTTAGGATGCGGCCCATTCAATCAAATTTAACCGCATAAAATTTCGTTATCGACGAAACAATGAACAGTCCGCGAATCAATTTTTCTTATATAATGCTAATATTGAAACGTGGCAAATAGAGATCCGTATCGAAATTTAACAGAGAGGCCGGCAGACTTTTGTATCTTAATAAGGAGAAGGGCAGGTAGGGAAGGGAGCGGTATAAAAGATGACTTACCTGTGCTCCTCGGAGCACGGCGAGGCGGGCTTCTCGTTGTTCCAGGAGGCGCCTTTGTTGGGCTATTTCCCTCTGTTGCCGCGCTGCCATGCTCTCGAGCTCGCTGAGCACCAGCTCGGCACCACCCCCGCCCACTGGTAACTGAAACAGCAAAATAAAATCTCATTAAAATGACGCGATTCCATGTAGCGAATACACAATTTGTCGTATAATTGCAAGTACTCGCGAGGCCGAATAACATGCTCGGTAAAATTTTACATTTTGCTGTCATTTCTAAAGATCGTAATGTCAGGTCAAAATCATAAATATTATAATGATGAAGGATGAATTAATAATAAATTAATTTAGTTTTTGGTCGAATGTTAGTCGGTGGAAATCAGCCAGGTTCTTTAATCATCCAAATGATCTTTTACAAAGTCAGGTGTCAGCTTGTTCGCTTCATCACACTTGAAAATAGAAAAATCGTCCCTCAAAAATAGCAATTATTAGGTACGTATTTATCAATATACCTATTTCGATATCGGTTAAAAAACAGTAATTTGATGAATTATATTTTTACACGCGCATGAAATAATTTAACGCACATGTTCGTGTTACGTTTTGGTTCCTATGAGGTGGTCAGCCCAATAGTCGTCAGGGTCCCAGTGGTCACCATTTTTTTACACATCAAATAAGTATTTTAAGATAAGAATCAGCCTACATATGTCGTATGACATTACGGACGAGAAAAAAAATCAGCATTGATCCAACAATCGAGTACGTGTTCGTACTAGCTCAATGCGGTCGAGGACTTGTACGTAACAAGTACAGGAAGTCCGCGCGAATTCCGGTTCAATTTCTCGAACCATTGTGATGCGAAAGGTTGGCTACAATAATCTCATTTCCTCAACGTTCGCGATAGCAAAAAAAGGTCCGCAGCCAACAAACCCAAACGAATTGTGACATGCAGAAAAAGCGATGGGTGAAAGGTACGAGCGTTGAATTCTGTATTAGAAAATTGGCGTTGGCGAGAGAATCGCAGCGCGTGTGCAGTCGTTGAAACGACAGTGTAATGTATACAAATGGGAGCATTCGCTGTTGAAACGAAATGAGGGATTTTCACGAAGGTAAATATGAGCGAGCCGGAACATATTTCGTGGGTTTATACACTTCGAAATCTGCACAAGTTATCACGACGATATATCGTGCATATTTCGGAGGCTGTACCCTCCTGTACGTGTAAATATGTATGCTACGCGTAATATATACGTAATCCGCATGTATAAAAGCTTTGCGGGAATCAAACGGAATTTACGAAGAGCCTGAAACGAGTAGGGGACCTCCTCGCAGCGAGAGAGAGAGAGAGGATTAAGGAACCTCGTCTCTTTGGAGATATAAAATCTTCACCAGACGGTATAGAATTTCCGTGGTCACGATAAGACCCTTCGCAGTCATCCTGCACGATATCTTTTCCATCTGGCTTCGTGGGAAATGTGTAGGGTTTCTTAATCGCGGATTTTTTTTCTCCAATGGTCCCTTCGTAGGCCCTTTCGTGATTCCATGAACCCAAATCCCGGGTGTAGTTCCGAAAAGTCCATACCTCCGATTAATTTGGAATTTCGTGTACCCGGGGATTTTGACTCGCTGATTACGAATATCACAGTGAAAATACCCGCAAATTTGATTTTCAAGGTCAACATTCACGCAAACTGATTTTTTAACAGTTTTTCTGTTTTATTTTAGTAAATATTCATTTTGGAGAAAAATGTTTCCTATAAAAGTTATAACCTGTGAAAATATTGATCTTTTATGTTCTATACAGTCTTTATCTAAAACCATTCCGTTTCGAGAAAAATGGAATAATGGTCCAATAAGTGAAAATTGCTTAGCTCCATTAATTTCGATATTATCTACTTACGCACTTTACCGCGGGAAGGTTGGAATTTAGTCTTTAAAGTGCATGTTCTTATTTTGCTTTTTTGTTTTATTTTAGTTTTTTTTGTATTATATACTATTTTTGCATTTTTTGTGATTCAGTAAATTTTAAAGTGCATGGTTTTTTTAATTTTTTTTTCTTTTATTTTAGTTTCTTTTTGTATTATATACTATTTTTGCATTTTTTGTTTGAGTTTGTTGGGGTTTATTTTTTTTTCTTTGGGTTTGTGTGGGCTAATGACCATTATCTACATTCTTGCCGTTACCGATGCGTTACTATAGATAAGTAGATAATGTCGAACCTAATGAAGCTAAATAATGTTCATTTAATGGACGATTGACCCATTTTTTTTCGAAATGGAATGGTTTTAGACAAAAATTGTGTACAGCATAAAAGATCAATATTTTCATAGGCTACAACTTTTGTAGGAAACATTTTCTTCTAAAGTGAATATTTACTCAAATAAAACAGAAAAACTGTTAAAAAATCAGTTTTCGTGAGTGGTGACCTTGAAAATCAAGTTTTCGGGTATTTTCAATACGATATTCGTGATCAGCGAGTCAAAATACATAGGTACACGAAATTCCAAATTAATCAGAGGTATGGGCTTTTCGGAACTTCATCCCAAATCCCTTTGGTACTTTCACCCCACACTCGCTTTTTTCGAGTTTTCGAGCGACCTCTCAACTGTTGCCCAAAGCCACCCTTTCCGAATGCACTACTGCGTTGCGTTTGCACGAGGGCACAGGGAAACTGTCGAAAACCTCCGCCGGGACAGGCGTCAATATCTTGACTGAGTTTCAGTTGGGTCCGCCATTGGAAACGTGGCAGATCGAAAATACGTGAAAGTCTCGGCGAGGTCATTCTCTGTTCCCATGCCAAACGCTAGCTGAACTGGCAGAATGATTAGGACTTGGTCACACAACAGTTTCAAAACGCTTGAAAGCATAAGGAATAATCGTTTTGAATGAAAAATTGATTTTCATGGAAAAAACAGTCAGCACTTATTCAACATCCCAATATATACGTTTCTACATGCACGGCAGATCTTTTTGAAACTTCGGCACCATGAACGAAATATGCTATGCGAATCTTAATTGGCTCCGTTAACATTTTCCCGAGGGAGCAGCAGTGAGAAGCGTGAAGACGCTTTGTCTGCACTCGTTATTACCTCTGGGCGGTACTTTTAGATTAGTTTTCACAAATGCAATACACCAGATTACATTCAGAAGACTGGAGCAGCATTGTACAGAGGCTCGAGCTTTACCGAACTTTATAGAATTCTGAAATGAGACAAACGCACAGTGACAAAACGAACCACCTCTAGTTGATGACATGGAACACGCTGCATTCGAGTCTACTGCAAGTCAATGTGCAACTGTATTTTACGTTCGTTTAGTTTGAGCTCTTCATTATTTCGAGACTACCTCATGACGTTGTAGCTTGCCTCGTTGGAATTCAAGGAAAACGAACCTTTTCCCACTCTTCACATTCGTTAGTAGATTCAACCAACCACAATGAAGCAAACGATGTTTAGGATTGCCGAACAGTGCTCCGCAGCTTACATCCGCAAAATATGATTATGGGTAATAATCAAAATGAGGAATAAAAAAGAATTTTCGTTGCCTTCCAACAATGCAAACGTCAACCCCATTGTTCGTTCGTTCTTGACGGTTTTAAGGATCCCATCCCTTGGCCTTTAACCGCGCACTGCATGATTACGAATTCTCTAGAAAGTTCTAAGACTGGACTACATCATGGTGCACCAGCCTTCTCCGATGCCTGATGCTTCGGCCTTGTCTTCAAGTGACCCAAAACCATTGGTACCAAAATTCAAAGCGTGTGCTACTCTCCATGACCCATTTTCGTCAATCATCCGTCAATGGATACCTATGTACGGTTTTCTAACAGGAATACACGATGAAGATTTCTACGTTTCGCGATGGGAATTAAATAGTCTCGAGTGGAGATGTAACATTGATTAACAGAGAAGGGGAACAATTACCGCGAATTGCGGGTCGTTCCATGTTCCCCAATGAACGCATGCCCGTAAATTAAGAGAGGAAGTTTCAGCGATCCATTAAAGAGCGTATAGTAGTGGAGGAGGCGGAACAGGATGAAGGAAGCAGACAGGATATCCCGAGCTGCCTCGAGGTGCAGCAACCCTGGAGGGATCCAACTGCAATTCCACTCTCCGGGGTGGAACAGCCCTCGAAAAGGTTTACAGGTTGGCTCACAGTTTTTTTTTTAAATTCAAGCAAACGAAACGACTGTGTCAAAAAGATAACCATTTTCTCCCATATTGCAATTGCCGAATGCACATTAGAAAAAAAACAGGAATTTTTGAGTCCACTTGTCTTTATCTTCGGCTCGCGTACTTATTCAGGCAAATCTACCGAGCGGCAGTTTTCCGAAGAAAATCCGGTGGAGTCTGACCGATCTGTAAGCTCCTGTAGAATCTCGCAGTTGTTCTTTCCCTCTTCAAAGGGTCGGAGGATTCCGCTGTTGCAAAATGGTGTGAGGGTGGACCTGACGATACCGAGGTCTATATTTAATCGCCAGGAGAAAGCAAGCGTGAGAGCGTGGGTGTGTTTTAAGGTGATAAATTGATTTCGCGGTTTGACCCAAAATAATCGGGGAAGAAATATACCACGCTGCAAGGTCGAGTAAACTTGGGCTAATGAATTACGATTTCGTTTCAATTTATTCTTAAGGAGCGCTGTGGGATAAACGGCTCTCGAAGGATACTTACGTATATGTGGGTGTATATATACTGCGAGGAATGTATGGTGCATCATACTTCAACCATATTTTATATTTCTCCGAGGGAACAATAGTAGCAGTATCGAGTTTTATTTGGACAAATTTTTTGCAACGCTTGTTACAAAACATTAATGCTTCAGATACATCATTTTCACTTATTATCTACACCCTACATTATTACACTCCGCATTATTTTCACATTCTCCCTTTCTTCATTTATTCGTCCACTCCGTCGATCTCGTCGCCCCCATGCTCCTTGCTCATCTTTCTGCACACTTCCTCTATTTCCCTAAAGTACTGGCATATCCCTATTTGTATTTTCCCTCTCAGCATATTTATGATTTCCTCCTTTACTGCCAAATCATCCATTCCTTCCATCCACTCCTCTGCTTTCTTCTTTGCTTTCTCTGATACTAACTCCCTACCTTTTTTACATATCAATAGGTGCTCCAATATCTCATTTTTTCATTACATATACTGCACCTCCAATCCTGTTCCCCTTTCTTTACCGCCCTTCCTATGTTGCCACATCTTAGCCTCGCCCGTATTGCCTTGTCCCTACCCTTTACTCCCTCCTATGACCGATATGTCCATGGCATCTCGTCCTTTTTTATAATATATTTATACTTATACGTCGTATAAATATATAGTTATATTTATACTTATATATATAAGTATGAGTATAAATATATACTTATATTTATACTTATACTTATAATATATTTATACTTATACATCGATTGTGTGAGTTTCAAACTCAGTACTCAATAACTGAGTACTGAGCTATTGAGTACTCAGTGCTCAGTAACTGAGTACTCAATAACTGAGTACTGAGTACTCAATAGCTCAGTACTCAGTTATAAGTATAAGTATAAGTATAAGTATAAATATAAGTATATATTTATAAATATAAGTAGAAGTATATACTTATATTTATACTTATATATATATAAGTATAAGTATAAATATATACTTATATTTATACTTATACATCGATTATGTGAGTTTTAAACTGAGTTTATAACTGAGTACTGATTGTGAGTACTCAATAGCTCAGTACTCAGTTATTGAGTGTTCAGTAGCTCGGTACTCAGTTATTGGATACTGAGTTTAAAACTCAGATAATTGACGTATAATTATAAATATATTATAAGTATATGTATAAATATAAGTATACATTTATACTTATACTTGTTTTTACTTTATACTTATACTTATATTGAGTACTTACAAGGAACATCCTTCAGGTGTCCGCCTCCGATTTTGTTGAAACTCATATATGTGATAGAGCATCAAAAATTTTGAGACACGTATTTTTTTTTATCGGCGGAAAAACGGTTTTGAGGGGTGAAACGCACCCTCGAAAATGGGGATGTTTTTCGTTTTTCGTCGGTAACGTTTTAACGGTATGAGATATAAAAAAAATTCAAATTGCAACAATGTTTATTTTTTCGTGTACTATACATTGGAGATGAGAACGATACCATTATCGACGAAAAACGAAAAACACCCCTATTTTCGAGGGCGCGTTTCACCCCTTAAAACCGTTTTTGCGCCGATAAAAAAAAATACGTGCCTCAAAATTTTTTATGCTCTATCACATATATGAGTTTCAACAAAATCGGAGGCGGACACCTGAGGGATGTTCCTTGTTAGTAACTGTACTGTACTCAATAAAAAGTACTTTTACTGAGTATTTATTAAGTAAGTACTCAATAAAATATATGTACCTTGATTTTAAATGTCGCTTGTGATTTGCGACGATTTTTCTAGTGATTTGTACCATATTATAAGATACGACCCGCTATATGCGTATTTGGTGTACGATTCGATTATTTTTCATACAATGCATGCGTGTCGGTTCAAGGTATCAATGTCCGTCTACTAAATGCGTAGAAGCGTTTATAAGTCCAAAATGAACTAAAATATTTGAGTAACAGTTCAACCTTGACAATTTTTTATTATGTTTATAAATCCAAAATAAACTAAAATATTCAAGTCAGAGCTCAACCTTAACAATTTCTTATTATGATTCGTCACTCCCTGACCTCCTGTAACGATTCATTTCGAAGAAAATATTTCGCCTACACGTGGAATCGAACCTAAAACCTTGCCTGCCTATCTTCTGGTTATATATTACGCACGCTGCCACTGAGCTATCGCGTGCTTGTGGCATATTGATTGTGAAAATAGCACAGCAGACGAAAGTAATTTCGGCTGTATTACCAAATAGCCTTCACCTCTCGTTTAGGTGAAATATTGCACAGATTTTTTTTGTATGATATGACGCTCTGCTTAATTTTTGGCACATCGCAATATTTGTTTTATCCTATAATATGATACGACCTGCCATATGTATAGTAATGTGTGTACTACAAGAACAGAAGGTGAACTACGAGAAGAAGTCTTCGACTGATATCCTTTTTTTGCAAAGCAACAAATATCCTCTGCATTGATATTTTGAATAAATTCTTGCTGTTTTTTGGTTGTGAAAATTAATGCTTTATTTTGGAAAATCAATTCTAATGCTTTCAAACGTTTTGAAACCATTATGTGATCAACTCCTAATGATTCTGCAAGTTCAGCTAGCTGCTGACATAGGTCTTCACGAAGAAATGCCTCCAATTCGATACATCAAAATCGCTGTTTTTGGAACGCCTAAACCAATCTCTGCGTGTTGTTTTCGACAGAGCATGGTCGCCGTAAGTCTCAACAAGAATTCTGTGTGCTTCAGGTGCAGATTTTTTTAAAAATAAAGTAGTGCAGTAGAATTCGTCGCTAATATTCTTTTTTGGCATGACATTTGACATGTTTGACACTATGAAAAACAAAAGTTGTTTACACTTCGGCGAAATGACATACACTGAATTTCAAACCTGCTTATACTACTCCTTTATACATGCATCACCATCTCAAACTACATGCACGTGTGGAGTTAAGGAGGCAACATATTCGTTTACCCTCTTTATACCGTAACAACAATATATTATTTATTTAATACAATACAAAGACATATAAGTTTTAGAAAAATGTGCTCGTTATTTGGAAACTCGTTACGGCGTGTCGCCTTTTTTCGGATATTCTGTACTAGCCATTTAGCTTAAGGGGCTATACCAGTGTGACACTTTTGAAAAAAAAGATCTTTTTTGCCTTTTTCGACAGATTATACTTTCAAGAATATCCTGTAAAAATGTCAAGGCCGTATCTCTAATACTCCCCGAATGGCTGCCTTCTAAAGAGCAACCGCTCGTAGGTATAAAATGCCCCAGTTAAATTCTTAAACGCGTTTTTCTCGAAACGAGATTTTACAAATTTGCTGACATTGTAACTCAAAGAGCAATTATCCGATTGACTTGAAATTTGAACTGAGTACTCTTGAATATATTTACTCTACAATGACGTAGGATATTTTTGATTGGATGGAAATTGACGATTCGGCATTAAAAAAACCACCATTTTATAGGCAAGAAAATACATGTTTTTTTTCTCATAATTACGCTATTTTGCTAGATTTTGATTTTTTTCGAAAATCCTACGTCATTGTACGGGAAACACCTTCCAGTTTAACGACATTTTTTCCCTTTTCGGTTTCGTCTACTCAATCGGCCGGAATCATGTCAGCAGTGGAAGAACTTTTTTTTTGGCGCCTCCGAAGGCAGCGCATAAATCGCTTGGGTAATCAATATTTTTCTATGAAAAAATGATGTATTATAGATCAAATATAGCCAAATATATTCTTAATTTTCTGAAACATTTAATTGAGTACTTTTCTTCCAAAAAATTCCCGAAAATCACCCAAATGTTCAGCGTTCGCATTGATATACCCCCTTAATATCCATTGAAATCATGTTTTTAGCATTGGTAGTCTGCGTTTAGGGATTTGAGGCGCGTTCCCACGCCCGCAGTTCTGGTAACGCCATCTGTTGGAAAACAGCCAGAACTTATTCAACGTCCTAATAACAGTTCGTGAGACACACGTAGTTCTTAAAACTACTAAGCTGTGGTTGCTCCAACTCCTAATGATTTACGTTTTCCCCATGAGCAAACATTACCATTTTTTTCAAATAGTCACTTTTTGTAAGATCTTCTAACAAATTATACTCGAAAAATGTTAATGTTCAAACGTGCATAGAATGGTAAAAGTTTGGCCTGAACAAAACCTAACGTGCAGTATAGTACTGTAGGAGTAAATTGTATTTGTGCGCCGATTTTGTGATAGCACTGAATTAACCATATCTATATTGCCAATCATTTCACAATAGTTAATCATTATGTCGGGGTTGATAGAGAGTCAAGCACACTACCCAAATCGCATGTTTAGATATACCTTTCGCTTATAGTTCTGTCAACCATACTATGATTACGGTGTCAATAGACTATAGGGAATTTCACCATTCCCTCTTCTACCATGAGCGTTTTTGATGTTAATACCACCGACTTTTCTCTCCGTGTGCACATTAGGGTGGCACAATTTTGAACTCTATTTTTTTCCTGTTTCTCACCATCAAAATTTGAATTTTTCGGAGGCCTGAGCAACCTCTAAATATTTTTTCACCCCTTGGATGGCGAGAGGAAGGGAAAAAAAAAACAGTGCTCAAAAACGTGCCACCTTAGTGCACAATTATCCGTGTAGTTGACCAGGGAGCTTTCGACAACGTTGAAAAAAGTCCCTCTAGCGAAGGAACACACGCAGCCAGAGGTTACTAGGGTAAAGGGAGGCGACACAACATAAAACTAAGGGATGCATGTATATATATATATATATATATATATATATATATATATATATACATATATATGAAGTACAAAAGTAGTGCGTGACTTTGTGATGGGCTGTGGCCGCACGCGCCTCGTCAGCACGAAATAAAGGCCTCTTCTTTTTTTTTCTTCTCCTCTTTCTCCGTGATGACCTCGTAATGAGTTTGTTTCGTCGGAGGTCGAGAAACGGTGTGGTTCCATCTCCGGGGATTAAACCCGCGTGGTGTGCAACAAGAAGAAGACGCTCGGAATTCCGAAAGCGACGGGAGGTATCATACGTTATTATGTTTCTTACCCACACACACATATATATGCATATATATATATATATATATATATTGGATTCTCGAGCGCTCATGCACGAGTACCATCTTCGTAATTAACTCGTGCGTCCTACACTTCCCGAACGTGAGGATGCGCGTGTGGTTCAAACGAAGAATCATTCAAAATGATTTTACGATCGAATAATGACTAGTGATTGCCCTGAACATTATTTCTACGAACGACCACTGGACGCTCGAAGTTCCACGCAGGGTTTTAATCAAAGCTGTTCATTTCAATGAACATTGGATGGGCAAAATTTCTGGCTTTATTGATATAATAATTCGTGATTGTAAGGGAGGAGATACCTTTTGGCGAGGGAAAAATCTGCTGATTTTCACGATTTTTTTTTTAACGAAAGATTTCTTCACCAGTTTTGAGACTACGGGTATGTTTCATTACTACTTTTGGCTGTTACATGGTATTTTTTTTTACTTTTTATTAATTTTTGAAAATGGCGGAGGATTTTTTTTTCCGCTACTTAGTTTTTGTTTTATAGGCAAAATAATAACTAATTTTTGGCCTAAAAATCACTATTTATATTCAAACGTTCGCGATTTTGTCATAAATCGATATTTTCAAAATCGGCTATAACAAGTACTAGATAATGGTGTATAGAATAACCACAAAAAACGTCAAGGCAATCGGTTCATTGGTTTTCGAGAAATTTTGGGTACCGATTTTTTTACGACGCTCCAAGGCCATACAATATCCTTGTATATTTTCGATATTTTTAAATAAAGAAAATTAAACATATTTTTAAATGTATATACTTTTGGATAATTGAAACCCCAATCCGAAATTTCAAATAGTTTTCCGTGAAAATATTCACAAAAATTACCTTTTTCCGGCTCCTAGGTGCACATCTGCCCTTAAGGGGTTACCCCCACTTGCGATTTTGAAAAAATCGATTTTTTTTATTGCATTTTTTTGAAGTAAAGTATCTGAGAATATGTCCTGAAAATTTCAAGTCGATCCGAACAAAATTGACTGAGATATGAGCGTTGAAAGAGAAGAATCCGTGAATTGAAGAACTGAAATTGAAACTTTAAACGCGTTTTTCTCAAAATGGCATTTCTGAAGTCGGTGACCAAGATTACTCGAACACTAATGAACCGATCTTCTTGAAATTTTGCAGGCTTATTTAATACATAAAAATGTAGTCTTTAATCGTTTGATTTTTTTTTCGAAAAAAATGGCCGTTTTATAGCCAAAAAACGGCCGTTTTTTTTCGTTAAAATCGAACCATTAACTTTGACTGTCCGCCATTTTGTGAAAAATGAATATTTTTTAAAATCCTTCGATTAAAGACTAGTTTATACTTATATTTGACTAAATCCATCCGCATTTTTTTTTCAGATGATCCACTTCGCCGCAATGTTGGTCACCGCAAACCGTGTATATAAAAACATTATTTCATTGACGGCCATTTGCCACTAAACAATGTAATATTTTTCAATAAAAAAATTACTGAAAGTTCTTCAAGATGTGTTCTTTAAGATGGTATATTGATCGATTAAAAAAGTTTTGTAGTTTTCTTTAAAAAAATTCATGAAAAAGGCCTTTTTTTGCGCTACAAGTGCGGGGGGAACGCCTTAACCGCGCCAACATCACGGGAGACCTCCCTGTGATGTCTGGTAATAATGCAACGCGAGCGAAGCTCTCCCTATTAATATGAAGTGACGCAGCGCGACACGCTCCCTCGGCAAAATATATCGTAAGAAAATATATGAAAGTACATGTACATACACATATGAAAGGTGAGATTAGATACAGGGGGCAGATAAACGTGGCACCATTACGTGTATATTTTGCATGGCGTACCTCTTGGGTAATAGCCCGTATCGTTATATCCCGGAGTAATTAAGCGTATGCGTATCGTTCGACGGAAATTAACAAGCGAGGCATTATCGAGCGAGGGAGCGAGAACAGGAAGAGGAGAGGTCGGGTGGCAGGAGACAATGATTTCACTTTTGATAAAGAGGGCACAAGGGGTGTGCTGCGCTGAAGATATTGCATGGGAAGGCCGCGATCTCCCTCGTTAAGTTATGATGATAAAGTACATAACGTTTGATCCCTTACAGATATCTGCCGTTCCCCCGTTCATCGTTATTCTATAAATATATTTATAAGTCCGGTGTTGGGTGATTTGGATGTAATAACGATCCTCACCCTTTCCGTATTTGTTTGAACGCTTCACGCAGCAGCAGGAAACGACAACTTGTCGAAATAACAAATGTTGATCAGCAGGTTTTACGCCACTCGAGACAAAACGATCGAAATTTTGGCAAAGTTTACCATCGCTTTGGTTCACTCGAGTTGCTGATATTGATTCGAGACAGGTAGGTAATTGCAATGAAAGTACTAATTATTTAGGGGTTACCGCCACTTGCGATTTTGAAAAAATCGTTTTTTTTTATTGCATTTTTTTGAAGTATAACTATCTGAGAATATGTCCTGAAAATTTCAAGTCGATCCGAACAAAATTGACTGAGATATGAGCGTTGAAAGAGAAGAATCCGTTCTTCGTGTAAACTGAAATTGAAACTTTAAACGCGTTTTTCTCAAAATGGCATTTCTGAAGTCGGTGACCAAGATTACTCGAACACTAATGAACCGATCTTCTTGAAATTTTGCAGGCTTATTTAATACATAAAAATCTAGTCTTCAATCGTTCGATTTTTTTTTTCGAAAAAACAATGGCCGTTTTATAGCCAAAAAACGGCCGTTTTTTTTCGTTAAAATCGAACCATTAACTTTGACTGTCCGCCATTTTGTGAAAAATGAATATTTTTTAAAATCCTTCGATTAAAGACTAGTTTATACTTATATTTGACTAAATACATCCGCATTTCTTTTTCAGACGATCCACTTCGCCGCAATGTTGGTCACCGCAAACCGTGTATATAAAAACATTATTTCATTGACGGCCATTTGCCACTAAACAATGTAGTATTTTTCAATAAAAAAATTACTGAAAAATCTTCAAGATGTGTTCTTTAAGATGGTATATTGATCGATTAAAAAAGTTTTGTAGTTTTCTTTAAAAAAATTTATGAAAAAGGCCTTTTTTTTGCGCTACAAGTGGGGGTAACGCCTCAAGATATTAAGAACGGTTTGTCAGAAATGTTTAAGGTTATTGCGTGATTTTTGTGTTAATTCGTTAAATGGGGCAAGATGAATACAAGCTATCGCAGTGCTGCAATATTTTACAACGCAGGGTAGGCTGGCGTCAATTGGAACGTTTTTGAGAAAATCGGTTGGTCTCACTTCATTTTATATGCTAACTGTTTGGTAATGGGCTTTAATTATAGCTCGATTATCTGGCAATATGATAGCATTATTGATTTTGCTTCTTATATGCCCTTAACTTAGGTAGAAGCTATTTAGAAACCCTCGAAAAATGTTTCCTTCGACTCTGTGGGTCAATCGAAACAGTGCCTGGGGTTAGTTGAAATAGGTGCGTTCAGTTGTCAAGGAACATCACTCTGGTGTCCTCCTCCGATTTTGTTGAAACTTTTTTACGTGGAAGAGTATCAAAAACTAAGAGACGCGTATTTTTTTTTTATTGGCGGAAAAACGGTTTTAAGGGGCGAAATGCGGCCTCAAAAATGGGGATGTTTTTCATTTTTCGTCGATAATGTTTTAACGGTAGGAGATACTTAAAAAATTCAAATTGCAATGATTATTTTTTCATGTACTATACATTGGAGATGAGAACGATAACGTTATCGCCGAAAAACGAAATACACCCCTACTTTCGAGGGTGCGTTTCATCCCTTAAAACCGTTTTTCCGCCGGTAAAAAAATTACGTGTCTCTTAGGTTTTGATAATCTTCCACATAAAAATGTTTCAACAAAATCGGAGGAGAATTACAAAGTGATGTTCACTGTGAGTGAATTAAGGGGTAAGGCCACTGTAAATTTTTTGAAAAATCGATTTTTTTTTATTGGCTTAAAAAATAGTTTTCGCTAATAAAAAATAGTTTAAAACGCGTTTTTCTCGAAACATGGTTTTTCAAAATGGCACGCAGCATAACTCGAACAATTTTCATTTTTTTTACTTGAAATTTTAACCAGATGTGAACATTTACATTATCTTGAGAATGTCGATCGGAATTTTCAAGAACTTTATTTATTGATTTTTTATTAACAAAAAACTTGCCGTTTTTTTCGTCAAAAATCAATTTTTTGTTTCAAACGCACGCCAAATCCACAAAAATTGATACTTTTTAAAATCCGATCGACATTCTCTAGCTATAGCCCTCTAGATTAATGGTTTTTTTTTTTTTGTTCTAGATTCAAAAGTGCACCAGTGGTGCTGCGTGCCGCGGAGCCCTGGAAGCAAAACATGTCCCGGGAAGATAGCTGTGGAACCGCCATTTTGTTTTTTTTTTACTGTAAAAAAATTTTATAATAAAGTTTAATGTATGCCCGATAACACCATTAAAAGTTTTTTTTTCAAATACCTTCAATTTCGGGAGCAAAAAATTAGTGAAAAAACCTTTTTTTTTGGGCCGTTACAGTGGCCTTACCCCTTAATGTTTCTACTGAATCCAGGTACTGTTAACGATGTGTATGAAGTGACAAGGTATGTTTGTTGTGAATAAAATTGTCGCCTGTGTTGGAGTCCCAGAGAAGTATTAGGATGTTGAATAAGTACTCGCTGTTTTTCAACAGATGGCGTTACCAGAACTGCGTGCCTGTAGTTTAAGATGGTAACGCATTTATCAAGAAGTACTATAAGCATACTTGAAATTCAGTGTATGTCATTTCGCCGTAGTATAAACAACTTTTCTTCTTCATAGTGTTAAAAATATCAAATTTCGTGCCAGAAAAGTATGTGCGGGGAATTTTACTCCACTGCCTTATGAAAAATAGATCTGCAGTTTGCACACAGAATTCGTGTTGGGACTTACGACGACCATGCTCGGTCGGAAGCAACATGCGGAGATTGTTTTAGACGCCTCAACGATAATGACTTTGGTGAGTTGAATTGGAGGCATTACTCCACGAAGACTCGTGTCAGACGCTAGCTGAACTCGCGGAATCGTTAGGAGTAGATCACACAACAGTTTCGAAACGTCTTAAACCATCAAGAACGTTTTTTTCAGAATAAAGCATTAATTTTCATGAACCAACAGCGAGAACTTATTCAACATTCCAATACGAATTCCACAATTGCAAGGGACACGGGCATATAACTTTCGAGTGCAAAGGGCTGGAGAGTGTCCTTTTTTTCGGTGATAGATGTGCATCGATCCATAGCACAGTCTGCTGCACTTTTGGCAAACGTACACATGCGTTTATGGCCACAAAATCGAATATTGCGAAGGCATCGCTTCTGTATTGCAGATTGGAGGTTGATAAAGGGTCGGCCTTTATCAGAGTCCTTTGCTGACAAAGGTAGGGTCTCCTTCACTCTCTCTGCCTCTCTCTGGGGCTTGCATTTTCTACTTGCCTCGTCACTCCTCGTTTGTCCGGTCACTCTACAACTGCAGCGCAATATAAGCTATTTCGTCACCGACGCGAGGAAAGTAGGAGCATCCAGGTACATACACGCAAAATCAAGAGAATGAGAGAGAGAGAGAGAGAAACAGCAGTGAATCCAATAAAGCGCTAGCGCTTTCCCGAACTCCAAATGGTATGCGAGTAGCGAAGCATCCAATGGTATACCTATATATTGATGGGAGCTTTCCCACGAAACTATTGCCGTTCGTTCTTTTTGCTTCGCTTGCATCTATAGACCACTATATTTCGGGCCCTCTAGGTTAGGTTCATCTTTTGTCTGCGTCTATATACCACTATATTTCGGGCCCTCTAGGTCAGGTCATCTCTCGTCTGCGTAAACTCAGCATTCTTTCTGCTACTATCCCACTCTCTCTCTCTTTCCATTCCTCTTTTGGTGTTTTCGCCTCTTCGCAATGGTGTCTCTCTCCTGCTCTTGCCATTCCAAGACTATATTCTATGGCCAGCTTTCGGCTACGATGTCCAACAACGACTTTGTTTCTCTCTGCTTCGGGCTTATTCATCCTTTCCACCCTCAACTCTTCGCGGCCACGACACTTCTCTCCATTGTACCGAGACGTTTTGCGCGGATGACGATCGTAGAGAAATCCAAGAGTTGCCTCGTTGAAACTTTGAGGCAAGTAAAGAGTGCACTAGCGGCTCTCACTCGCGCGCGTCAACGAAATTTTCATCATGAAAAGAACGATTGTATGTGCGTCGCGGTTTTGTCGGAAAATAAATGAAAACTCTGTGACGATGTACTTTTATGCGGGCTTGAAAAACTTCGTTGACAATGTGTGTGGGACCGAACGTAGCGAACAATTGCGGTTCGGATTGGTGAGATTTTCAGCCAGAGAAAATCGATGCTCATGTTTTCACGAAGAAGATGAGGTTTTTCATTTTTATTTTTAACGGGTCTTGCCATCCCTTCACTTTTATTCAGTTGCACTTGTCACTTCTGCATTTCCCAAGGCCGTAGCCAACCCTCTTTTGTGATATACTGCCGTACGGTACTTGCACGAGGGCGCAGGGAAAGTGAAGAAAAACTGCGCTGATACAGACGGCTGGATTTCCACTGTTCCAGTCGGGTTACGATCCGACCCTCGATGAAACTGGCTCTAGCTCGATCATCGCAGCGCAACTGCGCAGCTGTGCGATCACCCATTCAAGTATACTAGCCTGGCCAACGCATGACATGTAAGATCACCAAAGTAGCACAACTAGATGATGCTGAAGTTTGTATAGTCGGAATGCAACGAAAATCCTTCGTCATTTTTTCGATTCTTCATTTTTATTAATATCTGAACTTTTCTTTTGCTGTTTAAGTTATGGATCCTCTATAAGGGATCCATACAAAATTAGACAATCCCAATAAAAAAGAAACATTTTTGTTGCGATCGAACGATGCGAACTTCAATACCATTCAACTACCCCATATACATGTTTGGTCTGATCCTCAAGTGTTTGATTGCCATGTAATGGAAACAGTTACCATTACCATTACCATCAGTCTTAAACTACTATCAGGTCAGCTCTTATTTTGTCAGTCTCTCCATCTTCTAATTTAAATAAAAAAGGGGCATGGTAACCAGATGCTGGCGGGATTATGTATCGTCCTTGCGGAAATTAAAATTTGCATTTTGCGTATGTGTGTGTGTGTGTGCATCAGACGAAACACATGGGAGAAAGCATGCGAGAGGGAAACAGAGGTCCACGAGCATAAACAAGCAAGACAAAATCGCGTTATCGGCTTCAGGCGACTTCCGTCCCTTTTTTTCCTCCCCCTTTCTCCTCCCTTCGCCCTCCCGGTTCTTTTTTACCCACCTTCCGTAGTTTCCGTGCGAGTCGACGAATAATCCGGATCAGAGGTTGCCAACCTCCGATTCATCTCTTACGGCCTTGTGCAACCACCTGCTGGATATATCTACATGTTCATCCCTCTTTTTACGTGTGTGCGTATGTTTGTGCTTAGCTCCGTGTGTCTGTAAATTGTCTGGCCGCCTCGGTGAGAAGCACAACGCTTTGAAGATCATTCCTTTCGGTTCTTGTGCTCTCCTGACAAAGGATGAGTCCTGTGTATGCAGTTGGTTCACCCTGTGGCCTGAGGACCATGAACTCGTGGAAAAAGCCTAATGACTTGTCCAAGAGAGGCAGGGAAAGAGAGAGGGAGAGAGAGAGACTGGCAAAGAGAATAAAATGAGAAATAATCACAGAATGATAAACTCGCGTAACCCCAAGGCAAAATCCTGTAGATATATACATGCAAGGAAACTCTGTTCCTATTTATTCATCCTATTTTTTTCATCCCTTTTGTCGATCCACGTCATTCATGGGACGAAGCAACGGATGTTTCCTGAGGCAGCGTGCAATCAAATAAAGAAATTCAATGCATTCTCCAACATTCTCGGGGAAACAGCATTTCAGAGATATAAAAGCTTCCCATGCCGGCTAGTCTTCACTATAGAGACAAGTAGGCAATATTGTCACGAATAGCCTTGTTGGCTAGGATCTATAAGATTGAATTCCGTTACGGAAAGAGGCTTTGTTTTGTAACGTGGATTCGTAATTGTTGTTACTTTTTTCGATGTCCTTTCGCTCGTCCTTGCAGGCTTTTAAGATTCCATCCGTTTCATTTTCAAACGACTTGGTTCATCGCTATTTTCAGCTATGCAGAGAGCCCCAAGAGTGTTGCTCAGAGCCACTCTTTCCTAATGCATAGCCGTGCCGCACGAGGGTACAGGGAACTGTGGAAAAGCTGTGCCGACACAGCTTTCTATATCGTTGCTGAATTTCGGTTGCGGTGCCACCGGAAACTCGGTAAAACTGCCTCGCGACCGACCATTTAGGCTTCACTCGCTTTTAGGATATAGATCGTTAAATATATTTCAAGGGTTATCGATCAATGGAACCAACCCTTGACGGGGTGAAGTTAAGAAAATATCCTAATCGAGGGATGTTTTTGGAGCGAAAAGGGTGTTGGAAAATTGATTGGACCGAACGTTCTGACAAGGTCCAGATAGATTGGTCCTGATTCCTAAATCGGTCCTGATCGATTGGGCTCGAGACTTGGAATTGGACTATTCTTCATGCCTTCCCCAAATGGATTGGCCGAAGTCTTATCCTATGCAAAATAGTTCGGTGGTCATCCTTCCCCAGCCGTTATTAAGCCCAGGAAATCGACTTCTGTCTTTAAACCTTCGCCGTACAAAACGTTTCGCTTCGGTCGAGTTCTGTCTGAGAAATTCGTCATCAGCGGATAATTTCGCATCGATGCAGGTGTGGTGAAATCGATTAGGTCGAACGTTAGAAATTGGTCCTAATCGGTTGGTTTCAAGACCTGAATAGACCTCGACTACGGTCCGAATAGAAGTTTAAACATTTTTGTTACATTTGTTTTGTTGAAACGATGCACACTTCAGACCCATTAACTCATGGAGTGTCCATACATTCATTTTTTTCATGCTCTATTGAAGCTGGTAGGATTACGATACGATTTTCTCCAACGCTTGGTACGTGAACATAAAAGCTTCCAGAATTTCCTTGTGCTATGTTGCATCTGGATTCGTTGAGTAGAACCTGACGAAAAGCTATTTTATTTTTACGGAGCAGTGGTGCGTAATACCCTTCATCATTTATGAGTAATCGCTTCGGTAAATATTCAATATAAGACAGTCTAGTTATCTTTAATCATTATCTGACGACTTTTTTGTTTTTGCTTCGCTTCAGGTGATGGCGGACACTCTGCAAAAACAAATGTGTTTTTTTTACACAGTTTAGGTGTGTAAATGGCTGTAGACACTTTTTACACGTTTTAACGTGTATGAAAAAATAACCGTGCAAAAATAACACGGCTAAATGCGTTTAAACAATACACTTAGGGGTGTTATTTTCTTACACACGTTGAAACGTGTTAAAAGTGTCTACAGCCATTTACACACTTGAAGTGTGTAAAAACAACACACTTATTTTTTCAGTACTGTAGATACATGGGATGCGTCGGAATAATAAATTGAATAACAAAAGCTTTTTATCGTCAAAATATATGCATTTATTGAACTGAACTCAACAGTACTTATATATTACTCTTTAGTATGTATGAGTGGTGTCACTGTTTTTCTTGTCTTCCCAAAGGCTAGGTTCTCATAGAGCTTCACGATGACCACAGCTTTTTGCTTGTCGGTGATGGCCTCGAAATAAAAATACGTCGCTAAAGATTCAATGCAGCTATCGAGGTTTTGGAAAATAGATTCCAATTCCAGGTTCTTCCACGTGACGAGCTCAAAAATGACCTTTAAATTAAACAAAAAGTTAAGACCAAACGTGGTCTTCAATTAACCGGTTAATCAATCGATGTCAGCTCAACTAATGAGTTTCGCGCGATGCCGTAACCAAGGTGATTCTTTAAGCATATGATCAATAACTCACAATTCACACAGTTAAACTGTGTTGCCTTTTCCCGTGCATTTTTGCTCGTGGATTGCTATCAATGTGTGTTGTTTAGTCCAATGTGTTTAGTCCCGTATGTTGGTTCTACGCGCTTTATGTGTGTCCGAATAAGCGTGTTGTTAATGGGGACAGTTACCAAATGCATAAGTGTGCAGAATCAACATGCCGTGTCTAGGCTTTATGTTGTGTTACTTCTACATTCTTTGAACACACGTCAACACGCCTAGTTTTTGCAGTGACATTTAGTGTAGAAATCATTAAATAGAAATGTGGCAAGTGTCATCGCGATACTGAGATGTGTCTTTACTCGATTATAAACGGAAATGAGTTTATTGTTAAATATTCGAATTCGTGAAAGGAACCAAAATCCATTCTTCCCTTCGAATCCCTTCAATTTTTGCGCGTAACATGTTCTGTCGAAATAGAACCGACCGAGCTGATATTACATTACAAACGACTATGCCCCAGTGTTTTGCAGTTGCAGATAAAGTTTGACTCAAGCGGTTGATATTCCGCTTTGGAAATTGTGCACGCGCGCCTCTTCACTCGAGTTGAGTGACACGTCGAAGTCACCCTGTCACTTTTGCAGAAAATCGAGGGTGAGAAATACATCTCGGAATAGTCGCATGTACGCGCCTGGAAGCTCACCGCAGCTACCCTTGTCTGCCTATTCTCCGACGAGCGATCTCCGCGAGTACAAAGAGCCTTGAGGACGTACACGGAGAGAGTGGCTGGAAAAGCTCGCTTCGGTAAATGCTCATGTGTTCTCACCAAGTTTCTCGATGTGTGGGAGAGTATTTCTAACAGGGCCACATATACATATGCGGCATGGCGAATGGCACCTACCATGTCCTCTTGCACATTGTAAATGCAAGGCCCGGGAGAGAGTTGGGGGAGGTCAAGCTCTTGTATAGTTGTCGAGAGGAAAGCAAAGGGAAAAGCGATTCATTCAAGCGCGTTATCTTGACCGGGTTTTGACGGCTTTCCCTTGTTCTCCACCACTCTCTCTCTCTCTCTCTCTCTCTCTCTCTCTCTCTCTTAACCTGTCTCTCATCTCGACAGGGAACTTGTGTTTGCCGTCACGTTAACCGAGCTTTGCAAATGCGAGCAGGAAATTAATTCTGTCGCGAACATTTATCGAACGAGTGCTTTACCCTTCTCTCTCTCTCCCTCCCTCTCTCTCTCTCTGTCTCTCTCCCTCTCTCTCCCTCTCTCTTTCTCGCCTACTCTCTTTCACCAGAGAGAAGAGGACAGGTAATAGGTGGAAAGCTCTTTTGCGAGTGGATGAAGCAGACGCACGTGACAGCCCCGTCGATCGCGAGTTCTTCACATCCCACGCGTTTGCTAATAGTTGTTCTGCGAGAGAGATGACAATAAGCGGAACGACGAAGACGAAAAGAGAGAGAGAGAAAGACACCTACATGGACAGAGAATTTGTTTCAACCCCAGTCCCGCTGGTCGGTTGGTAAAAGCGCTGGAAAAACGCCTAGATTTGAACCCGAACGTTTTGCAGGGTCACCAAAGATTGACAACCTCAATCTGAACACGAATTTTGGATTTTGCATGATGGATCTGCGTTTTCGACAACAATAAGAATGTCAAAGAGATCAAGAAGAATTCTCTATGCATTCCAACGATGCAAATTCCAACGAGAAACGACCTTTCGTTTCTCGTTCTCGTTCTCATCCTTATGAAGGGGGAAGGAGCGAGAGAGGCTGTGAGATATGAACGAAACAAATGCACACTAAGATTATATGGTTTCGAGGGAACACACGAGATCGCGGTGAAGGGCGGTAGAGAGAAGGCAGCGGATGTGCCTGAGGAGAGAATTCTGTATGAAAATTCGTTGGCATCACCTTTCAGCAGCATTGAATGAGCTTCCGAGTTGTGGCGAGTTAGGATAATAGCCCAGCAAAAGAGACGAAAACCCAGCACTCTTAGCGTAGAATTAGAATTTTTGACTGAAGCTAGATGGTTGCATACAGAAAGTAACCCCAATGAAATTTTGCTCCTTGACTCGCCCCAGCCCGAACAAATGGGTATTGAAAGCCTAAAAATCGACCTATCTCGATAATTAATAGCCCGATGAAAAAATGTTTCAAACAAAAGTTGTTCGGAATAATAAAATACGTATAAAGTTACTCAACGTCCAACCCCCTATCTTTGAAAATAACGGCACAAAAACGCGAGAGTACCACCGACTTAGAATTTCGAATCGTTTTTGTGCCGCTATTTTCGAAGATAGGGGATTGGACGTCACACAACTTTATACGTATTTCATTATTCCAAACAACTTTTGTATGAAACATTTTTTAATCGGTCTATTCATTATCGAGATACGGCCATTTTTCAGTTTTCAACCCCTATTGCTTATGGCTGGGCCGAGTTGAGGGACAACATTTCATTGGGCTTACTTTCAGTATGCAACCATCTAGCTTCTACTACCCAGCTTCTTACTAGGGCAGCAACTTTTGGATAAAAGAACGGCCTTACAGAATTTATTATGTAATCCACGAGATTGTGAAACCCTCATGGACAAATGTGCATTTATATAAGGCCTTCGTGAGAGATGCCTCGAATCACTTTGTGACGATTCGACGATAAGTATATAGGGCGTGTTTAATCGTAGTAACGGCGTACATGAGAAGAGATCCCGAATGTTCTTACGTGAAGCATGTACCAGAAGATTCGTGAGGTTCATTACTATCGCGAGAGCGAAAGAGATGGGATGGAGGAGTTGCTGACTGGCGCGAAATTTATTCGATGGAGCGTAAATACTGCTTTGCTTCCTCCAGGATTCTTCCCCAAATTCCATTTTCCCACCCCTTTTGCAGCAAGGATACTTACTTCCGGGAAATATTTCATTTCCCTTATGGTTTTCGCCAGGTTATATTCCGAGTGGAATTCTATGCAAATCCATGTATATGTGTGTATGAATATATTTTTATTTGACGTATGTAATGTATTGTGGATAAGGTTATTTTATCAGAGGAGCGTACTGCAAAAGATTCGACTCTTCCGAGAAGCAAAATTTGTATGCGAAGATATTTCGTCCACGTACGTCACTCGATATACCGAATGTTACCATTCGATGAACCTGATGACGTTTTGCCATCAGTGTCATCAAATGGTAACATTTTTCCAAGTGTCCCGAAACTAACGTTTTTGTGAAATATATGGGGGTCGTAAAAGGTGTTATGTTTTTTGAGCAATGAGTTATTCATGCTAATTGTATTGTGGATGTTTGAATTTCGTTCGTACATTGACAGTAGAGGACGCGCAGTTGGTGTGCAGCTGCCGTAGTCTATCATGGCACGCAGTGTTCGCCTGCGCCAATACTTGGATGGGTGGCCGCTTAGCTGTGCACTTACGCTCCGACTACCAAGTGGCAGGTACTTTTACGAATTTAAGGTGGTAACACAACTGAAAGGAAATAAAATATAGCCGCCTGTATCGGCATCGGTTTTCCGCAGGTGTCCTGTACCGTCTTGGAAATGCAATAAATACAGCAGTGCATAAGCAAAAAGCGGCGTCATGGAAGCACTCTGGGCGGTCTCCCGGTAAGTAGAATAAGTGAAGTGTGAGTTGAAAGTAAAACGGATGGGCCTACAAAAGGGCACATGACTGAACATTGATGACTCATTTGAAGTTTGCATCGTTGGAGCGCAAAGAAAGTTTAGTAGACCGAATTTTTTTAGCAAATTTCGGTTACCAAAATCGCTCAACTGTTCTTTAGGGTCCGCATTAAATATGTACAGCCTCAGTTTAGAGGACAAGAATTCGAGCGATGAATGAGCAGAAGAAATAAAGTAAAAAAAATTATTTTCGTTGCACACCAACTTTGAAGTTTGCATCTAACTTCACCACCATCATTGCTCATCAATTTTTACGTATTACCTACAAATATAGTATTTGCTTTTCCGAAATTTGAACTTTCGCGACGCAATATTCGTATTAGTCGATCCTGGTTATTGTTCCTTCAACAAAATGTAACCCCGAACATACTCACGTTTGGCAATCCAAATATTAATGGGAACGACCCTGCTTACCAGAAAATAGACACAATTCAGTTCAATAAAAGTTCAGATCTCGGCAATTAAAGTCACATTGTTGGTGGAAAATATCAGACAAGGAAGAGCTTCCCTCGAGTGTCACCAATCGTTGTATGTCTGGGGGATCTAGTTGCCATTCCCACTGGGAGTAGTATTTCGCTGAATGAGCGATGTATACGATGTGACATAACTTGTCAACTTCCCCTAAAATGTGTTTGGTAGCGTCCCCGATGTGGGCGAAGAGAATCCATATGCCACGAGACTCGAAATAGCAAATCCTCGTGACCCTAGGAGATGGAAGAGGTGGAAAGGAAAGAGTGCACAAAGTTGAGAGAATGGCCCTATAGTGCTATAAATTCCCAACAACCCCTAGAGAATGTACGCAACGGGAGCGAGTAAAAAATGGAGTACTGTCCAAGGTGTTCTTTTTTTATGGTGACGAAGGAGAGAAACTAGCCAAAATCTTTCCTGGTGATGTTTCTTCGGATAATTCCGTGAAAGCACCATAATGTGAAATCGTCGAATAGAAATGCACGGAATAACGTGGGCTGCACCCAGGTCACAAAATGTTTCCGAGCACTCGCTTTTTATCTAGTTGTCCATAAATCAGTGAGTGGGTTAGAGCAACTAACTTTTGTGAGGTAACGGCCGATAGTAATTCCAGCCATTACTATGTAAATGCCAGCCAAAGAAATCTCACGCGGACAGCTGTTACAACTAACCATCTGGATTGGTTTTAAGGACAACATTGACGACCTACTTTTTACGCTACATGCCCAGTATTCTTATCGATTGTTCCTTGCGGCGGCTGGACACCAAAAGGGCGAGAGGTTATTGGTTCTATGCAAAGGATGCAAATAAAACGAGCTTCACTTTCGATGATGCATGATCAGTCGTTGCAAGGTTTAGTCCTTGTGGCAACTGGTTACGCACGGTAAAAAGTGACACTCGTGATATTTTTCCATAGGAACCCTCATCGGTGTGATACCTTTGTTCCGTAGCATGACTCCATTGTTACATAGAATTAGTCTCTACGAAATATGGCCCTGCAGGATAAGTTAAAACGCAAAAGAAAAGGGTATATCCCTGGTTCTGCTTAGGCTCTGCTTGGGCTCTGCTTAGGCTCTGCTTAGGCTCTGTTCAGGCTTTGCTTAGGCTCTGCTTAGGTTCTGCTTAGGCTTTGCTTAGGCTCTACTTAGGCTCTGCTTGGGCTCTGCTTAGGCTCTGCTTAGGACTTGCTTAGGTTCTGCTTAGGCCCTGCTCAGGCTCTGCTTAGGCTCTGCTTAGCCTCTGCTTAGCCTCTGCTTAGAACCCGACACAAAGTAGGCAACGCCCAGTCACATTTTTGCACGTGATAGTACAAAAACTAACATACGATCATTGCAGCTTACTTTGTTTCGGTCGGTATTTATAATTGTTGAGAGTAATTCTTTTGTAGATTCAGGTTTCCAATCTCTGTCAAGCATCCCAAAAAACGTTTGAGCGATTCTTGTAGCCTACATCTGCTGACAATGCATTGCATTCCAACGATGCACATTGCACAATTAGTTGCAGTCCAATCAATCCCTAAATAGGGTATTTGGGTTCTTTTTGAGAAATGCCTGGACGAAATTCTTATGGGTCGTTTCGTCAGTGCATAAAGCGGTTTAACGATATAACATAAATAATACCATTTCATAGATCCTAAAATAAAAGTGGTCCCGATTTCTCGCTTGTGTGCGTTATCATCGCGAGTTGCCTCGCCTTACACGCAGCTCTTGTGCCCGGCGCCATTCCCGCTAGAAAACGGGGATTCAGACGTACAAGCGGGAAGAAAGCTGGCGAATAAAAATAGAGTACTACCGGTTAGAGCGTGGAAATCAGCTCTCCGTTGCAGCTGTACAAGTGGGCGCTTGAAAACAAAGCAATGCGAGGGGATGGCGCGACGACTGAGTGAAAGAGATTGAACCGCAAGCGCAGTCCTGGATAGCACCTACCTCATTGTTCGCTGTTGAAGAGACGCAGGTAGACACAGTTGTGCCAGGAACAGTTTTCCCCTCGACGAGCTTACGGCTAGTTGTTTTCGTCGCAATGGAGACCGAAGTGTTGGAGGAGTTGGGGTGAGCTTCGCCTCCTCTGGGCTCCTTCGCCCCGAGGACTTTCGTCTTTTTCCGGTTTGTCGATTTTCCATGGCGCACCTTTGTCACGGTGACCGGGGCTTTGTTCGCTCGGAAATTCTCCGACGGATAGACGCAAGCGAGCATTTTATCGGCGCTCCTGTTTTTCACTGCCCTTGGAGCGGAGGGGGACAACGACGATGACGGGGACGAGGAAAATTTCGTCGTCGCCTTCGTCGTTGTTCGGCTCGAGCGTTTTCTCACATTTTTCGTCAAACAGGAGTCGATACCTTCCGAATCCTCGAGGGGGCGATAATCGCCGGTGGGTCCTCGGGACCCCGGAGCCTCGAGTCCCGTTGCTGCTGAAGGATGTTACTCCCGTGTTGAAAAAAAAAAACAACACCAACTACGCGCACTTACTCTCGATGTTTTAACGATTTATTTTTTTACATTCGCTTTCTTCCTGGTCGCGGTAAATTTGATTATTTCTGTGACGTTATATGTTTATTTCGACGAAACTGCAGACACTCTTTTTGCCGTTTCTCCGCGCGTCACTGTTCCGTACTCCGGAACTTGGAAAAGAGGAGATGCTTGAAAGGACTCGGAGAAAATCGATCGAAAAAGTTGAACCGCGTGAAGACCAGGACTTGTTGATTTTACGCGGGTGCTCGTTTTATTCGAACAACTTCACCAGTCAACGTATCACGTTGCTCGTTCGACCCGGAGACGGTCGGGCAGTTGCTAAAGTTTTTTTTGGATCTCGTTCCTCTTCTTTTTCTCTTGCTTTATTTATGACCCACTGGGGAGAAGGTCACCGAATCGACCCCGAGGATTTTTCGCCAAATTGTTTGGACTCGTGCAACTCGAGTCATACAAGTCATGTGAACATTGAAGACTATGGTTATTCTTTTTCACCGGTCGTTTATCGTGTACGTGGAATCGGTGACTGCGGTTCGATAGAACTATATTCGGGAGAAAGTATGTCAACGGGCGTTATTACCGGTTTTCCGGAACAATGGGTAATCGAGAGGCGCGTTAAGGGGAGAGATACCTTTAGGCGAGGAAAACATTTGACGATTTTCATGAATGTTTTTGAAGAAGAGATTTCTTTACCATTTTTGAGGCTTAGGGTATGTTTTATCACTACTTTTGGCTGTTACGTGTCATTGTGGAAAATTATCTTTAATAATGGCGGAAGTGTGGTCTTCTTCTGCATTTTCAAAACTGGCGTGACCTATAGCTAAAAAACTAATCCACCGATTCTGATATTATTCGGAGCTTTCTAACCTTATTGTCCAAAACATGACCCTAAGTGTTTTTGAAAATAAAAAAAAAAGTATTTTTCATTACAAAATGCAGCCATTTTTTTTGGAAAATTCAATCTTTTTGTTTCAAAGCGTACCGTTTCATCGATTTTGGACATTTCGCACTTTTTCTTGGTTCATATTCTGCGTACGAGTGTTAATGGAAGAAAAATTCTCGTTCGTTTTTTTTTCAGATGAATCCTGCCGACGCCACGTGTCACGCCGTCTGACATGTCATTTTCGAAGATCGATTGAAAAAAAACGTATTTAACAGTCAAAAGTAGTAATAAAACATACTCCAAGTTTCAAAAACGACGAAGATATTTTCCCTTTAAAAAAAATCATGAAAATCAGTATTTTTTTCTTCGCCCAAAGTATCTCCCCCATAAATCAAAGGAACAATTTATTCTTGGATAACTTGAAACGTTATTTGACGTGATGTGATCCTTTCAGACATAAAATACCTGACAAACTGAAATATGCGTGGCTCAATGGCCTACTCGTAATTTCGAGTATAGAGGGGAATTTCCATTTCCGATAAGAGTACGATCGTATAGATTGAATAGTGAATTCCTGACTTGAAGCGTGTTTCAAAGGACACGGATAAAGCGTTGGTATTCCGCCCAGACCTTTGGCCCTTTATATTTGGGAACCATTAGCTAATTATTCCGGAAATAGTCGGTATGTTTGAATTCGCCAAGCCACGAACTACGAGGAGGAGGAAGACCACTTTTCAATGGCGAATAAATTCACTAACAAATAACAGAAATTGAATGTAAAAAAATGCAAACTCAGCGTGACAGAATCAAGTCCGTTCGACTGTTCTACCAATATAATTCTATTCGAATTGGTGGAATCAATCAGGAAATTTTCGTATCACACATCGACAGGGCTTCCACAGCCAGGACACAAAAATAATACATTGTTCAACTAATGTAAAATTTGATTATCAGTCTGTACATTTATTTTTTCAGGCTCAAAATGCTATCTGGGTCAGTGTGTGACTTGCGATGTTTATCCATCACTTAAGCCAGCACTAAAAAAGGCAACATTTTTCGTCTACGCAGAAATAACCCCTCAATACGGTACGACCCTAAAATCTATTCCCCACATAGCAGTAAACCAAATTCCCACCGTGTATTTCCCAAATATGCCCTAGACTCTTCCACCCGGAACATCGATAAAAAACAACGACATACGGATTTTCCGACATGCATGGACAGTGCAAAAATGCGGCTCATATGCATATACTCGCCCGGAGTCATAAAAAAAATCGCCGCGTACGACGAAAACGCGAACTTTGCGAATGTAAAGAGACAAAAAGACGAGTATGGAAAGTGAAGGTTGGTAAACTGAGCGACAGTGAATAAATAGTAAATATATTTGTACATTTCACGGTTGCATGGATTAGTCGGTTACGCGTTGGTTCCCCTCGGAATCGTCGTGTTCTTTGCGCAAACTGGAGATTTTTTTTTTTCTTTGAACAAATCCACGAAGTGGAGAAAGCGTGAACAAACAAAATACGGTCCGAATATACTCGGGCGAGATTTCTTTGCCGAGGGCAAGGGAAAAATAATAAGTCTAGGGTATGTGTATCTTATGAATTAGAGACAAACACATACATACATGTATACATGTATACATGTATTTATGTATATATACAGGGTGTCCTAGAACTGAATGCGTTCTCAGAATGGGGGGTTGGGGGGTGAAATTCTGAGTCGTTTGATATAAGCATGTGTGGGTCTCAGACCAACCCCAGAATTATTATTAATTTTTAAAGGCGGGCCAATCGGGTGCGCCCGATGAGCCGCCATACGTCTCATCGGACGCACCTGATTGGCCCACCTTTAATGATTAATAATAATTCAGGGGTTGATCTGAGACCCACACATGCTTATATCAAACGACTCAGAATTTCACCCCCCAACCCCCCATTCTGAGAACGCATTCAGTTCTGGGACACCCTGTATATATGGTGAACCATTTAACGTGACCACCCCAAATCTCTGCGTTGCCTTTAGAATGACGAAAAAAATGTCAGGAGGTAATTTTATTGATTTCAAAGGGCTGATACAGTGGTGAAAAATTTATTTTTGTCAAGGTCATAGTTTTTAGGTTCTCAAGGTCATCAATAGTTTTTCCGACGGGAACATGTTTTTTTTAATATTAAGACGTTGTAGCTGATATTCAGACGAATCCAACGGCCTGCAATGCCGTTGGATTGCATGACGTTGCAATGATTTTTCACCAAAGTATTTTGGTGAAACATTTTTTTCGTCACTCTAAAGGCAACGGAGATATTTGGGGTGGTCAAGTTAAATGGTCCACTCCGTATACGTACACACACACACACACATATATATATATTTATACAGGGTGTCCTGAATGTCACACATCAATATGCATAAGCAGCAAATGTTACATGCTGCGTGACTTTCGGACACCCTTTATATACATACACAATTCGCTGAATCGCCCGAGGGAAGATGGCAAACACCCGCGAGAACAATTTGCTTTTGTTTTTAACCCATTTTGCCTTGGTTTTTTTTTACTCGTCAAACACAGGATGAGCGTGAAGAACATACGTACCAGTGCACATACGTTCGTTTCATTTGTTTCTGTATCTGCCGCTTCGCGAGTGAACAAGGGAGTATCTCCGTTCGTAGCTCTGATACTGCGGACACAATTCTCACGTGGCCCCTTCGACATTATGTACCCATTGCCTATTTGCGCTGCATCCCTCCCACTGAATTTTTGTTGTCGAGCACTCTCGAGGGGCAGGTCCGTTAGAAATGTTTCGTGAGAAAATATTTCGAAACGTGGTTTGCAGGAAAAGATGAATAACACTTACTTTCAAGTCTCGCAATTCGTGCAAACGTTTCCATTTCAATTTTTTACGCAATCGAAAGAAAAAAATGTTCCTGCGTTTGTCCTTTCGGACTTTTACTATCTCGTTCATCCAACCTTGTTCCTGCAGTTACCTGACTCTTCCGAGTTTCGGATAGACTCGCAGGGTGTTGCCCACGGTCGCCATTCCGCAATGCACTGTTGCATCGTATCTGCACAAGGGCACGGGGAAACTGCCCAAAACCTGCGTCGATAAAGACGGCCCCATTTTCACACATTTACAGCTGGGTCGCCATTGGAAAATCTGTAAATCGGTTTCCCACCCAGCGGATAAGAGGTATGCGCAGAAGCCAGTTTTCGGCGGGACGGTCACCCATCCTAGTAATGGTCAAGGCTAGCGCTGCGGCCATACACCTATCCGTGACCATTTCTGCTACGCCCGAACTGCGTTGCACAAATCCATTATCGCGATTGCTCATTTGAATAGATAAATTACGAGAGGAAAAAATGGACCCCTCTGCGGTCAAGAACGATTTGCATGAATAGCCCAATGAATATTTTACGAATTTCTACACCCGATCGTACTTTCGTCATATAGGTCGCGATCGAATGCACGCTGTTATATTTTCGCGTGAATATTTTCATCGCGGTAAGCTCGGTTCGCAAACCGGCCGGACTTCGACTATACATGGGGTGTCCATTTTTGTTTTCACGAGCCCTAGGCTCCGCGTCTGGACGTTATTATAATGGACGTCGATTATTCGCCGGTGCTCTTTGACCCGTTCGCGAAACTCGATCTCGTTATCGTCGTGATTAAAACTATCCCTCGTTCTCCCCCCCCCCCCCCCCCCCAGTCGACGAACTCTCGGCATTGTGTTCTTCGCTCTTGTTTTCACGATTTAAAAAAAACCCGCGTTGTCCCAGCTACTCGTATTGTGTCCTGGCGTTCAGCTTTTTTTGCCCCCTTTTGTATGATTTTTTTTGTTCCATCGTTGACGTTCGATGGAGCGTAGAACGGAGATGGAAGGCTGCGCGGACCAAATCAATAGCTGAAAATCTGGCGCGAATTTTCAAGACACGTACTCAAACACCTGCAGTGGACAATCTCTACGCAGATTCTCCGATATGCGATTGTCAGGCTTGAGTAATTTGGAAACGGCCGAATACTCCATAGTATGTGTGTCAGCGAGCAGAAACCGCAGGAATTGCTAGCCCTGGACCGACGACCCAAATACGAAGCACGTATGCACCGAGAACTATCTTTGTCTCGCGCAACCGAACGATAAGTGCTACTCTTCGTGTATATGTTTTTTGGTATCCCAATGGTGACCAACAGTGCACCGCACTGTTGGTCACCATTGGGATCGTATTGGATTCTGCGCTATTCCCCGATAAACGCCATTTGAGAATCCCTATCACGTTCGAATCGGAAATATGTGAAAAGTCACGACATAAAAGTCAGCGTTTGGAGACATATCCTGCATGCTTCGTGAACGTGTACGTGTGTGGTGATAACGTGTGCGGTGAAACGAATGATAATTACAGTGGACTTTGAATGACGCCATTCAAATGGATTTGTAAGATATACTCCTCAGGCGATTTTAACTTCTTAAAGATAAGATTCATACTTTTTTAAGATCTACTTATTTTGTATGTCTATATATTTTGTTTAGAAAATTCAGCGTACAGAATGCGATGGAATCCGTCGAGAATCATAACGGATTTGGTTCGAGAATGTGGAGAATCTTTTGGATTCTAATTGAATTGAGCGTGACTCTTTAGTATAGGGATCCAATGGGATGACCTATTGGATCCCTATCCGAACGTAGGGACAAGTATGGGAACACCATTGGATTCCTACCACGACTTCTACAGGTGTCTGGATCAGAATTGATGCGATCTCATTTTGCATACAGCGTTGAAAAAATCAGAATTGTATCAGATCTCTCGTATTTTGACCCGGATTCGGTGCTGGTAGTTGAATATTGAAGTCATTGGACACGTGTGCACGCATTGTATGCTACCAACCGAGATAATCAAAAACAAATCAAATCTTTCTCTTGATCTCCACCTAAGTAATATTCCGAAGCATTCAGGATTAGTGCCTGAAGATCAGTCCCAGCACAATTCAATGAGGCTCACTTCTTTCAACGCGAAGAACTGGTTCCCATCAGGGTGGAATTGAAATCCTGACGTTCTTTGGCAGGTCCAATGGAGGAGAACAAAAAAACGGAATCGGATTCGAAGCAAAGAAATCGGTAGTTTGGAAGAATGAGATCAGATTCGAAAGGATCAATTCGAAATTTGGTTTACGATCCGGATTTGCTGTTCTATCAACTCTGCCTTTCTCATCTACGCAGAGCAGGTTTTGGATCGAACGGCTTTAGCAAGAGCTGTCGGGTGTCGCGAAAAAAAAGTAGACTTGCAGCATCTGCCATTTTCGACAACACGGGGGTAGTTTAATACCCTATGAGGAGAATGTACGTGTGTGTGTGTGTATATACGTGTATGTATGTGTTAAGGCGGAGTGAAATAATTCTTAGGTTAGTACGTGACGAAGCGTAACAGGATTGGCTCGCCTGGCGTCTTATCCTCAATGAGAGCGGACAACGAGCCTTGTGGAGTAACCTTCTTAAGGCGGGATTCTACTTTGAAACTTTGAAAAGGCTAAATTGGATGAAAACACCCACCTGGAACACGTCGAAGGCATATTATATGGCCCAGGCATCGCTGATTGAGGGTAAGATAATTTTTTCTACGATTTATCACTCACCAAAACTTTAAACGCGTTTTTCTCGAAACGACATTTTCAAGTACCGTGGTCGTGATAACTCAAAAAGTACTGAACCGATCCTTATGAAATTTGGAACACATATTCTATATGTGTGTACCAACCGACCTAACTACAATCAACTTAAAATTTTGATTAGAACTATTTTTTTATTGCAAAAAAAGACCCAAAAAAACGCATTTTTTTTCGTATTTTAGCCGCCATTTTGTTAATTTTGCACGTATATAAAATATTCTAGTTAGGTCGGTTCCTGAAGACATACTGAACATGAAACTATTTGATTTTTTTGTTTCAGACCATCCGTCGGGAAGATTTCACGACCACGGCAACGGTACCTGCTTTTCGAGGCGTTGGCTTTAAACATATTTTACGTGTACAAAAAATGAATAAAATACATTAAAAATTTTTTTTTTATGTACTTAAAGAGTGTATTTATTGAACAGTTTAAACCCCATATCGATATCTTTAATAGTATTCTCAGAAAAAATTCACGAAAATAGCGTTTTTTTCATGGTTTCAAAGTAGAATCCCGCCTTAAACTATTTCGCCGTCGTTGTGTTCGTCGCCTCGGGTGTCTTGTTACCCGAGCAGCTAATTCGCAAAATTATATCGGCAAGACGAGGATCCAGCAAAGTCTCACGTGGAAGACACATTGAATAGGCCCAAACCATATCCCTCTCCCCTTAGCCTCAATCAAATTCTTCCACCAACCTAATTCGCTATGGTTGACAAAAAAAATGGAGAACAAGGCTCGAAGCTCATTTAACTGATTGTTCTCGAGATTTTTGAAAAAATAGGCACACGCGCTTCTCGCTTCTCTTGCAGCAACGAGTATAATACGACTAATTAGTGTTCGCTCGGTCTCTGCGCGTGGCAACATCTCACACGTGGTACACACGCGCTCGTGATGATGAGCGAACGTCATTTGGCTCCTCGCGCGTGCACATATACCTGCGTTTGCGTAATTCATCAGGCCAGGCTTGACCGTATATAGGGCAAGAGCGGACGAGAAATCTCCCACGTGATCTCAAGCGACAAGGGTTGTATGCAGATGCAGTACGGGGTGTGGGGCACCCAGAGGATGCATGGAAGTTCCGTATGAACTGGACGGTCCGGTCAGTGCACACTTGGCGAATAAGCACTGCCCAAAAGTCTACTGAATTAGACTAGACTAAAAAGACTAAAAAGTCAACTAAAAGTCTACTAATAAATGTAGTTACACACCGTGAATTTGCAGCTTGTAGCTGGGCCTAGCAGTTTGAGAATAATGTTACAATATGTTGGATTGGGACGAATTTTTTTTTTACGCTAGCAATCTTTTCAACGACGAATTCAGGCCACGAAAAAAGCTTTTTCACCCTCCCTAGTAGAGATTTACTTGAACCTGCCTGAAGGATGCCGGACAATGAGAAAAGCGAAGAAATGAAAAAATAATAAAGAATTCTCGCTGCGTTGCAACGAGGCAAGCGTCAACTATGAAGTACAGGAGATTGTGATTAATCTTTCCGTGAACATTTTTCGGATAGGTTGCTGGGTCATTATGGGTGAAATAGATTCGTAATTGCTGAATTTGAATAATAATTGCTGTAACGATACAAGTGCGTGTTTAAATAGCATTGTACAGTATACTATGTAAATAATATTCATCAGTGTAATACTAGTCTATGTTAAGGGGGTTTTTCACTTTAGACGCTAAAAAGGCTATATTCATGGTTTTTTGATAGGTTTATATTATATATATTTATATTTTGATATCAATATATATATAATATAAACCTTATATATTGATATAAAAGTTGTTACACTTAATAAATACACTTTCGAAATACATTTAAACAAATATTTATTTAAGTCACTATTTATAGACGAAAATGGTAGTTAAAAAACGTCCAAAAAATGGTAAGTCTGCAATATTGATGAAACCTGGGAGATGGATCATCCGAGACAAAAAAATCAAACGGTTTTAGATTCAGTATGTTAATAGCTATAGCCCACATCATACGATTTTTTCATATATGCAAAAATAACAAAATGACGGACTTTTTTCGGCAAAACAAAAAAAAGTTATTTCTACGTTTTTTGGCAAAATAAATTTGGTAAATATCAAAATTAAAAAAAATCCTTGATATGAGTTATAGCTGTAGCTGTAAAGCATATGTGTCGTCGAAAAATGTTGCTTCGAGAAAAACGCGTTTAAAATTTGTTAGGGTTACATAAATACATTAAATGTTTTTTGAAAGTGTACCAACTTTTATATCAATATCTATAATATAAACCTATCAAAAAAATTCATGAAAATAGCCTTTCTTAGCCTATAAAGTGAGAGGACCCCTGAACATTATTTTCAATATTTCTATTCGTTTTAACACAATTTAAATACTGCTATATACAACTATTTCGGTTTAGTTTGACATTGTAGGACCGACGCTCACATAATACTTTTGTCTAAATATATTCTTCTAGTATTTAAAAAATGTTTTCAGTACTAGGATAGTATTGTAGGATACCGTTCTCAATAATTGATATTCATCTCCGATATTATTACTATTCAACGTCGATCAATTCAACTTTCCTCACTCATAGAGCTTTAAATAGATTTAATATATATGACTAGCTTTCCGCCTGCGGCTTCCCTCGCGTAGACTTAACGAAATGTGCTTCTGAAATGGTTCGTTAAGGAACACGTAGCATTGTGCTGAAGAGCATTAATACTAAGTTCCAAGTCAATCTGGCCAGATATTTATTTTACGACACTAACTTTACCACCCCCTTTTCCGCGTAAGGATCGAATTTCCAAAAACTCTGAAATTTCATTCATTGTGTCCAGGAGCAGTTGTACAAAGTTTCAGGTAAATTCAACCCGATTTCTTTTATTTTCCGTCCAAACTTTGCCACCCCCTTTCGTTTAGGGGTTGAATTGCGAAAAATGCTAAAATACGTATTTTACTAACTGTGTTGAAGACCATTAATATTAACATAAGTTTCAAGTAAATCTTCTGACCAGATTTTTTCATTTTCCATGTAAACTTTGCCAACGTTTTTCTCTCCTCGGGTATTGAATTTCTAAAAACGCTAAAATACGTGTTTCTATAATTGTGACAAGAACCACAAATACGAAGATTCAAGTAAATACGACCAGATTGAAAAAAAAATTCCATACAAACTTAGCTACCCTTTTTCTCCCCTGGAGGGTTGAATTTCGAAAAATCCCCTCCATCAATCGTGCTTACATAATAATTTATACATAATAAAATCCATGTTATTATGTAAAATCAAAAAACCAAAAACAATTTAAAAAAAAAGAAAATTATTGTAACTTAATAACTGACTCATCGCATCGTTCACTTTCCCACGGAATATTAAACGTTTTCGAACATCATCGCTCGCAGAAAAAATCTAGCTTTTTCAAAAAGCAGCAAAACATCAAAAGACACGATTCTCAGCGGCAGGGCCCAATTTTTATAGCCGCCAACTGTATTTCCCGAGCATAACACTTAATCCTGAAACTTCACAGTTCATTGTGATTTTCTCCGTCGCGTTTCGTGCCGCGTCACGCGATAATTGTAAGCCGAGGATGTTCCGTTTCGTCATTCATGGCATTAGCTCTGTACATTGCACCCCCCCCCCCCCTCTTTCTCTCTCTCATGTATAACCACAAAAAAGACGAACGCGAGAAGGAGGATGGCAACGATGATGACACATTGTGGAAAATGGAGGCTCGTGGTTTATCACATTTGCCTTTCTTCACCGTGTGACAAAAGAGCACCTGGGCGTGTCTGCGCACATTTGGTATTATACGTACAAAAGTCTCGCATATAATACGGTGCTAGACAAGCCCGGGAGCATTCCCTACCCGTCATGGCATTGCATAAATGCTGATGCGACACTCGAGCGTTTCTCCCCTTTAGTGAAAAGCTATCTTCAATCTTCTGCTGCAGGCGAAAGCGCCAATGACGCCTTTACACACCCACACTTGCGAACACCTTGCACACCTTGTACCTATATGTATATAAACTGCCGGCCAAAAGTATGGATACACCTAGAAAAATTTCGCGCCGCACTAAAAGTTTGATATCTCTGTGAAAAGAAAAGATAACCGGATTTCCAAGGCGGCATTTTAAAAGGGACAAATGAAGGTTCACTTTGCGGTTTGGAAAAAAAAATTTCGATTTTTTTTAGACCCGGGGTGCCATTTTGAAAATGGTCGTTTTTTGGCTGTTTAAAATCGGCTGCACGTCTTCAGGACATTTTTTTTGGCATTTTTTTTTTCAAAGAACGTTAAAAGATAGAGCAATAGCTATAGTTACCTTTTTTAGAAAGTTCCGTACGTTTTTTTTTCACCGAGTTATCGCATTTTTTTCTCAAAAAGACAATTTTGAAGAGATGCTGCTGAAATGAGAAACTTTGAGGTTTAGAAAGAATTGCCAAAAGGAAGAAAAGTTGCGTTACATCGCATTGAATCGAGCAGAATTTTTCCAAAATTTTTTTTTCAAAATTTTTTGCTCCAACATTGAATAAAAAAAAATCCAATTTTTTTTCTCAATTTTTAGCCGCACAAAACATCCACCTCTTACCTCATCTAAACACAAGGAGCGGAAATAAGGCTTCTTGTCTTTGTTTACGTTTTACCTTTGTGGAGCGTAAAAAGATTCTATTTCTCGCGAGTCGATATTTCCTTTAGCTTTATTTCCTTGAGCTTTATTTCCGCTCCTTGTGTTTAGATGAGGTAAGAGGGGGATGTTTTGTGCGGCTAAAAATTGAGAAAGAAAAATTTACATTTTTTTTATTCAATGTTGGAGCAAAACATTTTGAAAAAAAAATTTCGGAAAAATTCTGCTCGATTCAATACGATGTAACGCAACTTTTGTTCCTTTTGGCAATTTTCTCTAAACCTCAAAGTTTCTCATTTCACCAGCATCTTTTCAAAATTGTCTTTTTGAGAAAAAAAAATGCGATAACTCGGTGAAAAAAATCGTAAGAAACTTTCTAAAGAAGGAAACTATAGCTATAGAAATGAAGGTGCATACTCCTTAAAACAGTTCACGGTAGCTTTGATTTGCAACAAACGAAGTGGCAATTGTGAAAAAAATATTTTCGTCGAGTTCCAACGAAACAAGCTTCAACCTCGTTACCCGTCCGTCATTACGCTGTCTTTGAGTAAGGTGCTAAGCCGATCGACTGGAACATTTCTCGAGATGCCTTGCCAATGCGGAAAAATTTGATTGAGCAAAAGAAAGAAAACGGTCTCTTGGATAGTCACCTGGGTTTCTCTTGAAACATGAACGTTCGTCGTGCAACGTCAAGCAATGCAGTAGGCAACGGGTTGGGACAGACATGGAGCTCGAGATCCAGCAACCGGAGAAAGTCTTTTTTACCGAACGAGGCAAATAAACCGCACGTATTTTATACACCTTAACGAGAACTCCCAGGTGCGCGCATGTGGAGTAAATCGAGTTCGTTTGATGACGAAAGGAAGAAGAGGAACGAGAAAAATGGGGGGGAATGCAATGACGAAACGAGACCGTGTCCACCTGAGGCCTTGCGACGTCAGATAACTGATGGAAAGAGGCGAAATGAGAAAATTATAGTGACAGGGATCTCGCCCAGCTGCCAGGATGCTTGGATTCGAGGCGAAATCGTAATTTCGAGATCGACGCCGGATCGTCGTATGTCAGTGCAACATGCGGACGAAGAATAGTCCCCTCCTTCTCAATTTGTTCCGAATCTTGTCGGTGCTCAGCGATGAATGTGACAGGCCAAGATCGATTAACAAAATTGCGATCAGCGGAGAGGGCGAGAGGAAACGACGTTTAAATATTACGAGAAGCTGTTGTGCAATGCGCAAAAAAGATCACTTGGGCTGACAAGATCCGTCATTATGCAGTACCAATGAATTGGTGATTGAAAGAAAAGGACTGTTGAGTCATTTAATTTTTTTTTTAATATATCGACATGACAATTCAGAATGATCAAATATTTCAGTGTTTTTTATCAATAATTCGTTGGCACCCCAAAGATAGTTAGGAAGCTGGCGACCATCTCGGTATATGATTCACTCAACTAATAAAAATCAATGAGGCCCAAAATTCGGCTCGGGCATGACTGCGTTTTCGAATTACAGTGCTCCAAATTAGTTTTTAAAAAAGGGGGCACTACGCAGAAAAAACAAATGTGTTGTTTTTACACACTTTAGGTGTGTGAATGGCTGTAGACACTTTTTACAGATTTTAAAGTGTATGAAAAAATAACCGTGTGAAAATGACCCGGATAAATGCGTTCAAACAATACACTTACGTGTGTTCTTTTCTTACACACCGTAAAACGTGTAAAAAGTGTCTACAACCATTTACACACTTGAAAAGTGTAAAAAGAATACGCTTATTTTTGCAGTACTGTATATCGTGTGATGATATTACTCTGTAGTATGTATGAGAGGTGTCAGTGTTTTTCTTGTCTTGGCATAGGCTAGGTTCTCATAGAGCTTCACGATGACAGCAGCTGTTTGCTTGTCGGCGGCGGCCTCGAAACAAAAATACGTCACTGTATTTTGACCTTTAATACTATTTTGTTTTCATTAAAGAAGGAAACATTTTTTCAACACTTGAAAGTTGTAACAAGATAATGTCAAAATGTTCAAAAGAAGCGATTATTTCATCACCCTTAAAAAAATTCATAAAAAGATTAAAGTTTAAAGAGATTACCCCCCTTAAAGGTATCTCCCCCTTAAAAATCGCAGCTCCTCAGGTGCTTCCAACGTCAAGACAAGAAAAAAAAAACAGTTCAGTAAGGAATCGAAGTTCCGAGATTCAGAATTACGTATGAAGATGAATCTTTAACCAGAAGCCCTTCTGGTGAAAGATTCCGATGCATCAAAGCAGCACGAGGAAAGTGGTTTTTAAAATTGAACTTTCCCGCTTCGTTGTTTTCTCGAGTTGCACTCTTTCTTCGAGCTTTGGTAACTTTATGAATTTATTTCACATTTATTCCGTTTAAAAAACGTGAGAGGCAAAGAGAACCGCCCCGTCGCCGTTCAGCTGATCATGATCGATCGTGATCGCTCGCACACGTAACGCGAAAGTGAGAAATTGTTGTGCCACCCGGAAGGGAGGTGGCTTGTAAACGCGGCACTGCGGGAAAATACATCGTACAAACGGAAATACATCGTACTGGCTCCCTCTCCGTGAGAAATGGTTACGGCAAAGGTCAATCAATGAAGTGTATTTGAGTTGTTCGAACCTTTCGGTTCGCCTGCACAACGTCATCGGGCAATCTCGGGATTGGAAGAATGATCGAGCAGGGCTTTGTGACTAGAACGAATTTGACCTAATGGGGTATTGGTGAACTTTCTTGAACTTTCAGTACAATCGCCGCGAGCTTTCGGAACTCCACATGAAAACGACCCATCGGTAGGCATGTTGGAGAATCTCTGATACTACTTCGGGAAGAGAAGCCGCCAGGGGGTGAATCTCGAAAATACCAACTAACGATGATAGCAAAGTGAAGCAATCCGTCGATTCACTTTCCCAAATCTTTTTTTTATTCAGTGCACGGCCGTGGCTGACTCCCGAGTTCCCGAGTCCAAAACGGACTGCTAATTCGACCCTGTTGGACCTTATCTTGTACGGATCGGATTTGGTCGTTTTGTCTTCCGAAAATATCGATGCTCGAACTTTATTCCGCTTTCAAGTCAATCCAATCATTTTGTATATCTATATATTATGTTTAACAAATTCAACGTACAGATCCACGAAGAATCATATCGGCTTTTGTTCAATAATGTGCGAATCCTTTAGGATGCAAATTCAGTCCGTACATTTTATTCCAATGGTAAATCCCGATTAGCATCAACAGATTCAACGTACGTAAGATTCAACGTTCACCAAGAATGATATCGGCTTGGGTTCGATTATGTGGGCATCCTTTAGGATCAAAATTCGATTCGTACGTTGGATTCCAAACGTAAATCCCGATTAGCATCAAATATACAAGCATGGCGTTTTGATAAAGCGATCCAGTGGGATGACCTAATGGATCTCTATCAGGAAGCGGGAACAAGAATGGGAATCCAATTGGACCCTACAATTGTTGCATGGAGGACTTCTACAAAACAGGAACGACAAATCTCTTCTGATTTTTCCACTTGGTCAATTTTTCTACATCGATGTCCTATCTAGGTGACAGATGTGCGAATCGACTACCAAGGAACATCACTTAAGTGTGCGTCTTCGATTTTGTTGAAAGTCATATATGTGACAAAGCATTGAAAACTAATAGGCACTTATTTATATTATATTTTAGCTGCGGAAAAACGTTTTAAAGGGGGGAAACAACCCCTCAAGGAAATATGTGTCATCCCTCAATTTAATTTTTCTTCAATTTTCCTATTGCGGACTTTTCATCGCTTTACATTAGAAGAATTTTGGTTTTTGTTTCATTCAGATCGGTGGACTGCTTGTGGGTGAAATTGCCAAACTACCCCTCAACACGCCTTTCTACCAGGGATGGCTTCCCCCTTTAATATCGTTTTTCCGCAGATAAAAAAAATAAGTTTCTAATAGTTTTCAATGCTTTATCACATATATGAGTTTCGGCAAAATCGACAGCGGACACTTAGGTGATGTTCCTTGTAAGTGATTATTGCATTTGTTCCTCACGCTGCGAAACTATATATGTATTAATGGATTGGCAAGCTCTCAACTGAGCGGACGAATTGGAGTGGCAACGTGTAATTTTTGCTCCATCTCTTTGCCTTCGGCTCAATCACGGTTGCCCGAAGGTCTATCAATGCGAGTTTACTTTCGATTCAACGAGCGCGAACGAGGATTTAGGAATACTTGGACATTATCGCGTTTTCTCCTCTAATTGGGTGCTCTTATCGGCTATCCGGCTTGAAGAAGACCAACCCCCTTTTCGTCCTCGAGCCACACGCCGCGGAAGAATTACCGACTCAGCTAGGTCATCGACGAGATCGAAAGGATTCAACGTTGCAATTCGTTTGGCCGAGAATGAAGCGCGCGATGCCCTAACTCGCCCCCTTCGCACAGAATGGGCAATTGCCGAAGGTAAAACCTTCCATTTCCCAACGACATTTAAACGAAAATGCCAATACTGAAGGGGTGATGACGGGAAATTCGAAAATTCGTTCGTTAATTAGACTTTCATTGAGGAGGCGGCGTACGGTAGGAGGGGCAGTGAACGAGAGGAGGGAATCTGTGATGGAGCTGTCGTCATGTGACGGATGGAGAATGTTCGAGGGCTTGGTAACTTTGGTCGAAGTATTGTTATGCGCACCTATATAGGAACGAGTATGTTGGTCCAATTTTAGAACGCTCTTTTGCATAGCAAATGGATAGTCTCTGCACCTATACATATATGGGCCGATTGTCCCGTTTTAATCTGACACACGATTTTTCTCGAAAAGTACTGCTCCGATCAAGTATTGAGTATAATCAAATTTTTAGGGTTCAAATGGAGAAGTTGAAGATGGCTGACATGTTTTTTTTTATTGGATCATACATTTATATCTTTGCCCAAACATTTATTAGGCCTTAACTAACAATTTTTGTGGGAGAAGTTCTTTTGATAACGTTCATACTTTTTTGGTTAGAGGATCATTTTTTTATATGTGAGCGCTATCCAGAATGTACGCCGAGGAGGCAAAGTCTTCAACATACCTAGCCCTTATTCGGCATACTTCAGGGGAGAGACGTACTCGGCACACTGGGGTTGGTTGCACCCCAGTAACAAAAACGGTTATTATAAATAGACAATGTAATATTTTAGCTTGCATTTTTTTTTGGGACTTCTGGATAGATTCTTTTTCAAAGTAGTGTAGGTTATATAGACGAAAACTTGATTTGAGCATGTTAAAAAAATACCTGCTTCCCCTACGTTTAGGTACGCAAAATTTATGAAATACGGTCGTAGGGTGCAAACCACGCCAGTGTGCCAAATAAGGGCTAGTGTAAGTGTGCGCGAGTGTGAGGTTGTTTAGGTTTGTTTGGGATTGTTAGATAACCCAAACAAGCCCAAACAAGACCTAACCCGAGCAAACCCAAACAGAGACCTAATCATTGTTTGGGTTTGTTTGGGTTATCGAAAAAAAATCCAAACAAGGATTAGATCTCTGCGGCTCGTCACTTTCGTTATCAAGTAAACCCAAGTGTAAGAGTGCGTGTGAGTTTGTTTGGGTCTGTTTGATAACGGAAGTGATGAGCCGTAGAGACCCAATCCTTGTTTGGATTTGTTTGGGTGAAATAGTAAAAATAGTAAAAGATGGTAATCTAACCTAAAAATTATGAACGTTATAAAAAAATTTACCCTATGAAAATTGTATAGTTTCATGATCAATGTCTCCGTGAAAAAAATTCATGATCCTTTTTTAAAAAAAACATGTCGGTCATCTTAACGTCGCCGTTTTTAAAGTTGGACCAAAAAATATTTTTAACCCCCCCCCCCCCCTTCGAATCCTAGAAGTTTTAATATATTCAATACATGATCGGAGCAGTATTTTTCGCGATAAATCAGGTAGGTAATATAATCAATATAAATAATAGATAATTCTCCCGAAATTATCATTTAGCACGTAATCAAACTTGCTGAATAGATGCTATTCGATTACTTTGCAGTTTTTTGAAAGAATACAACAGTTTGAAATATATCGAAATCTTTCTACAAAACAGATTAAGCAGAAAAATCGTCGTTATCCTTTTTTTTTAACTTTGTATATGAGAGTCATTCCTCTGGAGTGTAACTATCCAGACTTCATGTACACCAGCAAGCTGAAGATGTGCTAAAAATTAAAAAAAACATTTCTTGAAACCATTGGACATTTATTCAATTCCTGCCTGAAAAATAAAAAATAATAAGCCCAGGTATCTCACTATATTGCGTAAGTGTTATCCTCAAACATTCCTCTAGAGAGCAGTAAATCAGTTCACATATTGGACGACTGGTGGCGCTGGTTGATCATGCTTGCCGGAGCAGTGCCTTCTAGATCTACTCTTCCAAAGAGACTGATTGGATCGTATCATATTTGTAGCTTAGGATTTTTCTACAGGCCTTGTGTGGTATGAGGTGGTGTCAGCGTTCAATGAAAGCGATCAACGAGCATTGAACGAGAGCGATCAATGAAAATATACTGTCAGCTTGGCCAAAAGTGTTGGTACAGGACCATCGGTTGACTCCACACAACATCCGTTTCGTTGAGAGTATATAGTATATTGATGTGTATATGTGTATGCATATCTATACATACGAGCGCACACATATACACGTACATATGCATTTATATAAATGTGACAAGCAACGAATCAGCAGTGACGAAGTGACCACGCGTTGTACCGATGCTCCCACAGGGACCGGAAGTCAATGGCGATTTATGGAAATTGGTTAACGTTGTTTCGACAAGCCCGGTTGCTGATGGCGGACTGCTGGACCACGCAGGGCCATAACCCGTGATTGAAATACGCGAACCCACCTAGCCGAAGATTCACTGACGGCAATGCTGCAGCAGCAGCAACAAGCTGTGGCAACTCTATATAGCGTATACGCATATTTTATATATTCAAACAGCTTTACCTATGAGGCTGCACACGTGTACAAACAACCCTGTGAGGATGGAAAGGGCAATGACCGATTTTCCGGACGCTCATCAGCTTACTTGTTCATTTTTATTGCCATCCGAAATCTTTTTCTTTGCAGTCTAGCGAGGACACTGAGGAAATGGTTCCCGTGCAGAAATGTGACCGGGCATTCCCTACTTCGTGTTCGGCTCTGACCAGACTTGCCTTGTCAGATTTACCTGACCGGGCCCTCCCATGGAACAAACTGGAAAGATTGCAAATTTGTTTTTACCGCTTACCCTCTATGTTTGGAAATTACGAGCTTCTGGCTGGGATACATTGCGAGAAACTACATCTTCACGTAATGTCTACCCCCCCAGAACCATGACATGTTCTGAAAAGTGGAGCATGCCTTTAAGAACTAAGGAAAATCTACTTTGCTTCTCACCTCGTCAAAGATAGTTATAATTGATTGGGATGAAACTTATACATCTGGTGTGATTCTATTTGTCATTAGAAGCATTCATTTCATCAATGATAACTGACGGGGATAACAATGCTTACCATCAATACCGGGATTACGATAACTAATGATTTGGGCATCAAGAATAGCCAAATTATTTTATGAGGCAAACAAGTAAAGCAGTCCATTCGTGGTTTTTGAACACCTTGTCATCATGTTGGGAAATATCAATGCTTTGGCCGGGAAAATATTACCTGAATGTATTTCGCCAACAATCCGCCAGGTGGCTACAAGCGAAGCGCTTCGCGTAAGCAAGGTACCATTGTACGTGGATAAAAGTTCGTCCTGTGCGTTGTACAACGTACAGCAGTGCTATGCTTACAGCGTGCACTTACGCTTATGATTTTCCGATGCTTGCGAAATAACCCTTTGCACTCCAGGCCTTTTTTGCTCGGATAGTGATTTGTGTACGTTTTTCTGTCTCTTCGCTTATCAGGAAATGCGGGCGAGCGTACGTGGCAGGTGTAGAAGTATGAAACCGGAATTTCCCTATAGATGGTGCTAGTCATCAGTTTAGGGACCGTAAGACCGCTTCTGAAGCGCCATCATCTCCCTTCAACAGCTGACGAAGATTTTCAACACACAACAACCCAAGTTCCCTACACCGGTATATTTTTCTATAACCTTAAACGTGTCAAGTTTTGTGCCTACGAGCTACGATTTGCGGGCAACATTGTTTATCTGTTATTATTTGAAGAAAACAGCTACACAATCGCATTACACCTTTCCTGATCATTTGCCGCTTGTTCTCCGGCACGTTCCTGATCAGTTCCCCAGAAAGGGAACGGCGGTTCGGGACCTAGCCTTAGACCCGTTACGTTGCGAACCTATTCCACGGTGGAAGGCCCGACCAGAGCCTGATATTATCTAGGGAAGGCGGATCAGCGGCAGTACTTTTTCTCGACTCAAATTCCTACACGGGAGTGCCTGTGTCTACCAAAGAAAAAGACATTTGAGAATTGGGGAAAATTGAGGTTTTCTTTTTCCATTGCATTCCAGCACGATGCAAAGAGTTCAATATCCCGTTATCGATGGTTGGAACTGTCCGGAAAATTGCTATAGATGTATGCACGTATAGATATCCGAATTTCCGTACTTCGTATAGTCGACCTTGCATTCATGAATTTCCATTCTACGAACGATCTCGGAGGTTGGCCATTCGAGCACGTAAACGGAGAATCCCCCGGTGGGAAAAATTTCTCCGAGTTTGACGCGTATACACCGCCGTATACATCCCAATAGAGATGGATTTAGTTTTTTCATTTCCCCATTCAATTGGGAAGTTCTTCTTGACGATACTCGGATGGTTACGTGGACGCGGCGAGGCTGCAGAGAGAGCGAGGGGGAGGAAGAGCGAGGGAGAGGGGGGGGGGGGGGGAGGAAGGGCCATTGGAGGATCTCGAAATCGAATAGGAAGTAAACCGATCAAATTAACCGGCGACAAGGTGTATACAAGCCACGTCACTATGAAAGTCGAAACGGGATAATAAAAGTGGGGAGAATTCACCCTCAGTGGACGTATATGGATTCGACGACGAAGAAACGCAATGAAGTTCTTCGACGAAACTTTTCTCGTCGTGTATACACTACGAAATTGACATTGGTTCGCGGATCCTCTGCGTGTATTTCCTGGATAAAAGGATGAAGGTCCAATTAAGGGGTCTTCTCACTTTAGACGTTAAAAAAGGCTATTTTCGTGATTCTTTTCTAGATTTATATTATAGACCTTGATATAAAAGTTGCTATACTTAATAAATACACTTTCGGAATATATTTTAAAAAAATGTATGTCTTTATGTAACCCAAACAAACTTTGAACGCGTTTTTCTCGAAACAACGTTTTTCGACGGATTGTTGAGAAAATCTCCGAAACTACTGAACCGATCCTTATGAAATTTTAACCACATATTCTCTACAACTATAGCGCATAGCGAAGATTTTTTATATTTTGATATTTAATATTTTTTTTGCGAAAAATATAGCCATTAACATACTGAATTTAAAACCGTTTGATTTTTTTGTTTTGAATTATCCATCTCCGAGATTTCATCAACAGCGCAGACCTTTAATTTTTTAGGACATTTTTTAACTACCATTTTCGTCTATAAATAGTGGATTAAATCAATTAAATTTAAAAAATGCATTTCGAAAGTGTATTTATTTAGTGTAATAACTTTTATATCAATATCAATAATATAAACTGATCGAAAAAATTCAAGAAAATAGGTTTTTTTAGCGTCCAAAGTGAAAAGACCCCTTAAATCCCCAAAAAGAGAGATCGATGAGATCGTAGGATCGCCTGCCCACCGAGTTGGAACTTTACCCTGTGCTCGATAGTACTCGCCAGTTATCCGACAATGTTGAAACTTTTAACGTTGGAGTGCAACAAATTGCTTTCAAAAATTTGTTTACTTGGTTGTTTTTATAATTATCCATAAATAATTTTTGCAGATTCAGCTTGTAGGACTCAAATAAGAATACTTGAGAAACGTTTGTGAGATTTTCGTTGCCTAAACTGGCCGGAAACTCACGGCTGCTTGAGAAAAAAGTAGTTTTCATTGCATTCCAACGATGCAGAATTTAAAGTCGTGGCTTTTTCAAGTCTCGAGTTCGATTCATCGGGAGACGAATTTTTCTTATCTCTTGATTACTACTTTTTCATGACATCGAATTATTTGGTAAGCGTTTGTGAGGGATTTTTTCGGCTTCGATGGAAACGAATTCGAGACGAGAGAATTAACTTTAGAAACCTTGCCAAAAATATGGCACTAAAGTTTGCATCGTTGGAATGCAACGAAAGGTCTTTTCAATTTTTTTTATGTCCTCATTTTTATCACAAACGATAATTCTTTCATAAATTAAAATCGTGGATCTTTTAAGCCGATAAGAAAAATCAGGTTGAGTGCTTTTTGTATCCTAAATCGGCCAAAAAAACGCGTGTAAAAGAAGAAAAATGAACTTTCGTTGCATTCTAACGATGCAAACTTCGAAATCATGCAAAAAATTAGTTTTCGAAATTTTTCACTTCATTCTAGTTCCAGTGATAGCTGCAGGTCTACAGATTAAAATGCCGTTTGTTTTTTTTATTTTTGATTAAGATGCCGTTTGGTATCATGGCAGCGGTCACCCAACTTTTTTCACACATGAGTGTCTTCCGAACGATGTAAAGTCAATTCGTCTCGTTATTTTCGTTTGATAAAATTCCGAGGGATTGTCAAAATATTAATAAACGTGTGGTAAAAATTCAAAGATGGTGTCTTTAAGGCGGGATTCTACTTTGAAACTTTGAAAAGGCTAAATTGGATGAAAACACCCACCTGGAACACGTCGAAGGCATATTATATGGCCCAGGCATCGCTGATTGAGGGTAAGATAATTTTTTCTACAATTTATCACTCACCAAAACTTTAAACGCGTTTTTCTCGAAACGACATTTTCAAGTACCGTGGTCGTGATAACTCAAAAAGTACTGAACCGATCCTTATGAAATTTGGAACACATATTCTATATGTGTGTACCAACCGACCTAACTACAATCAACTTAAAATTTTGATTAGAACTATTTTTTATTACAAAAAAAAGACCCAAAAAAAAACGCATTTTTTTTTTCGTATTTTAGCCGCCATTTTGTTAATTTTGCACGTATATAAAATATTCTAGTTAGGTCGGTTCCTGAAGACATACGGAACATGAAACTATTTGATTTTTTTGTTTCAGACCATCCGTCGGGAAGATTTCACGACCACGGCAACGGTACCTGCTTTTCGAGGCGTTGGCTTTAAACATATTTTACGTGTACAAAAAATGAATAAAATACATTAAAATTTTCTTTTTATGTACTTAAAGAGTGTATTTATTGAACAGTTTAAACCGCAAATCGATATCTTTAATAGTATTCTCAGAAAAAATTCACGAAAATAGCGTTTTTTTCATGGTTTCAAAGTAGAATTCCGCCTTAAACGGTTCATAAAAAAAAAATTCCCAAAAAAGCGACAAAAAATAGCTGTTCCATGGGACAAGCCTTTTAAGCAACTGACGGAAATTCTTCATCACGATCCTTCTTTTGCCTACATACTTATTTATCCGAAGCTCTTATTCTCTTGCGAACCCCCACTCTTGATTCTCTCACGAAAATAATTTCGCGAGATATCGTGCCGTGGCACCTGGCGCTTTCCGCGAGCTCATCAAGACATTGATCGAGACTCCCAATTATCTCTTAATTAAAAATTTCATCGTTCCCCCGAGGATTCCCCTGACCTCTTTGGTCACCCACTCTCCGCTAATGGGATACGTAGCAGCAGCGAGTGCTTTTCTCTCTTCATTTTTCACTCTCTTTTGTAGTGCATGGCAAATTTTACGTTGAATCTCTCTCGTAGTGATTTACTTTTTTTTTCGAATTCCCCCAGTTGTGGGACTGTCGGTGGGTTTGGCTGCACACCCCATTATGTTTCGTCGTATAATAATGATTGGACGGGTAATATGGGCCATTACGATAGGTCCCCAGTGGTATATTTTACCCCATGGGGTATTTCGTGCCGCCTGAAAATCTTCGGGCACCGTCGAATCATCCCCGAACCGATTTATTTTCTTTCTCTCTCCCTCATCGTCCTCTCTCCCTCATCGTCCTCTCTCCTTCTCTCTCTCTCTGACTCTCTCGGGAAAACCGAGAGAATTGACTGAATATAAAATCAACAGGTTTATAACGCCTGCTCAAAACGGGCCGGCCGATAGCACGGCTTATAGAGCCTTAATCCGATAAATCTGAATAGGGACGAGTTGGCATTGTACCATAACCATTCGGAGACCGTTCGAACTATTTTCCAGCCACACATACCCATGTCGAAGAGTTATCCTCCTCGTAATGCCCGGAACGTTGTTTTGCCCCATTATTAACTATAATAGCCACCATCCTACATATAGGAACTGTGATTTACTCGTCGATTTTCACTTCAGCTCCGTACGCTGAAGTATCAGAAATACCAGGGGGACTATACAGAATTTTTTTTATACGAATCCGATAACCTTTATTTCGAAACGATAGGAAACTCGTGTTCGTGGAAGCATTCTTTTTTTTAGCGAATAGAAATTATTTGTATTTTATTGAATTACAAACATAGTTTGATGACTCTTATTTTCATTTTAAAATGAAATAGTTTGACTATTTTTATTGTATAGTTTGACTAAAAATAGTTGATAGTTTATACGTTTGACTAGAAATAGTTTAACTAAAAATAGTTTATAGCTTTTAATAAAATAGTTTGACTATTTTAATTTCATAAATAGTTCGACTATTTTTATATATTTTTTTATTCAAATGAAAATAGTCAAACTATTTCTATTTGAATAAAAAAATATACTTTTCTGGTCTGAGTAAAATCTTTTCACATTGGAAATTGGTTATTTTTTACCGCCAAAAAGTCGACGACTGTCGGGGCAAGGCTTTTCGAGAAAAATAAAACTTATCGAAATTTGAAACTATTTTTTATTTGAATAATAGAAATATATTTTTCGATCTGGATGAAAAAAAATCCGTATCGAGAGAGTTTTATTTTGGAGAGCCAAAACGTCGGTGAATGTGGAAGTCTTTTTGAATTGTGACAAATCTGTTCAAATTCATCAATCTGTTTTATTCGAACAGAACGTATATTTTTTATTCCAACGAGAATAAAATGATCGTGCTGAAGATGTTTTTTGGAACGACTGAAAATGCGGTCATCATTCTAGCAAGTATTTTTTATAGAACCAAATTCATTTGAATTTACAAATATATTGAATTATATTAGCGTAGAAAAAGTCATATAATTTTCAGTTTATTGTCGGAGGTATATCGAAACGAACATACGAAAAGAACGCACACTGCTTTTATAATTCGGAAACATACTCGTGCAGGAGTTGTCACAGGGATCCAATTAGATTCCCATACTTGTCCCTACTTCCTGACAGGATTCAAATGGGCCATCGCATTGGAACCCCATACTACAATGTCACGGTCGTACATTGAATTCTAATCGGGACTCCCTATTGAAATTGGATGTACGAATCCAATTTAAACCCCAAAGGATTCCCAGATTATTAAAAAAAAAAAGCCCATACGATTCTTGATTGATCTCATCACATTCTGTACGTTGATTTTTTTCCAACAAAATATATAGATATACAAAATAAGTCGATCTAAAAAAAGTATAAATCTTATCTTCAAAAAGAATAAATGTTATCTTTAAAAAGTATCAATCGCTTTAAAAAGTAAATATCGCTTTTTTTTGACGAGGCTTCTCGTGCGGGGATAACGAGATCGGCTAACGCACAGATCTGAAGGAAGTCCTTCCAGACGCCCGATAATGAGTCGATTTTCATGAGTTTTAAAAAAAGTTGATACAATTATCGCATCTTTTCAATATTTTTACATTATCTTATTACGACTTTGAAGTATTCAAAATTTTTTTTTTTCCTAAACAAAACAAATTGGTGCTGTTATAAAGTATTCTTTTAGGCGTTTTTTAAAAAACTGCTCATGTTATAGCTCAACAAGTTATCAATCGATCTGGCTAAAATTTCGGGAGGTTTTTCACTATAACATTATTGGAAGGATATACCTAAAGTTTTGAGGTTATCGCGTAAATAAATTACCTTTTCGATGAAAACTTGATTACAAAGCCTACTTAATTTTTAATTTTATACTTTTTTATATTTTTCTAGGTATATCCTTTCAATAATATTATAGTGAGAAACCTCCCAAAATTCCAGCCAGATCGATCAATAACTTTTTGAGCCATAACGTGATAAATTTTTCAAAAAGGCCAAAACGCCGCCATTTGGTCTTTTTTAAAAGAGGGGGAAAAAATTAACACTTAAAGGTTGTAGAAAGATAATATCAAAATTTAAAAATGATGCGATTATTTTATTACCTTTAAAAATATTCATGAAAAAATGACTCATATTCAGGCTTAAGGGTTTAAGGGGTTTCCCACCTTAAACAGGATTGAAGACAACGAAAAGAGTCTCTTGCCCTCTGAACGCGCGCCACCGATAGTACACGACGTTGGCTGTGAACGCGGGTTCTCCAGTTTAAATCATTAATGGAAACCTCATCGATGTTTCCATTATTCCGAATAATATATGCTCGCAAACTCGATTTTTTTTCTCTCTTCGTTCCACAATGGGATTATAGATTTACCTTCGGTGAGTGATATTTTAATGTGAATCTCTGTTGGGTTTGCTTCTCTCACACAATCGCAAGGGCCTTAAGGCAAAATCCCTTTAGAATTTAAAAAAATCGATTTTTTTTACATATTTCGAAAGTATGATACCCAAAGAATATACTGACCAAAGGAGAACTCGAAATATTGAATATTTGCGGACTTATCGCATATAGTCTAGAGCGCGGGGTAAGATACTACAATTAATAGCTTTCACATGTTGACACTTTTAACGCGATTATCTCGAAACTACTTTTTCAAAAACTGCTAGAATTGTAGCTCAAAAAGTTATCGACCGATTTGGATGAAATTTTGGGAGGTTACTCTCAGTAATATTATCGGAAGGATATACCTAAAGTTTGAAAGGTAGAGTGTAAATAAATAATTTCTTTGGGGTCAAATATGTCGAAAAAATGGTCGAAAATTCGAACTTTGGCGTGAAAAGTCTCCCAAATGTTTAATTTTGCACTTTTTTAGGTGCATCATTTTTAGGTATATCCTTCCCCTTAATATGTCAGTAAACGAATGACGCTTATTAAATCTTTTTCAGATCAACAGAAAGAGAGTGACAACTGCAGCACTTTTCGATGTCGCGGAAAACAGGCGTCTGAAGACCCTTAATATCGCCGCCATTTTGTTGGTCATCCCATTTTTTTTTTTTCAACTTGTCAGTTAAAGTAAACTCATTTCCAAATTTGAAAATGATCAGATTATTTTATCCCCTCTAAAAAAATTCCCGAAAAATACCTATTTTTTACGCTCCTAAAGGGATTTCTCGCCTTAAGGGGGAGATACTTTTAGGCGAGGAAAAAAATTGCTAATATTCATTCCTTTTTTGAAAGGAAACGTTTCTTCACCTTTTTTTAGGCTTAGAATATGTTTTATTACTTCTTTCGGCTGTCACGTGGTATTCAAAAAAAAAAATAATCTTTAAACATGGCGGAGGTATGACACGGTCTTCTAAACTGCATTTTCAAGACTGGCGTGACGAAGAAAAAAACTACTTCAAACTCTTTCAAACCTTATTATCTAAAACATTACACTAAATGTTTTTGAAACAAAAAAAAAAGTATTTTTTATAGCAGGTATAGTCATTTTTGTGGGGAAATTCAATCGTTTTGTTTCAAAGCGTACCATTTCATCAATTTTCAACATTTCTTACATTTTCTTGGTCCATATTCTGCATATGAGTGTTAAGGGAGCTTTCCAGTGTGAAATTTTCAAAAAATCGATTTTTTTTTTTGCTTTATCGAATAGTATACACTCTTCCGAATATTCCCTGAAATTTTCATGCCAAAATTCAGATTATTTCGGTTACTGTACAGCATTTCTTGAAAGAAGGTAACGGAGCGCTACAGCTACAGCGAAACTTTGAACGCGTTTTTCTCGAAACAGCATTTTTCAAAACGGTGTCCAACTTGGAGGGCAGAGTTTTAAAGCTATCGAGTTGAATTTTTTACACAATACTCTTAACGTCATTGTTTATCGTGCTATGGAAGCTTTTTTTTTTTTGACAGCTTCCTATTTTTTTGTAAAAAAAACTGCCAAAAAAAATGCTAAAATCGATACTTTTTGTTCAAACCGGCGCCATTTTTGCAAAAAAAAAAAAAAAAAAGCCTCCATAGCACGAAAGCCAATTATATACCGATCAATAATCTTTTTGTGTTTTTTGTTTCAGATCAAAATTGGGACCCCCAACGTGGACACCACATCCAAGTGCATTTTCTGCAACAATTGTTTCATCATTTTTATAGATATTAATTAATAAATAAATCGATCTTTAAAAAATTCTTTTGTATTCTTCAATACCCAATTAATATACAAAAAAAAACCAGACCGATTAGATTATTTTTTCTTTAAAAAAAAAAAATCGCGAAAAACAGCGATTTTTCGGGCTGTCACACTGGAAAGCTTCCTTAATGGAAGCAAAATTTTCGTTGGTTTTTTTTCACATTAATCCCGCCATCACTACGTGCCACGCCGTCTGACAATATCCCCTGGAACCGGTTTAGAAGACCGTGCCATACCTCTGCCATTTGTAAAGATTAATAAAAAAAAAACATACACTGTAAGGGCTGAAGGTACTAATAAAATATACCCTAAGTCTCAAAAAGGGTGAAGAAATGTGTCCTTAAAAAAAATCCTGAAAATTAGCCATTTTATATTCTCTTCCCGTGATAATCGGACTAAAAGGGAATTCTCGTATGGATTCCGTCGGGCTTCGATATAACGGTACCCATCGCGACGACTCATACAGTTTACTACTGTTTGTTCCGAAATCAATAACGAATTCTCCCTTCATTTTTTTCTTCTACTAAACAAATATTTTTGTTTTATATTTTAATCTGTTATATATTTGTTATATATAATCATTTTTTTAACCTTCAAGTTCTTTCTAACCTTCTGTTTTAATCTTCTCTTTAGTCTCTCGACCTATTTTTTCCATTTTTTATCTCGAATATTTTTTAACAAAGATTTAGAGTCCGGAATATGACAAGTTAAAAAATGTTTCACTTCAAAATGAAACAAGTTGTTTCTATTTAGGCGAGATGTCTACACTACGGGGTATGTAATTTTTTGGCTATTTACCACGAAGATAAACCATTTCTAACAATCGATTAACGCAAACTAAACCTTCAGAAAAACATTTAGAAGAAAAATCCCATCTTTGGCGCATCGACACATTTTTGGGGGGAATTGGGAGGGGAGGGGTCATTTGATATTTGTTTCACCCTTAGACCCCATGTCCTAAGTGTCACGGTAATTGGGATATGATTTTTTTTTTCGTTTGTTTTAAACACCCGAAATTTCGCCTTCGAATCGTCATAACTTTTTTATTTGTGGTTGTAATAGCACGAAATGACTTTTGTTGTATTCTGCAACGTATGTTTATTATAAATAAATCATTACTTGATGCAATTGATTTCAAGGAAGTGACTCTTGAGTTCCCAGTCTTAAAAATGTGTATGAATGAATAATTTCAACTGCTAAATTCATTATAAGAAAACTTCTCTTTATTTTGACCACATAATGAATGATTTCTGTGACACGTAGCGTAGCGTTGGAAAGGGTATAAACTAGATAACTCTTTAAAACAAAGTTAAGTTCAAAATACCTTTTAGGTTCTTTTCATAATGAATTAAGAAGTTGACATTGTTAATACATTTACGCATTTTCAAGAATTTGGAAGGTCATGGGTAATTTTCTTGAGAACAATTTTATCAAATAACAATTTATTTATAATGAACATACATATCAGAATACGAGAAAAAATATTTCATGCTATTATAACCATAAAAAAACAAGTTATGACGATAAAAAGGCGAAATTTCGATGACGTTGAAGTTTGCATCGTTGGAATGCAAAGCAAATTAATATTTCTGAATTTCTTTATATCGTCTTGGCAGATTTTGCGCATTAAAGTTGCTCGACCATTTTTCAAAATATTTATTTAGCGACCGACAGTATAAAGCTATGAAGAAAAATACATTTATAATAATAAAATAAGGAAAATAAACTGTAAAAAATGGAACATTCGTTGCGTTCCAACGATTTAAACTTCAGGACCATAAAATTCGGGTATTTATTTGTAGAAAACGAAAAACATCATATCTTGATTACCATGACACATAGGAGATAGGCTCTAAGAGTGAAAAAGTAGCAAAGCAACCCCCCCAATCTCCCAAAAAATGTTGTCGGTCCACGTGTGAAAAGTTCTTTCTATTTACGTAATAAAAATTTTGGAATACATAATTTTGCTCTTTAATTATATATTTTATGACAAAATTAGTCTACAGAATAAATCTATACGTCGTATGCATTTTTTGAGGTTCGTTGATAGAAAAAATTCTCAAAACGTCGTCAAATATTCTCCTTTACAAAATGTTAGATTCAACTCCGTTGATTCGACTAGTCAATCGCTGATTGCGACCGACGCGAGACGTCGAAATCTCAGGCGAAAAGTTCATTTCGAGTTGCAATTCTTCGCAACTTTCTCGTACCGTACGATCTATTCGTTATCACGTACAATAGATCGTTAACTTTTCGATTAAACTTCACGTTTTCCGTCTTCATTTCTGCCGGTGCTTTCGAATTTACGGAGATTCATTGGGGCCCGACGCAATGTTTGCACGTACGCAATACGAATATATCTTTATGTATCGGCGAAAAAAAAACCGAAAACTTTCAAACTTTCGTCTGAGTTTCAGACTTTCGTCTGCAATTCGAAGACACGAGAGTTCGCGGAATGTAATAACATTCCGCGTGGAAATTCGCCCCATAATTCACGATCATATAAACCTCTTTACCTCCCGGATAAAAGCTAAGCATTCTGCCTCTCGACTACGACCGCGTTCGGGACATCACAAGAAAAATCAAACTCAAGCCTGTCGCACAACAAAATATAGACAGTGCATTGACCGTAAAAATGTTGTTATCCGAACGAACAATAAATCGACACATCGATTTTGACAAACAATTTTTACAAACCCCTCGACTCGACGACATTTTTACGAGCCCGAATTATTGTAAGTATAATTATATGATTAATATGATTATTATTGAATTCAACTATAGTTTTCATTTTAACAACGAAATCCCAAATGGTAAAAGATACTGCGGTGGAACTGACAATATTGTCGAAATAATAATGATATGGTTGGCACAACTGTACTATCATTGGCCTGCCAATAAAGTTAGTTCCACTGCACCAACTGCCACCATAATAATTTGTTGTTTATACTATGGACTTTCTTCTCAGCGAATTATTATCGTTACTGATTATTTCTATCATCATATTTACGAATTTTCATTACTATAATTGAAATATTTATCGTTCTTATCATCACTGTTCCTTGATTCAAATATTAACTCAATGGTCTCAACTATTTCAACTGTATTTTCAATTATTCTTAACCTCTTCATATTTATTCTCAATATGCTCTTTAAATTACTCTTAACCCCTTAATAAAAGATAGTCATAGCAAGCCAGCTATAATTGGGTAGGCAATCACAATACAGTTCTGTCGGCCACGTTATGATTACCCTGGAAATAAACTATAGTTGGTCTTGCTAAACTAACCTCTACCATGGGCGGTTATTGCAATTACTGTGGACTCCCAGTATATTATTATTATTATTATTATTATTATTATTTAGAATTTACGCTTTCAAAAATACCCATTAACAACGTGGAACCAGATCGTTGGCAAATTTAGCGATTTACAGTGACAGTGGGATAGAAAAGTGACGAATTCGCAAGTACATCGCACCGATCTCGCGGTAGACTACGGAACGAGCGAGTTAACGTGTTCGCGTTCCCGTACGAACTGCACGTTCTCGCGGTACACGATTCTCTCTTGACGCTTTTATGTCTCTCTCTCTCTCTCTCTCTCTCTCTCTCTCTCTCTCTCTCTCTCCCTCTCTCTCTCTCCCGCGCGCGTTCAACCGAAGACCACCGAGTACGTTCCGGGAACTGCCGAGTTATCCTCCCCCGTCGAGGAAGGACACGAAAAGTGGTGGTTTCCCGCGCCTGCTCAGCGCTCTGTACAAAGTTCGGGGGTGAATATTCGGCTATATATATTGTGACGGGAATAATTTTCTCTTACCGGAAACGGGAACGAAGCTCGAGACCTGGTGCGAGAGATCCGTCACCTTCGGCCGTTCTTCCCGTGTTCGTGCCTCCGCAGTACCCGGGGCGCCAGAGACTTTGTTTCTCCGGTCGTCTCAACCGGAATAAACTGGGGTCGGGAGATCAAACCCGACCCGCCAGGCGGAGACTGGAGATCTCCTTGATTTTTGGTCTCCCCCGGAATCCTAACCGGGTTCGGAGACTGGAGTTCTCCTCGATTTTTGATCGCCGGAATCGTTTAACCGGACTGAACTGGAGGCATTTACACGGGGAGGAACGGTTGCGGTATAGCACGGCCGCTCAGGCTGTGGGTTGTGGTAGAGGGGTCGGGATTCACCAGGAGTAGCGTAACTTCGATCGGTAGCTGTCACTAGTCGCGACACCGGTATTTCACAATAAATAAAATAATATTTTATTTTATTGTGCGGGAGCCGATGGGTTTACCACCCGAGAACCATAAACGTAGGCGGTATCCCGAGCGAAACACGAACGAAAATATGCCATACGCACGGGAACGAGAGAACACCCGATGTGTATCTCAAGCGCGAGAACGAGAGCGCGACGTCACGGGCGCGAGAGAGACCACGATACGTCTCTCCATCGCGAGGGCCGTGGCCCGACGACAGATCGTCAACGACACTCTCGAGATCTTCGAGCACCGTCCTCGATCGCGATCCGGGAAACACTACTATCTCACCTGAAAATTCGTTAACTCTCCCTCGCGCGACCAAGGCCGGCGTGCGAGGGATTATGCGAGAGCGAGACCGAGCGTATCAACAGACAGAAAAAAATGTCAACACGCTCGCGAGATCGGACCGTGCGAAATCGCCGGTTCAAGCGAGAACTTTATCTCGTATAATATCGAGAGCTGAAATATTATTTCGGGAGCTGGAATATTCTGTTAGAATATTCCTTTCGGAATCTATCTTTTCTGCCCGAGTTACCCCACAAACGGAACGGTAACAAATCGGGGCCTTTTCTCGTCGGTAGCATGGAGGCTCTCGGAGATCGCATCCCCGGGTCACCATGCGAGAGCGGGCAAAGCTTCTCTTCCGAAGCGCGGCGCGGAGGACTCCAGCCTCCGCCCGTAAACCAAACGGCCCGCTCTCCAGCACGATGCACCACTACAGTGGGGTACCGGCATCTCAGCCGGGTGTGCCCCGATTCCCCGAGAGGCCTCGTTGGCGGCTTCCCTCAGCCGGGATTGCTCGGTGCGTTGAGCGCTACGCCGCTCGACCGAGTTCCGCTCGCCAACCAAACACAACAAAACGAATCGACAAACACTCAGACGCACAACAAGGGGAGAAAAGCCCCTAACAATCGTCGCGGTAGCGACTCGGGCAAAGGCACGTGACACACGGGACCGGTAGCGCATCTTGGGACGTGATTCCGAAAAATCACGTCACAATATATATATATATATATATATATATAACACGTGCCCAGTAAGTGCACGTAAAATTTGAAAGAGCTCGAAGCGCGCCGCTTATGAGCCGCCACTGCATCATATCAGCAGTACCAAAAGAGAAGAAAAAAGAAAAGATAAAAGAAGAAAAAAAACGGTATACGAGAACACCGAGGTTAACGTTTTCTCGATATGCCGTGGGCTGAGCGCGGTGCGTTTTCAAATTAACTGCGTGGAAAATAAGAAATTTTACCTCCAGTTCAAGCGCCCCGTTTGGGACAACAAATGTACGAGTAAAAAAATTGGATTCAGAGGGTCGGTTTCCATTTCCAGAGGGTCAGTTTTATTGTTTTCACGAATAAATAGAAGAGTGGAAAACTATCGGTTTTGGGTAAATATTCGGAAGTGGGGCTCCTGGTAGAATTAGGCTAGTTTTTGTTTCGGTTTGTTTGAACCCTTGAAGAAAATTAGCCTGATTGTAGCAGGAGCCCCACTTCCGAATATTTACCCGGTTTTGTTGCTACTTATTATTACCGAAGTGGTCGGCCTAGTGCCGGATTTATACTTTTTAAGTATAGGCCACATGACTTTCTGCCGCCCCTCCAATCTTATTCACTTGTATTTAGGTAGGCCTGTTTAGGTGCTCCTAACATCCGCCGCCTTCCGAAGTCTGCCGAAGGTCGGCCCAGTGGTCGTCGGGGCCCTAGTGACCGTCATGTTTACACATTTAAGCAATATTTTAAGATAAGAATAAGTCGTTCGTGTAGATCTGTGATATATGAGGGTTCAGGGGATATTTAATATGGTTGTGTTTCATTGTCATACTCGTAAGTATACGTTTTCAGGAGCAATCAAATCAAGTATATTCAGCTACGGCGGCTATCTGCGATTTCGGAGGAATTCTTTATTTGGAGGTTAAATTGAACCGTGTTCCATCTCGGGTGATTTGAGAATGCCTGGGGGGATTCCTGGGAGGAGGGGGTGCCTGGGGGATTCCTGGAAGGAATGCCCCGGGGTACCTGAGGGATTTGAGGATACCTGGGGGCTCCTGGGGGGTGCCTGGGGGTTCCTGGGGGGATTCCTGGGGGGTCTTGAGAATGCCTGGGGGTACCTGAGGGATTTGAGGATACCTGGGGGTTCCTGGGGGATGCCTGGGGGTTCCTGGGGAGATGCCTGGGGGGTTTTGAGAATGCCTGGGGGTACCTGACGGATTTGAGGATACCTGGGGGTTCCTGGGGGATGCCTGGGGGTTCCTGGGGGGTTCCTGGGGGGATTCCTGGGGAGTTTTGAGAATGCCTGGAAGAATGCCAAACTAACTTCACTTGCAGTTTGTCCCCTCAGGCATTCTCTTCTCTACGTTATAAATGAGAATCTTAGTTTTGGGTTCAGCATAGAAAATCATAGTTTTCTACTAATTTTAACGAGTAGACAGTGTGCTGATCAATTGCCACGGCTGTCGATAACTAGGACAAAGTTGGCAAGAATCTTATGAATCAGATATTAATCCACAGAACATCAGAAAAGAAATATCAAGTCTGTAATTGGCAATATCTGAAGAATTCACGGACCAGCAACCGTCATACACATATTCGCTATAGTAAAAAGATATACATATAAATAAGCTTTGTCGATAACCGGGTTCGTCGCGAAAACAAGTGAACACCACTCGAGCAAAAATATATAAAAAATGATTTTATGAAAAAATGGTTGTTCATAATTATTACAAATGAATAAAAATTGTAGCTCTGACGCGATGGCCACAACCAGTTTTCTTTTTAAAATTAATATAGTTGTATGTAAGAGAAATTTGTAAACGGTTAGTCAAATATTTTCATACAAAGCCAATAGTTTGTGACTGAGTTGTCAAAAATTATTCTGCAGTCCTACATGCAGACACAATCCAGTCACCGAAGGCCTACGGACCTTTGCATAATTAGTGAAAGCAGTAAGAACGCATGTGACGATAAGTGGGACGTTCACAGGGCGATTACCATATGAACCGTCATGGCGGCATGACGATGAGCCGTACCATAGAGTCTTATGATCTTTACGAAATATTTTCTCGAAAACTGTACCAGGCACGAGAATTTCACGACGTTCTTTTCAGTCATAAAAAACTGATTAGGAATGACTTAAAATAACTTCCACCCACTTTCCAAGTCGAGCTATATAAATTTGCAAAGTCGAGCGATCTGCTTAAGATGACGATTACTGGGCCATTACTGGACCTTAGTGCAATTTTCATTTTTGTGTCATTATGGATGACTATTATATTGTCATTGTTATTATTATTTGTTTATTGTTTTTTTTCAGACGTCTTGATGACGTTATTTTAATGGGCGACACCCAAGGTGGTGTCGGAGGCCTCGAGTGCTGCTCAGCATTATTGTTCCGGTCCAGATTAAGATCAAGCCTAATACCCGGGGGTAGGTGAATGTTTCCCAGTGCAAACTGAGGAAGTCCCGTTCCCGGAGCAGTACAATTGTTGTTGTTGTTGTTATTGTTATTATTTGTTCTGCTATTATTACCATCATACTGCCATCATAATTGTGCATATGCAATATTCGTTAAAAATACTTGAACTAAAAATATTTAAAAATACTTTGCATCGTTAGAACGGAACGGGAATAATTTTCTTTGCGCTTGGTAAAATATTATTTCGCGGATTTGGGCTACAAACATTACAAACGTCTTCTAGGGTCCTTATGAAAAACTTACAATTGGCCATAAAATCTTTCCGATAATAATGGAAATAAAGAAACGAAGGAAGACAAAAGAATTTTCGTTGGATTGCAACGATGCGAACTTCAGCACCGTTACTTTAGAGCATTCGTGTAAAAACGTCCGGGCATCACATTTATCATTCTTTGTGAAGGGTGTCCGAATTATCGCGAAGAATTTATTCTGTCCCCACGTGCACCCCTGACGCGTCCATCGAACAATTTCCCCGCCGGGAACGTCTTCCCTGATGGTGGACAAACAATTATCACTTCATGTCACACCCTCTCGCCATTAAGGCTCCTCAAATGTTTGTCTCGCTGATGAATCTCTTGCGATGAAACGACGAGCTCAATCCTCCGATTTTGCAAAAACTTTGTCGTTTCACCATTTTTCAGGCTTTAAGGGGGGATTGTCTTTTTTTTCGCAAAATTTACCGCTTTTTGGGAATTTTTTTGTGAAGAAAGTATACAACGGAAAACTTGTGAAACTTGGCATATAGTTTTATTGATACATTGATTGATACATTGATACATACAAAAAAATTTTTAAACAATTTCATCAAAAAATCCGCCTCCCACCCCCCTCGACGCGCGATGGTCCTTTTATGATGGTGTGCACGATTACAGCCTTCACGTTCATCCTGCAACAAAAACCCAAAAAGCATTTTACTTTAGACACATATAGCTATCGTTTGATGAAGCAAAAAAGCAATACGTTTAATAGTTTTTTATTTATAACAAAAAATCGATCAATTTTTTTCGAAAAATCGATACTTCAAGTTCAAAACGTCACCAAATCGTCAATTTTTTTTTCCCCTTCATCGAACGATAGCTATATGTGTCTAAAGTAAAATGCTTTTTGGGTTTTTGTTGCAGGATGAACGTGAAGGCTGTAATCGTGCACACTATCAAAAAAGGACCATCGCGCGTCGAGGGGGGTGGAAGGCGGATTTTTTGATGAAATTGTTTAAAAATTTTTTTGTATGTGGTAAACAGATCAATAAAACTATATGCCAAGTTTCACAAGTTTTTCGTTCTATACTTTCTTCACAAAAAAATTCCCAAAAAGCGGTAAATTTTGCGAAAAAAAAGACAATCCCCCCTTAACAAACAAGTGAGATTGGCATACACCAGTGAAGACGGCAAGTACGACATGTTTTATCCACACGAATAAAAGCTAGCGAGCTAACTATGGCAAAAGAACAATATGGCAACTATGGCAGACATAGCGAACGATATTTACGAGAATTATAGTGAAAAAATTATATTTCATCGTTTGTCTGTGATGGTCTAGGTGATAGATCAGAAGTGGTTTTCTTCGTTTTCTTTTTGAATACCGATTCTACACTTTTGACTAATATCCGGATTGATGAAACTTGGTTTTGTCTGCATATCTGGCAGTTGGGTGATCGAGCTATCGAATTATTGTATTCGTATGTGGGATCTAAAATATAGAAAGAAATAGAAATAGGGGAAAAAGAAATGGAGATCAATCTGAAGGACGAACGGATGGAGAGTGCCGGACATCAGGAGGAATCCAGAGCAAAGACGAATCAAAAGAGTTTTTATTCGAAAAAAAAACAAAAAAAAACGTTCTTTTTCACCGTTTATGGCAAAAAATAGTAAATATAAAAATTTTAAAAAATCCTTAGTATGCGCTATCGCTATAGCTATACAGAATATGTGGTTAACATTTCATAAGGACCGGTTCAGTAGTTTCGGAGATTTTATCAACAAGCCGTCGAAAAATGTTGTTTCGAAAAAAACACTTTTTAAGTTTGTTTGGGTTACATATATACATGACAATTTTTTTTAAATGTATTGCAAAAGTGTGTTTATTAAGTATACGAACTTTTATATCAATATCTATAATATAAACCTATCAAAAGAATTAAGGAGAATAGCCTTTTTAGCGTCTAAAGTGAGAAGACCCCTCAATTCAGCACGTTGACATCGCGATGGAATACGAATATTGATATTTTTCTGGTAGGTTGAACTGAAGAGGACAAAAACGAAAGTACGTCCAAAGAAAAATAAATCAGTACTTTGGGAGGATAAGATTAGATTTTCGACTCTAGACACTCAATTATGATTTGTTGTGAGAACTGGTTGGCTGCAACGAGAGTAGCGATCGCAGGCTATGCACTGTAAAGTTTGAAGGTGAAAGAGGGCGGATAAACGGATTTTGAAAAGCGACGAAATGACAGTTCTGGATGAGAGAGTGAGAGGGCTCGTGCGATGAGGATACGCAGGGAGGATGAAGTGGATTACTCACCTTAGAATTAGTCGTGAGGCCTTTTTCCGGTCCCCAATATGAGGTCAGGGACGAGGCAGGGATTCACGTGGGGTCTTCTCGTCAGCTGTATAATAGACTAACCAGGCTTTAGATAGAGAAGTAGTGGCTATTCCACGGTAAAGAGATCGTCTAGTTCTGCAACGGGCGACTCCCTCGCACTGAACTCTCACTCTTTTTTACTCAATGTGCTTCTTTCTCCTTCGTTAAGCCCTGGTGGATCCTGGGAGTACTCGTGAGCCCGAGAGAATCGTGATTTTCTCATTTACGAGAGACGGTCCGTCGATGACCGGAAAATCTGCTACCGACTTCATGGTGACCTCGGATGTTCTTTCACGACGCAGGTAAAAGTTCCATCCAGTGGCATGGTCACCATTTTTTGGGGGGCTAGTTGGGGGCTTGCTTGACAAAAACTGATTTTGTTCACAATCATGTTTTTTCGAACCAAAATTTACATAACAGTCGATAATCGTTTCGTTGTTTTTTTGGATTCTGTTACTACAATCTTTTTCTAAAAAACGAACCGACGTTTATGTAAAAAAATTAATGTATTATTTTTGTCACTAGAACCAATTTTTTGCCAATGAGCCAATACATTTTGCTGACTATTAAGTCGATCTGCTAAGATTTAAAAAAATTATTTGTTAAATCCTCTCCGTTTTACCAATTTGAAAAATGCGTCAACTGCATGAGCCAACAGTGGATTCTGCAAACGGCCTTTTTCGATTTACAATAATATAATCTATTACACGATAGTAAATGTTGATATTCCATTATTAGTCTGGCCGTGTATCTACCGGAAAATCTACTATATTGCTTTAGCAATACAATTATATTGTGAAATTTAAATATCTATCGAATTTACGTAGTGAAATACCTACTTTTTATGCAAATTACGACGAAGAAAATGGTTCGAGTTTTATTAAATTATGTCGCTATGTTTGCTCGGGTGAAACTTAAGTAAAATTGATTGTCTATTCGCAGTTAATTACTTCGAATCGATTTGTTTCTGGGGTCGAGCGTGTCCTGTCCCCATCTGGCTACGCCAATGATTCCATTCGCTGTCTTTTGAGAATTGAACAATTAAACGGAAAAAAAACACGCATGGTATAGAAAAAGAATATTCGTTGGGTTCCGATGATGAGAATTTATAATAAATTTTTTTGCCGAGAATCTCCGACTTCCAACTTGATTCAAACGGAGTCACTTTGTAGCCCACGATTACTGTGTACTCATAAATGAGCCAATTGTTACTCGAGTATCGGTGCAAAGTCCTGGAAGGAATGCAAGTGGAAAAAAAACGTATCGATATGCGATCTTCGATCGGATTCGCTCCGGCAAGTCTCCTCCTCTCATTCTATTACAGTGCTTGGGGTAGATCACATATGGAGGAGATTGTAGTCAATTAAAACTCTCGGAGAGCTTCCTCTTAATTGCCGTTGCTCGGAGATGCACAACACGAGAGAAAAGCGGTAGAGAGAGAGAAAGAGGGAGATCGTTTCATTTGACCGAGGCTTCCATCGCAAAACGCATGTATTTCTAATGATAAGTAGAACGAGTGCACCGAGTAGAAAAAGTGCCAGCGGTACAAATGTGGGTTTATATATATATATATATATATATATATATATATAACGAAACGTGGGTTTATATATCTATATATATCTATATATATATATATATATATATAACGAAAGGTTTCGAAGCGTTGAGAGAGCTCGTGGCATGGGTGGTCTTGGTGGTCTCTGGGAATATTCCAATGCGAGGCAATGCGGAAAGAGTTGAATATCGAGCGACTTTTATACTCCCAGCAAGTTCTCTCTCGTCGTGGCGGAAGAGTTCGAAAAAGCTTCCTCTCTCCATGAAATATCATGACCTTTGACCCGGCGATTGAACGCTCTCGTCATGTCACATTATTCGTTGCAAAAAAGCATCGATAGCATCAACGATGTGTTTTCTTTTTCCGTTGCCAGCAAGCTCGTAAAGGAGCTATACGCGAGCAAAGAAGAGGCGAATGACGACGGATATAGCTTCCTTTATATACGTAGACGAGTAAAAATAAATAGCTTAAGAGGAGTCGAGCGTTTCGCCGATAAATGTTGAAGGATACAACTTTTTTGGTGCGGATATGTCCAATAGAAGTTGTACTGCGAAATTTTAAGCTCCACTACGTTGTTTCGTTTGAGGACAAAGATGGTAAGGGTCCTTTTCACTTTAGACGCTGAAACGGCTATTTTCGTGAATTTTTTGATTGGTTCATATTATAGATATTGATATAAAAGTTGTTACACTTAATAAATACACTTTCGAAATACATTGAAAAAAAAAGAATGTATTTATGTAACCCAAACGAACTTTAAACGCGTTTTTCTCGAAACAACGTTTTCTTGACGGCTTGTTGAATCTTCGAAACTGCTGAGCGATTTTCTCGGCCGATTCGAACTATAAACTCACACCTACGTTTCTTAGGATCCTCATCAGAGATCTCAACCAGTATCTGCAAGAAAAGATTTTGGATAATAAGAACAAAGAAGTTAAAGACTGATAAGTCTTTCCTCGGCATTCCAATAATACAAGCCTTAACACCATTTGAAATGAGCGAAGAAACAGAAGGGAGTCCGCCCCCCTCCTCTCTCACTCATAAAAGTAACGAGTCTGCCTCCCTCGTAGAATATCTCTTCCATCAACGAAATACGTAGGTGTGTGTCTCTCCCTTCCTCTTTTTCTAGATGGGCGATTATTACTGCCTCAGTGAATTTCTTTCGCCCCTCCGATTACTCCCGCTCGCGTTTACTTTCCCATCGTATTTGGTCACTGCTCACGGCCCCAAACTTTCTTTCACGAGGCGAGGAATCGTTAACGTTAATGGTAATGAGAAAAAAGCAAGGAATCCTGAGGGAATTCGTCAGAGATGCGGCCGTGAAAAGGAAAGTGCCTATTTTGTTTCTCTCTCTCTCTCTGTCCTTCGTCCTTTCTCCCTCCGTCGCGACCTCGTATTATTAGTGATATCAAGGCCTCCCTCTCTAAGCACACTTCCTTGCTTTTTTATATGACTCGGATATACAGCGGTACAACTGCCATTTTAGCGAGCATGCAACGTTTCATTTCTTTTATCGATTCCTCATGCTCCGCCACCTACCCTAAAACCTCATTGTTTTCATCCTTCTCTGCCTTTTCAGCTTTCCCCGACCAGACGTAGTAAACTCTGTTCCGGTTTTCTTGTTCGAGGCCTAAAGCTCCCACTTTTTCGACACGCCAGTTCTGCCACAAGCCGTTGAAAAACTTCGAGTTCGTTCGAAAGCAAGAATTGAGACAGAAGACCTCATGTATACGCGTATGTGAATGTGAAGCTGTGAGTCGAGGGGAAACGATATTTGTAGCAAGTCCATTGAAAATCGTATTGTGGAAAAGGTAACCAGAGAAGCCTTATTCTTTACCCTCCCACCCCCATTTTCCTTCGTCTGTTTCTAGTTCCTGAGAGATTCCCCAGAATGTTGTCCACAGCCACTTGTTTTTCCTAATGCTTTGCCTAATGCTGTGGAGAATTTGGACGAGGGCACAGAAAATGGTGCAACCTGTATCGGTACCACGGTCTTACATACAGGTCTGGAAACTCCTAGGGTAGGGAATGACTCAGATAATGAGGCAAAATGATAGTTCTCACTTTTTCCACCTGCAGCGCTGGTAGGTAGAAGTTAGCCAATCAAACGCAGGTCCGAACAGCTGTGCAAAGGCGCAGATTTTACGATATGAACATAGAGTCTGTTGGTTCCTACACTTTCCTCAATTCCAATAGATACAGAATAGAAAGTCCTCAGAAGGCGTAATGAGTGTGGAAAAGTGTAGCCAAAACGAACAGACCCAATATTTGGGAGAGCGATATAAATGGAAAATGATTGAGTATTTTTCACTCCTGATACCCCGGGCCGAATGAGAATTATAATTTTAGTAGACTGTATTCTCGTATGCTCGAACTTCTGTAATATTTCGATTTGGTATTTCGCCATTGGAATAGATGAGGTATGAACGAATTTGTACGGCCTATATTGTTTCCCTCATAGGTAACGTTTATTCTTAGTAGATTGCATTCCTTGTTTGTTTCTACAACTTTTATGTTTATTTTGGCTTTTTTAACAATGTTAATAAAAACCTGAAAATAAATATAAAGGAAGAGGAATTAAAAATGTAATGAACGCATTGTGTATGCTCAAAAGGCACCGTTTTTGTTGGTTTGTCAGTTTGGCGAGTCTGTTTTTTGTAACAAATTGTTTTTGCCGTTTTTGGTTTTGTTGTTATGCGAACTGGCGGATCCTTAATCGAATATATCGCGACTTGACATTTTCGATGCAATTCTTCGTCCTGTGAAACTTTGAACACCGATCGCTTTTAACTATGATTGTGAAAACTTTTCTCACGGTTCGAATCGACGTACGTTTTAGGCATTCTCTTAAGGGCGGGGTAAAGTTAATTCGGCGAAAAAAAGGCATGTTTTTAAGATTTTTTTTGGCGTAACGAATGGTGTTCGTTTATTGAAAAATTTACATATAATAAAGTAACATTTGAACAACATTCTCCTAAATTTGCTAAAGGCTGTAGGCTAAAGGAGTAAAGGCTGTCTGGGGGCTATTTATGCATTGCTGTATATCTATATCTACAAGACGTCTTCTACTTGACAGCGCTTCCAGTGGATAAATGTGGAACTACATTTTTAGCTCACTAACGATGGCACTTTCCACCATGCAAAAACGCCGGAGTTTCTATATTTTTTCTTCTTCAATGCCGTTTTTGAGTTTTCTGCTCATTTCCGTCGGCCTCCTTCAGCTGTACATTTATTGTAAAGATCGCCATTCGTGGGTGGTCGGCCTATGTTACCTCGCCTTGACCGGTATCAGACCACTTTCTAGCCGGCATCAGCCTCCAACCAGAATCATTTAAATTTCTTGCTCTCCAATTATGGTAGCTCGGAGCTCTAGCTCATTGCTGCCTTCTCCCTCTCCTGTATTTACTAATGATAAATAATACGTCAACTTGTAGTTGGTTCGAGAACTTTCCGAATTTATTTTGTACCGGAGCACTTATCCACAGTTCCCTCTGCTCAGTAGTTATTTTCCTCCAACTGGGGAAGTCATGTCGTTCGTCTTTTACGTGCAGTACCTAGCAGTGAGGCCCTTAACTACGCGGTCGCCATTATGTCCGGGATTGAGATTTCGCTGAACCGGCGCGGCGTAAGTCAGTGCACGGTCACCACTCCGAGTATTGGCCCAGGCCGACGCCGTTGACCATGCACAATCGCTCGAGTACCGCAATATATGTCTTGCACCCTTACTGCCATTCCGCTACGAACAATTGGGACTTCGATTGGGGTTTCGAGGTTTGTCAATATTTGCCTTCGGAAACGCCAGTCTGGCTTCTTCGTTTTCCATTCTTTTGCAAATGTAATCCGCAAGACTGAACGCGAAGCCTTCGAGTTTTCTTAAGTCGTATCAGAGGCGTTTCCGGTCGGTCGAGCATTTTGTGATGTGTCACGAAACGTGACGTAGAACATCCCCCTATGGAGGTCAATACACGCGAGGCACGTTTGAGACTCGGAGTCGCGTTTGCGAGGGTGAACGAGAGAGTGGGAGGGTAGAAACGAGTTCGCTCATAATTTAGCATTTATTGAACAACCAGCGCCGGTTGTCATGACAACGTGACAGCAACAAATACGCAACATCGGAAGCCGGTGAACCGGGAAATTTCGTGCCGGGGTACCCGATGCCTGGTCGAGCTCAACCCCCTATCAACCCCCCGTCAATGATACACGTGTTAAATTATTCTGGCCCCTCTATTCGGTGGATTATGCACGAACCATGCAATATAACATGCAACCGAGAAACGGGCTAACGTTAACGCGATACTAACACGCTGCGGCTAAATTGCCCGCCATATATTGTTACAGAAATATTCGTGTACAGTCAGCCCAATTGAATGGCAAATGTAACGGCAGCTGCAAAGAGGCGAAATGTGCGGCATAAACGAGAATTCCTATACGGGCGCCACAATGTTGCATAGTGAAAAAAACAGGGGTGCTGAGGAATTATACAGCATACGACCCGAGTCGAAATTTAGACCCTCCTTTGAATGCTCGAGAACCTATTTCCTTTGTAACGCACAGACCGCCGCCCTCCTTTGACTCCCCTTGAACCTATATGGAGAAATTTGCACCGTTGGCGACCCTCCTTTAGCCCTACTGAACCTTCTATTCAACCTCCTGAGCCTCCTTTAGGCCTATGGGCTCGGTTTGCGTGAACCTACACAACCTCGCTTTGGCCTAAAGTCCTATCTGTACCCTACAGAACCTCCTTCGAATCCAAAGCAGAAGGAAAATGAAAGATTGGATCCAAAGGAGGTTCCGTAGGGTCAAGCTATATCTGAAAAATAAATTATATGTGTGAATTAAAAATATGATGTTTGATTATTTATTATAAGATTGATTTATTAATTCGAAACATATACATACATTGTCACAACTATAAATTATTTCGTGTAACTGAAAATATTTTTAAATTATAATTATCCCTTCTTTGGAATATCGGTGAACTGCGGATGGGAGAGAAGGGGGGGGGGGGAGCGGAGGGCAGCATATTGAAGTAGACTTAAAGGAGGGTTAGTAGGGTCAGAAGAGGTTTAAAGGAGGGCTAGCAGGCTCTGCGAGCCACCGGTGAAAGGAGTCAAAGGAGAGTTAGTAGGGCGAAAGGAGGTTTAAAAGAGGGTATGTAGGTTTGCGTAAGCATTAAATCAGGCTCACTAGGGTTTAAAGGAGGTTCAGATGACCCTACTAAACCTCCTTTGAGTGAAAAAGTCCAATTTCTGCCACTTTTGGAGGTTCAGTAGGTTCTGATATACATGTTTTTGAGATTTTCATTTAAACCTCTTGAACCTCAATTGAATGACAAATTGGGATCGAAAGGAGGTTTAAAGGAGGGTCTAAATTTCGACTCGGGGAGTATAACTACATGAAATTCATTAGTATACGAGAAAAAAGCTTCAGCCCCTTACACGCCAACATCGGTCAAACATAGACAACATTTCCGAAACTGATTCCAACTGTACCAGCTTCATTTGAACCTGACAAAACATATGTTACACCCACAATTTTATAACACGAGAATAGAATAAATACGCGGTTATGGGTCCAGCGTTCACCAAAATGTTCGTGATAGCATACGACAGAAAAATGGAGATAACGTTTCGAAAAAGAAAAACACGAACGATAGCAATCAGAATATCCATCTTCAACATCTACTACATCAATTCAGTGTGTCAAGCAATGACTCCGCGAAAGCTTCGACCACCACGATCGTTGATGACTGTACCCTTGATGAACACCCGTCGTAGTGCGCGGACGATGATTTTAGCGCGAGTCTAGTCGGGGTGTCAGCCAGCTGGAGGAAATCTGCGATGAACGAAGCGGATCCGGTAGCTTCGTGTTGGCTGTTTTCGATGCCGCGTTTAGCGGGGAAATCGCATTCGTCAAGACACGCGATCTTTCGCTCAGAAAACGCGCGCGCACACATACATCGAACCGTATAAGTAATAAACCATCGCGAAGTCTGCACTGGACCGCCTGATCCGTGGAGTCGTAGATCACTCAAGTCTCTCGCGGTTTCTCTAATTACACGTGCGTTTTGACGAATATGATCCTGCAGATAAATATAAGAAAAGAAAAAATTGAACGAAATTGTAGCGATTTAATTGGCGCTCGGATGATTTATACGCGACCATATCTCGGGTTTGTGGGATATACATACACACGAACTTATGTGGGGGCGTGTATGTATATAGAGGCAGTGTAATGGCAGAGTCGCGAACGCGTAGGAAAAGAGAAAACGACGGAACGTGTTCGTACCGTAGGCCCTTTCTTTTCTGGCGTGCCTAGGGAGGTAAAATCGTGATAAAATCCCCGGTTTTTCTTCATTCCTGAGCCGCTCGGATCCATCGTCCGATCAGCTTGGGACCGTAAAGATCAAACTCGATCGGCGCATGTACAAACGGCATCATCGTGAGAAAGTCGAAGCTTTCGATATCGCACGACGCGGGGATATAAATCATCATGGCACACGTATAGATGAAGCAAATAGGATTTCCGAAATCCCAAGTACCCCTCTATGTACCACTTGAATCCAGGATCAACGCAACCTTCCGATTTTCTCAAAGACGTCCCTTAAGCGCGGCAGCAACGACGCGAAGAAAACTCAATGACGAATTACGACAGCATGGTGTTCCCAGACGATTTAGGTTGGCCAAATATAGGCCCACACTCTGGGCGCGAACGTTATTGAGAAGAAGCGACGAATCGTGCTGGGAATAACACCTTTCGGGGATGGTATTTCGTTTGCCTTGGGCAACGAAGCAAAAGCGAATATTGTGTTTTCTATCCAAGCAGTAGCGGGGCAATATCCAGGTTGGACTTGCCTTAATCGAACCGCGTTCAGATTCCACGTATCGCGTGACGCGAAGAATCACTGGTGGATGTTAACGAAACCGCTCGTCAGCCATGTTGGGCAGTGAGAATTACGGAGATCGATCATTTTTTCACTCATATTCAGTCCTGGATTTGCCAATAGGCCATATCGGCAGCTGACTGGAGTCGGCAGGCTTTAGGGGACGGCGGATTTTAGACGAAACTAAAAAGGTCTAGCTGAATACAAGTGATTAACATAGGAGGGGCAGCGCAAAGTCAAGTGCCATATACTTAAGAAAAGTACAAATTCGACACTGCCGATATTGTGGACACATGGGCAAGGCTCTATTATATTTAGTGTAGCGCAAGTGTATTCTTGAACAGTACTACATCAGGTCTTCATTTTGAAGGTTGGAATCCATTTTGGCAACCACAAGAACGTTTTCGTTCGGTGTCGTGATACTTTCCACGGTTGTAACGTGTAATTGATACGGATAGCGTTTTCCCTAATCATACCGGCATGATTCGAGAATGAGTGTACAGTTATTTTAGGCAGATTCGATGTTGTGTAAGTACATTAACATTGTATATGGATATCAGAAAATTGATATGCAGAATAAGATACAAATAAACTAGTCCGGCAGGCTTGCCGAAGGTATGGCCGGCAAACTATGTCATGCGGTCGGCCCATTAGCTGTCAGGGTCCTAGTGATCGACATGTTCACACATTAAATAAATATTTGAAGATAAGAATCAGTCGTTCGTGCATATCTGTAATATATTAGCGTCCAGGAGGTATTTTCTATGTCGTGTTACATTGGTATACTCATAAGTATACGCATTCAAGAAGAATTAGACCAAATATATTCAGTTACAATGTCTATCTGCGATTTCAGCCGAATCCTTCATTTGGAGGCTAAAGTGGATCGTGTCGCATCTCGGGTGATTTGAGAATGCCCGGGGACTTGCGAGAGGTAAATTTATATTTAAGTTGTAGATCAGAATCTTAGTTAAGCGTTCGGCATGGAAAATTATAGTTCTATGCTGATATCAGCGAGTTTTCATGGCTGATGATTATCAGTTCAGCAATGTAAACACTCCGCCGATTAAACGTCACGGCTGCCTATAATTAGGGTAACCTTGCCCCAATTATAGACAACCAACCTTGTTCAAGTTATTCCAAGAAGCCTTTATTTTATTTTGGGTTCGCGAACTTTGCACCAGTCAACAGGAAGGCCACGAATTAGGTGTCTTACCATACTCTGTCACGAATACTCGGCCAACTTTCTCAATGTTATGATTTAGGATAAACCCGGTACGATTAAGGATTAAACATGCACCGTTGGTCAACAAAAACTTGATTTCCCGTTCATCTTTTACAAGAAAAACAAATCCATTAACTAATAATGTTAATCGTTATACTTAACGTGCTGTTGGAAATGACAAGGAAAGTCCTTGGGGGCTACGATTCGGGCAAGTCTGCCCTAATAATCTGACTCCGATGGGGTAAAGCCACGTGTATCGAACTACTCAAAGTAGTCTTGATCCTTGAAGGGACGCCTACGGCCCGCGTCGGCGATACACTCGTGATATATATTCAATGACCCCGACGGGTCATCGTTGCTGAGGGAAACGTCGGCCAACACGTGGTCTGCTATAACGGCCCGGATGTCCGGACTCTTCGCCTCGGAGTGGGGCAAGTTCCATCTGGGGCTGAGATGTCTTGTTATAGCTGAAGAAGAAGAAGAAGAAGGGAGAGGATTGTAGGGAGGAAGGGAGCGACAACGCTGCGATGGTAAAACCTCGCCAAATATATTGGAGGGTGGTGTGCGGAGCAACAGGATAATATCGCAAGTAATCCGGGAGATGATAACAAATGATCAAAACAATAGGGTCTCGTTGGTATACGCCCATATACGGTCCAACGATAAGTCTCACCAGCCAATCCGATCTACATAAATTTTCACACGGCGTAGCAATGCTGGATTTTCCAGCTACACGTTCCATGTCGTATATAACCGAGTCAAGAAAATAGCGATAGGAAACCTGCGATGAAACGTGTGCTCGTTCCAGCGCCTTCCTGTTTAACCACGTACGAGGATCGATACATCGAACACCCGGCATTGGAACAGCTTTGCCGAGAATCACCGAAAAAAGAGAAAAACCGCCACCGGGACCCTTCTTTCACTGACCTCTCGGGTCACTTTCGCTCCGAAGTACCGCCCGACCTGTTTTAAATCACGGTTAAGAGCACGTCAAGATTTCACGATTGCTCGTGGGTCTTTCCGCCCCTCTCTTCGCCCTCTCTTTATTGCCTTACACTTGTGGCGTTCTCATGGACTCGTGTGAGGCTAGTACCATCAACCTACGTACGGCCCTCGTGAGAAAAGGTTTCTCGGAGCTCGCGCGTGGAAAACAGGCTGGATGATTAACCCAACGACCGCGGGACTCTCCTTTTCTCGTTGTTGGGTATCGTAATATCCGTTTTCTCAGTTCCCTCTTTCATCCCCCCCTCTCTATCTCACTCTCTCTCTCTCTCTTTCTGTCTTTATCACTAGACTCGTGGGTGTCGTTGGTGATGCGTACTGAAGAGCCGTAAGAGGGTTTCTCTCAGGCGGCATTGGGAGACTCACTTCTATTTGGGACACTGTCTCGCGATAGCTGTGCCAGTGAAAGAGAAGAAAAAGACGCGACAACATAAAAAAGAATCGAGTCTTTGATCGAAGACGGGAAACGGCCACCGGCTGAAAAGGACGACAGGTAGACACCGTGCGCGAAGAATGCCTTTGGTATTTTTCCCCACGGTTCCTTCCACTCTCCTACGTCATTCCATTTTCATTCCACCTTGCCATGTCTCGTCCGACTCGCACCTTCACCGAAGACGTTTGGCTGTTCGACTCCCAGCATCACCTCTGCCTCTTCTACCGCCGATGCTCCGACGCGCTTCCCTGGGCCGTCCAAAGTGTCATTGGAAGAAACAGATATTCAACCTGGCTTCGCGACGACAAGGCCCCACAGGACGTAGCTAATTATACACGGTGTGCGGCGCAATCGGTAGATACGGAAGTGGACGGAAATGGCGGCGGAGATGTATGAAGTTGCATTTTTTTGTCGCTCCTGCCAGTTCTGCAGTGTACGGTATATATTTTCTTACCTTGGCGGGGTTCGTTCTCCCGATCGCTCTGTCGAGCTGGGACTTGCGTTCCCATCGTAAAAGGAGCACGTCGAGTGATTTCCGTTCGGGGAGTTGTGCTTACGATGACATACTTTTTCTTTTACGATAAATATTTAGATACATGACGTCGCATGAATTCAAAGCCAAGCGTATATTCATAAAGGTTTATTATTATAATGAAATAGAATCAGTTCCAGGGCAATGGTAAGTTAAATAACATACTTCAGTCTAAGATGACATATGTATCTCATATCTCATATCTCATTCATATGTATGCCAGTCAAACTATGCACAGATATATTAGTTTCTGGATTAAAGGTTAGTTTATAGCAATCAATATTTACTGGAAGCGTTGCCTGCGACATGGTAAAATGTTTGGATGCTAAAAGCCAACCCATTCTATTCTTCTTTGCAGCTCCAATGGTCTTGGACACGTGTTCCTGTGGTCAGCTCTTACGTGTCGAGGTTCGTTGAAAAGCCACGCATCCTTGAATGATAAGTCAACAAATCTCTTCCTATATCCGGTTTTATACGCAGCAGGGTAGGATGACACAGTATGCCATTCTTACACCGACGTCCGGTATGTCATCTTATCCATAAGTGAATGCAGATTTTGTTTATTTGTTGTGACAAAGACTTAGAATAATAAAGAGTTAGAACATCCGTTGTGCAGTATTTGTGGAATACAATAACCCTAGATCATGAATGAAATGGGCCAACTAAAAAAAATCTTACCTGACGGGTACTTTCAGCACCAAATAATAACCTGGTCTGTTTTTTTGCATGTCAAAACCACGAAAATATTTGTAAAAGTTTGAGTTCACTGGAGCTTATACTAGATTTCGTTACTATCAGAACATGGCCAACCATAGTACGTCATCGTGACTCGCGTAGCAAGAATGTTTGAAAAGATATTGAGGGTGTGTCGTCTTATCTGACTACATCATCTTGAGCACAACTGCCCTATGTACGGAGAGGGAGAGCAACTTTAAGCAACAGGAATCTAACATCTGCTTCGTGATAAACGACCCTTTCACTCCACGGCCGAAAGAGTTTTTTTCCACTAACGAACTCAAAACTTCGAAATCTTTATTCATCGCACCTCAGGGATTTGGGACGGTTCTTTCGGGCTCCTGGAGCTTTTCATTGCCAACAAATTTACGGGTAGTTCCTGGTGTTTGCGAATACAGTAGTCCAACAATGTGGGAAAGAGAAAGAAGTAGTTGCAAATAAGAAAAAAAGTTTTCGGGCTCCCCGAGGTGTTAAATTAGCCCAAGCCACGGTAAGTCACACACGCAGAGTCCCTTAATTCCGAAGGTCAACAGTAGCCATTGTTCCCGAAACCGCCGCGCCTCCTAAGCCTTTCCTGTATAACCGGCCAATGCCCGCCCGATTAGGGAGATGCGTGATTGAACGCGGCTCTATCGAATCGACCGAACTCGGAGGACACGCTCGATCGATACTCCCTAAATCTGTAACAAATTGCCAATCAGCCTGGAATTTCCGGATCGGCCAAGTGTTTATTGTGGCGATACCTTTATTGATCCGATACCATACGTAGGTTCATATCGACATTTAGAACTTCCTCTCTCCCACTCCCTATCTTTCTGTACACGTCATATTGACTTTTCGAACTTTCCACCGGCGTAAGAGGGTACTCGAAACGGCTATTCCCAACCTGAATGTGTCCTATATTTATGTCGCTTCCCGGACTTTAACTTATTAAATTCGACTTCGTCGATTGTCGAAGTTTCATCGTACGACAAAGTTGAATTTTCGCGAGGGCGTCGAAGAATCGATGGAATCTTAGACATATCGTTCCCGCCGGCACGTCCCAAGAAGATCTTCGAAGAGCTGCAACACCAATTGCACAAAGCGCCGGACTCATCGGGTTTCCCATTCCCAAGGGGTCGGTGACTTATTCCACGGGATCTATCCGAGTTTCCCAGCGTTCACTCCCCTCGTGGCCCAGTCCAGTTTTATCAGTTCTTTATTTAAGTTCGTTCGAGCCGGAAGCAAGCCATCACGCTTCAGATCCCTTTGTCCTATCTTCGATTAAGTTTGCAACGCATGCCCCAGATCCTGCGCGCCCCTTTCTCGCTCATTCGGTGTATACTTCGGTCCGTATTTTTAAACAAGTACGAAAACGCGCTCGGAATAACTTTCCCCTATTCGACTCGACAGCGGTTCGTTTTCTTTCCGGCATTGCCTCTTTCGCCCTCTCCTCGAAGTGTTACCGTATCGAGAAACTGTTAATTAACCTCTTTGGTCTCCCACGTGATCTCCAATGGAGAAAGATGTTTCTCGATCCCGCCAGGAACACAATTTCCAGCGCTGTGCCATTACTTCAGCCCTTTCAAATGGAAATTCAGCACCGTACCGTTGCCGAGAACAATTAGAAGCTTGCTCAAATGCAGCAATCCACGTAGACGTCAATTAAACGCGCGTCTATAAGTACGAATGTCTTTCTCTGGGTTATTGGAACTATTTTCCTGGAATAAACTGTTCCGTAGTGCAAATTTTGACGAACGGCAGGTAGCGTGAAGTCAGAGGGTGCGTTAGATGATGCACGCTGGATGATGTTGAAGTTTGCATCGTTTGAACGCAAGGAAAATAATTTTTTTCCAATTGCCAATTTTTTTCTGGCAAATCAAAGGTATGGTGAACTGTTCTAACATCCTTATTCGAGACCTACAACCAAAATCTATCAAAAGTGATTTTGGATACTAATGAAAATGGAGAGAAGAGAAAACTAAAAAGAATTTGTGTTGCATTCCAACGATGCAAACTTCAGCAACATGCTCGCTGGTCTATTTTTCGCCATGATAGTTGTTTGGACAGGTGTTTAGAGAACACGAGATCGCTCTTCTAGGTCTACTGGCTTGTATTGTTTTAATCTCCCCGAGATGGTTCTTCGATCCAACAAGCTGGATGCCAGCGCGTTTGGATGGTCGCCGAGGCTCGTCACGTAGCTGGTACATAAGTTTCAGTCCCTGTTTTGAACCATGCCGATCCCAAGATATATGTGCAAGTTGACGTTAGCGATATACCACGGGGCATTCGCTATGATTCTCAGAGTTTTTGATTGTCATCGTTGCAAAATCTCGATGTTTGAGTTGCTGGCTGTTCCCCAAAGTTGGGTGCCATAGGTCCAGATAAGCATTAGTGTCGCTTTACGTAACAGGATTTGTCTATTCAGAGATAGCTTTGATCTCCTTTCTATGAGCCAGTACAATTTTTCGCCGCAGATCTAATTCTTTTCTTTCCTGTTTGATGTAGCTTGCCCAAGTTAGCCTACGGTCCAGGTACATGCCTAAGTATTTGGCTTCGTTAGCTCGTGGAAGGGATTGGCCATTTAGTTTTACGATTGGGCTGTCCGTTTTCTTCGTAGTGACGGCAATGTGATTGGATTTGGTGTCACTAGCCTTGATCCGCCACTTGTTTCACCAACACTGGACTCCATTAGTCCCCTTTGCAGTACTTTTGGGGCTATGTGTGGATCTTCGACGTTCATAATATGGCCGAGGTACGGACGTAACGAGAAGATATACACGCGATCGCTGCGTTTGTAACTCGAGCTGGAAAACTGGAAGAACCGTTTGCATCGAACACACCAGTTACTCCACGAGGCTGCCCGTACTACACAAGGCTAGCTGTACATACAATTGTATGTAGATTCGTATACAAATGTTCCGTACAGTCCAGGTAACGATCGCGTACCAATCCTCTCCTCCGGTAAATGCACGGTGTACATGTATCCTCGATGTATCAGGTATGATTCTATCGCGAGTAGAATGGTAACGCGTGCGGTGTGGTTTACAGCGCATTCCGCATCGATGGTCGCAACGTGCGCGACCGTGGGACACATCCAACACGCGTAACGGCCCGACTACATCCATCCAAGTCCATCCTAGTGGGCTGCTGCTCGTGGAGAGTTGCGGATATACAGACCCGGACGTATAACGGTCTATCAAAGCGCATTAAGCGTTTGCTCGGCGCTTGGGGGAGGGGGGGAGAAGACGGTAGAGCTTGGGATTTTTTACGGCGTGAAGGATTGGAAATCGATCACACGAGCTGGGAGTGGATATGGATCAGGCGAGATTGGGAATGGATGAGGTGAGCTGAGGAAGAATGGAAAAGTCAAGTTCCCGAAATGGGTCAGGGTCAGGAACATTTATGATGACATTGGTGATGATGATGATCATTAGGTTGACAATGATGCTGGGCGATCGAGAACACATCATTGAACTTCCAGATCAGTTTACCATCTTTTGCTCTTGAGCCTCATCGTTCGCTTCGTCTCTCTGCGGCATTCTCGAGAGCCAGAACCCGACACTGGTCAACCGTTAGCCCGATGCTGGCCACGGCTGGTCAGCAGGAGCAACCGCGGCATGGCACTCACTCCCTCTTCTCCTCCAATGAAAGAGAGAGAGAGAGAGAGAGAGAGAGAGAGAGAGAGAGAGGGAGAGAGAGAGACTCAACGTCGGTCAGCCTCGGAAAGTTACACACGTGTATACATCGAATGTACACGGACGAGTGATTCCCAGGAATCGCGAGGTATACGTACAAGAGCAAACTATGGCAAGTACCAGGGATTTGCGCGCACGGACACACACACACACACGTGGGGTCTTGAAGAGTGTCGATATACCGCGAGATACACATAGCTAACAGGCTAGACCATCATCAGCTGGAGATCGCCGGGGAACGTGCCATTCCTCCGAGAAGGGCAAGCTCGTGCATCAACGACGGGCAACATTTGTCCTGTCGCTTGGCTCTCGCGGCTACACGGCCAATGCTCCTTCGCATTGCCCGCGGCGAACAACTGTCCTCTCTCTCTCTCTCCCTCCAGGTATGTACACGAGAAACATTGGTACATAGTGAGCACACGAAGCGAGAAAACGACGCGCGCGCGACGCTTACAAATGTGAGCCAACCGACGGAAATTTCACGGTCGGGCTTCGTACCGCACTCTCTTATTGCGTCGATGGAAGAAGGAATGATGAGGACTATCTGGCGCGATGACCAGAAGCAACAAACTGTATCGAAGCAGTCAACGCGGAAGCGTTCCAATGTGTAACGACAGCACGATGGACAGGTAATTTCGTACTCGTCGAAAGTATCATCATGTACACGCCGGTACAACACGAGTCCGCGCTGTCAAAGGTGAACGATACTTCACTCGCGAAAGGAGGAAGCGCAAGTTCGCATCTTTGATACACCGCGAGCAGGAAAACATCAAAGAAGTTCGGGCAACGCCGATAGACGCGACTCTCCCCGTCTGATGTTCGAGCTGAGATAGCATCAATGATGTTCGTTAAGGCGTGGACGTGGGTACAGGCTACACTGATCGACTTCTAAATGATGGGTCTATAAGAGCCTTGAATTTTCTCTTTGATCCACGTCACTTTCGTCCCACTGCGGACCGTACAAGACGACATCTTCCGTTAAGATGTCAACTCCATTTTCGCTGCGTCGAGTTTACTCATAGATAACTTTTTTCCGCACGTATAGGTGTATGCAAAAACGTGTAGGGGATCGCGAAAGCTATAAAATTCGCGGCGGAAAGCTCTGCAGCCTCGAGTCACTGGTGGTTTGGTCAAAGAGACTTTGTTCCGTGTTCTTAGCAACCTTCCGAACTTATTCCCATCTTCTTTACCTACTCTCGTTCGAACCTTGTTTTAACTGCCGGCGACTGTACTCGGCCAAGTTTGACAAGTTTGCTCCTTTCTCTTGTAGCGCATCTTTCACTGCTCTCGTCCATGCAGATTCTTAATTTTGTTTTTTTTTCTTCTTTCGTCCTGCTTCGTCCTTTTTTTTTTATACTTCGCTCCTTCTTCTCCTCTCACTCCCCCTATCTACGCCTACGGGGCAATTTAACTTGTAAATTTATTCCCTCTTAGGTTTTACCGAAGACTCGGAAAGCGAGGTGGAGGCAGCGAGGGAGAGAGAGAGAGAGACCAAAGGGAGAAGTTTAACAAGTGGTATCGAGGGAGTACGCCCGTGGCAAAACTGCTGCTGTTGCTGTTGTACTTACAGCGTGTGGCGGGGCCAGAGGGGGCGGAGGTTCTTCTTAGCGATTTCCAGGCGCTTTAGATGCTGCCCAATCTTTAACACGTGTAGTTCGAGAATTCCGTCGAAAAATGGAAAGAGTACATTTAATCGACCATTCGATTCAGTCGAAGCTAAAGTTTCGGTTTCCAAGGGAGGATGGAATTGTAGAGGGGAGGTTCGTTGCGAGATAATTCTCACGAACTTCCAACCCCTTAAGGGGGAGATACCTTTAGGCGAGGCAAAAACTTGCCGATGTTCATGATTTTTTTTAAGGACAGATTTCTTCTCTACTTTTGAGGGTTCGGGTATGTTCGATTACTTCTTTTTGCTGTTACACCGATTTTTTTAAATTAATCTTCAAAAATGGCGGCGGTGTGGCACCGTCTTCCAAGCTGCATTTTCAAAACTGGCGTGACGTATAACTAAAATACTAATCGACCGATTCTGATTAAATTTGGTATAAATATTTTTAATCTTATTATTTAAAATATGACCCTAAATGTTTTTTTGAATATTAAAAAAATATATTGTTTATTGTCAAAAGGACCCTTTTTTTTCCGGAAAATTCAATCTTTTTGTTTCAAAGCGTACCATTTCGTCGATTTTCAGCATTTCTCACTTTTTCTTGGTTCATATTCTGCGAATGGGTGTTAATGAAAGAAAACTCTTCGTTGTTTTTTTTTCATATTGATCCCTTACTCGCTTCAATTAAAAACCGTTAATCGAACAAGTCCCTCTGTTCAAGGACGCAATTGAAATTTACTTTCAATTGCTGTTAAGCAGCGATATTGAAAGAAAAAACTCCTTCGCATGGTACAAGCTGAAACGGCTGTGTCGAGGGTTACAATAAATGTAAATCGCCTTTTTTAATTCCACTTTACGAGTCGAAACCGGTGGCGGAGAAATGTGAAAAGGGCGGCGGAGGAGGGGGGGGGGGGGGTGAAAAAAGCGATGAGCTCGGATTATACACGGGGATGGAATAGGCCGATCGTTCGTGTGGGGAAAAAATGGGATAGCGAAGTAAGAAGAAAGAGAGAAGATAAATGTCCGTGACTCGGCCGCAGGATATTTGATAGGCGAGTGAGAAAAATTCCACCCGCAGCTCTCGTGTTGGCCAATGAGAAAAAGTGTTATATTTCACTAAAACTGGGCTTAAGTCTCAGATCCCTCGAAGGCACGTTAAGCGGAGAGAGATGAGGCGGTGGGAAGGGCTTCCGATGGAGTAAAAATTTCACGCCACTCTCGGCGCTGGCTGTTTTTGCGCGAAGAAGGATTTCCTTCTTGAGAGATTTAATAGCAGGATTGACTCCCTTTCTCTTCGTTGGACAGGGAAAGTTCTTGCAAAAGCTTTCACGGATCTCTTCGAAGCCCTCGTTTGCTCCGTTGCTTCAGAATCTTCGCTGATTAGTACTTATTCGATAAGTTACTTTCGAGGACTGGGTCATCTGACGTTACACGGAAAACATTGAGTAATGGATTTTTATATATAGGTAAGTTTGAATTTTGAAATACATGACATTTTTTAAATGTATTTATGTAACCCACACAAACTTTAAAGGTGTTTTTTCTCGAAACTACTGAACCGGTCCTTACGAAAGTTTAACCACATAGTCTTTACAACTATATAGTAGTTATAGCGCATATCAAGGATATTTAAAAAATTTTATATTTACAATTTTTTGGCCAAAATAGGTGAAAAAGCACGTTTCTTTTTTTTTTTAATGGCCGCCATTTTGTTATTTTTGCATATATAAAAAATCGTATAATATACGCTATAGGCATTAACTGAATTTGAAACCGTTTGATTTTTTTATTTCGGATGATCCATCTCCGAGATTTCATCAACAGCGCAGGCCTACAATGTTTGTAGGACATTTTTTAACTGCGATTTTCGTCTATAAATAGTGACTTAAATAAATAAATATTTTTTATATGTATGTCGAAAGTTTATTTATTAAGTGTAACAACTTTTATATCAATATCTATAATATAAACCTATCAAAAAAATTCATGAAAATAGCCTTTTTTGGCGTCTAAAGTGAGACCCCTCAATATTGACCAAAAAGATTATTTCCTGCGTAGAGAAATGTAGTCCATGCATAGGCAAACGCATTCACACATCAGTCCATTACAAATGTTCGAGAAAACGAATTCCTCGAAAATTCTTACTGTCGTACTGTAGAATCACCGAATATTCATTTATATGCATAAACAATAATAGCCACAAGCCCATCCTTTTATAATTCCGATTTTTTTCCGTGATTCAACGAAACTCACGACAGATTTTTTTGCACGTCGCACGTTACAATTTCCCTGATGCCAATGCCCAATATAATAGCGGTAAAAATCGAACAAAAGGGAACAATGATCATTGTTCAATATAGCAACGGTAAAAAGTATCCTCAACTAATGTCAATGCGCATTTCCGACCGAGGAATATTTATTCCCAGCAGAGGCAAGCGACGAGGAAATTGCTCGACACAAGCGTCGTATCAGCCCTTTCTCAATTGTTCGAGCCTCGCATCGTTTAGACTAAGAGTTGCGTTGTTTTTTCATTCGACCGTCGTTCGTCCTTATATGGGACGTCATGCGAAGGTTAAAGCTTGAAGAAGAAAAATAATTGATTCGAGGGAAGATTCTCGATGCGGCTGGTTTTATACACTGGCTGACCTTGGCAGCCGATTGCGGGCCGATTTTTCAGTATACCCGTTCTGATGGGCGCTCGCATGTGCGCGGCAGAGACCAGTATCGAATATCGACCGCGGCGTATTCCTTTTCCCGGTCGAACAATCGTTGCGGCCCACCGCAGAGGAATGTCCCCTCACCTTTTCTCCTAAGCCCGTATACGTGCATACATAACCACACACACACACACACACACACACACACACACACACACACACACACACACACACACACACACACACACACACACACACACACACACACACACACACACACACACACATACAAGTATACGTGTGTGGGGGCTTGCGTACTCGAGATTCGCAATGGCACATCGGGAAAAGAACGTCCCGATGTGGTATAGCGAAAAAATTCACCCGAGGAGCATTTCTCGCCTGCAATATCGAGTCCCGCATGAACGCATTTTTATTAAATTCCTATACTTGCATTTCATACACATGCAGGTTGGGAAGAAAGAGAAATAACAAGAGTCTTCGAGCGCTTTCCCGAGAAAATATTTCATCGACATAGCTACGTACGCGTTCTGCATAAAATCCAATATTTATTACTTCAAATCTGTCGCAATTTTTTCAACTCTCGTCTCATTATCGAGACCGATCCGCGGGAGTCGCGCGGGCACTTTTCAGCATTTTACGATAATGTGCGTGTCTTTACCGCGGGTATTATCGGAGCCGAGTCTTTAGAGGAAAAAAAGAATATCGTTGAGGGGGAGATACCTTTAAGGATGTTGAGTCCGAAATCGCAAATGATGATAATATTCTGAAAATTTGGTATGTTTTTGTATGAAGTATTTCATAGGTCGTGTAAAAATTTCACGACAATTAGGAAGCTCGTTATTGAACAATTAACATTCACAAATTAAATGTTGTTTTATGGAAACTGATGTAACTTTGCAATAAGTTTTTTTTTGACCTCGCAATTTTGTGATGTCTACAATATACTGAAAGCAACAGAAACAAAACGAAGTTTATTGATACATTTTTTTTTATTGCTTTTAAAAATTGTTCTTAACAAAATGTTAATTTTTTAATAACGAGCTTCCTAATCGTCGTGAAATTTCAACACGACCTCTTAAATACATCATACAAAAACATACCAAATTTTCAGAATTTTCTTATCATTTTTTATTCCAACCCTTAAGGAGGTTGAAGTAATGATGACGGAATTCTGAAAATTTGGTATGTTTTTACATGAAGTATTCAGGAGGTCGTGTAAAAATTTCATGACGATTAAGAAGCTATTTATTGAACAATCAACATTAACATGTTTCATAGGGACTCAACATCCTTAACAGTTTAGGACTTAGCGCATGCAAATCGGATGAATAGTTTTCTTTAATATGTTGTCAACCAGGTTGAAAAACGTAGTTTCGAGAAAAACGTGTTAGAAGTTTTGCTGAAGGACAATTCAACATAAAACCTAAATTTTTTAGTTGTCTCTTTTTTTTTGTTTCTCACCGTTAGTCAGCTATTCCTAAATCATACAACAGCTCCTCAGCATCCAGAGATTCATCTTTGTTTTTTCATGTTTTGCACGCAGACGACCTTCGATGTTTTGACAAAATTGATAAAATGTTTCACCAATTTTTATGTTTAATATCTCCAATACATTTATGAGGCCAATATGACCATTATTGAAAAGTATTGAAGCAATATTAGCGGCAGTTTCAACTGTGGATCTGCCATGTATTTAGAAAAGACAACTATCAAAACTGTAAATATGTAATTAACTTTATAATTAATATAAATAATACAATCAACACAGCGTAATGTATAAGTAATCTCCAATAAATACATATATATTGACGATGAAAAGCTTTGTCATTGATTTCATTTTTCCGACGCATCCCACGTGTATGCAGTGCTGCAAAAATAAGTGTGTTGTCTCTACACACGTTGAGTGTGTAAATGGCTGCAGATACTTTTTACACGTTTTAACGTGTATAAAGAAATAACACACGTAAGTGTGTTGTTTGAACGCATATATTCGTGTTATTCTTACACCGACATTTTCTTTACACACGTTAAAACGTGTAAAAAGTGTCCACGGCCATTTACACACGTAGAGTGCATAAAAACAACACACTTGTTTCTTCAGTGTACAAGCCGAATTTCTCGGCTTGATGACCCGCTGACTGGCTTGACATCAGGTGCAAAATGGGACTTCATTGATGCGAGTCTCGCGTCACCTGTGCACAATCGCAGGTTTCAAGGGGAAAAAAACGAATGGTAGTTTTTTTGGACTCGAGACAGGCGCGATCGAAGTCATTTCCGGTGGAACTGTCACTTAGGCTAATCCTCCGAAACGCGGAGAGGCTCGTGGAGACACGTCGTTCACAAAGGACACGCATATATATGCGTAATCGGACATTGTGTTCGCAAGGTGGCTTGAGCGCCGCTTTAGCCGGCTCTCGTAAAGCCTCCTTGTTCCTTTGTGCGATTCCCAAAGGCCCTTGACAATGATAGAAGGGAAGACGACGGTGACAACAAAAAAAAAGTCTCGGGGCTTGAGGCAAAGAATTTTAGGGAGGATACAAGCAAAGAAGAAAGAAAAAGGTAGAGATGCATAGAAAAATGGTCCTTCACATTGTCCGGTTCATCGTTCCGACTAGCCGGTGGCTAAATTCAGCTTTTTTCGTTCTTGAAGCCTCGCGCAAGTGACTGCGGGACCATTAGGGCCTCTAAAACGTGCACATCTATATATACCTACGAGAGGAACGCCACAATCCACGAAATAGGTCATGTCCCCCGGTTCTCTGGTTTCCCACTTGGTAGTCACGGAGAGTGAGCGACAGAAACGAAGATGTACTTGAGAGCCTCTCTCGCTCTCCGGCCCCGTGTCTCTTTTTAGTATTTCTTGAGGGAGATGTGCGCGACCGAGAGTGAAGAAAAGATTTCGTTTTTTAGGTTCATCCGAGTGTCTCTCGAGTTCCTCACTTTCGAGTCTCGTTCTCTTTTTCTCTTTGTCAAGGCCTCTTCGTGCACCAAAAAAGTTCCAGCCACAGAAAAAACACGTTGACAGACTACCCTGCTCAGCCCGATAGAATTATAAATCCCCGATATTGACATTCGCACTTCTTTGGAACTCAATGAAAATTATTTTTAGTCAGATCGCCTGATCTTCGGACTACGTGGCTAGGCTAAAAAGTCACCCAAATCGCTTTCAGGAACCTTAGTCGAGATGAGCCCCCTGTTGAAATTTGAGTCGGGAAAACGTATTGCCCCTCATCTGCCTTCCCTAGATATTGGTCGGTATAAACGTCTATACAGCACGGGATCTCGCGTCGAACTCCTCTCCTGGTACCGCTTCTCTCTCGTCGTCGTCAACAATACTCGAGTCATATTTACATTTGTAATTTCCGTTTTTCTATTCCGCCTCGTCATCGTGGGTAACACCCGAGTCATATCGCTACTTATAATAATTTGGCGGGCTGGTATGAATTTTGGCGCTCACACTTGTAAGCATAGCACTTCTGTACGTGGTACAACTCAGAGGACGAACTTTTATCCTCGTACGATGGTACCGTGCTTACGCGAAACGCTTCGCTTGTAGCCACCTGGTGGATTGTTGGCGAAATACATTCAGGCAATGCCTTCCCGGCCAGAACATTGATATTTCTCAACATGGCGACAAGTCGTTCAAAAACCACATGACATGCGTTACTTGTTTGCCTCATAAAATAATTTGGCTATTCTTTATACTCAAATCATTAGTTATCGTAATCCCGGTATTTATGATAAGCATTGTTATCCTCGTCAATTATCATTGATGAAATGAATGGTGTTAATGATGAATAGAATTACAACAAATGTATTGGTTTTATACCAATCAATTATTACTATCTTTGATGAAGTGGAAAGCAAAGTAGCTTTTCCTTAGTTCTTAATGACAGGTTCCACTTTTCAGAACATGTCTTCGTTCTGGCCGGGCAGACATTCCGTCAAGATGTAACTGCTCGCAATGTTTCCCAGCCAGAAGCTTGTAATTTCCAAACATGGAGGTTAAGCGGTAAAAACGAATTTGCAATCTCTCCGGTTTGTTCCATGGGAGGGCCCGGTCAGGTAAATCAGACAAATCAAGTCTGATCAGAGCCGGACACAAAGTAGGGAATGCCTGGTCACATTTCTGCACGGGTGTGACTCGAGGTACCACATGCAAAAAAAGATGTGAGACAGAAGGTACGTTAGACTTTAATACTAATGTTGTCCAGGGTATCCTGCATACGTTTGTTAACTTTGGAATATATTGGCCATCCGGTTATCGAGATATTAACTCTTGAAATTGGCATTTCTAACACGCGCTGCATCCCAAGTAGAATTTTTGATCCAGCATCCTGAACACTTATCTGGCCGCTACCGTGCTGCGGTCAGGACTAAGTAAGGCATGCCCTATCCGTGCCGGATTAGTGGAACCGTAGTATGGGAGCCAGAACACACTCCCTTTATTGCTCTATAACTGGCCCTCTCGTTAATTTTTCTAAAACCAAATAATCCATGTTTTTTGACTGATTAAAGTCTACCACAGAGTCAACGAATTTTTATTTTTCACGTTGTTGAGTTACGAAGCATTAGATGAGAAAAAATGGAAAGCGTTCTGGGAATTCAATGAAAGTTAAGAAATAAAAAAGAACTTTCCGTTGTTGACGTTCGAGGCGAGCTTCAACACTACGAAGAATTTCCAGAAGTTAGAGTAATCGTTGTATCGACAGCGGGAAAAAAATTCCTTGCCCTTTTCATTCAAGATGAAATTCTGACGATGCGGAAGACGGCGAGCCGCGTGCGGTATGATGAACAACGTGGAAATGGCGAAAAAAGAAGAACACACGCGGAAGTGATGTCGACGGTTGTTCTTTGACAGTGTAGTGAGTGTGTGTGTGGGCAAGCCGAGAGAAAATCACGATGAGAGATGACGATCGGATCGCATTCTGTCGAGGGAACAGGAAATACGAAGTGAGAGAGAGAGAGAGAGAGAGAGAGAGAGAGAGAGAGAGAGAGAGAGAGAGAGAGAGAGAGACATGTTATATAGTGATGCAAGAAAAAATGTATAGATACTTATAGATACCTATATCTATAGATATAGGTTTCATACCGAGAGAAAAGTATGTTCATTTTAAGGTTTTAGGCCACAGTAACGAGTAAAAAATCATGTGCGAATTGAACAAGCTTTTTTCGTATGAAAAAGTGATTCACTCATAAAGTTAATTACACATCTATTTAGTATGAATATCAAGCTATTAGAATATATATATATATATTTTTTTTTTCGATGTACAAAATGGCCAACTACTCAAAACTTCTCGAAACAGTTTTTTTCCAATTGGCGTGACAAATAACTTCAACAATTTTCACGCGATTTACTTCAAATTTAAAAGATGTGGTACTAATTGCATTTCGCAGAGAAGTACGTACAGAATTTCTGATTAATCGAAAACTTTTCATGTTATCAGCAGTTTATGAGGAATTATAACGAAATTTTTCAATGAAAATTTATTTCTTAAGTTCAACTACCTACAACTTTTGAATAAATCCATATTTTTTTAATTCCGTGCGTACTTCTCTAGGTATCCTAATGTAGATTGACGAGAATTTATGTTTTTTGTTCTAGGTAAAAAATTGTGGATGTTAAATGTCACGCATATCAAAAAAAAGATAACAAAAGAAAATATTAGTAGTCGGCCATCTTGTAAATACATCGAAAAAAAAAAATTTCTAACAGCTCGATATTCATACTAAATAGATGTGTAATTAATTAATTTTATCTCAACTTCATAACGCGCGAGCACAATAAACGTCATATAAATTCTACCAGGTACAGTCAGTATGAATTTACTGATAGCCGAAACAAACCCAAACGTACCCACTGAATGATGAAAATGAAATATATTCGTGTAAATTGTCGATCGACATTAAGAGACAACACCACTCTAGGATTTTGGGAAAAATGGTTTTTTTGGTTAAAAAAATTGGGGTCATAAAAACAATATGCAATTTGTCCCGTAGCGAATTTTTCTTTTATTCTCAATTATCGATTTTCCCACCGCGCCTCGGAGCATGCGACGAGCTGCTCATGCAACTTTGAACGCGTTTTTCTCGAAACCACATCTCTCAGACTGGGAGGACGGATTGCTCGACCACCTTTGCATGGATCAATTTGAAGTTTTGATAGTACATTGTACATGTACGTTGTCACATCTTAACAATAATTAACTTGTGTGTAGATCCGAACAGCCCATACCTCTGATTAATTTGGAATTTCGTGTACCCATACATTTTGACTCGCTGATTACGAATATCACAGTGAAAATACCCGCAGATTTGATTTTCAAGGTCAACACTCACGAAAACTTATTTTTTTAACAGTTTTTTTGTTTTATTTTAGTAAATATTCATTTTAGAGAAAAATATTTCCCATAAATGTTATAGCCTATGAAAGTATCGATCTTTCAGGTTCTATACGGTTTTTATCTAAAACCATTCCGTTTCGAGAAAATTGGGATAATGGTCCAATAAGTGAAAATTGCTCAGCTCCATTAGTTTCGATATTATTTACTGACGCACTTTACCGCGGGAAGGTTGGAGTTTAGTCTTTAAGGTGCACGTTCTTTTTGCTATTTGTTTTTTATTTTTTTCTTCTATTTTAGTTTCTTTTTCTATTATATACTATTTTGGCATTTTTTTGTGATTCAGTCAATTTTAAAGTGCATGTTTTTTTGTTTTTTATTTATTTTTCTAATTTTTTTTCTTTGATTTTAGTTTTTTTTTATTATATACTATATTTGCATTTTTTGTTTGGGTTTGGTTTTTTTGTTGGGCTTGCTTGGGCTTTTTTTTTATTTGTTTTGTTTTTACTGAGGGTTGTTCGGGCTTTTTTGTTTACATTTGTGTTTGGATTTTTTTGTTGGTTTTGTTTCAGTCTGAATTTGGTTTTTTTCTTTGAGTTTGTGTGAGTTAATGAACATTATCTATATTCTTGCTTTTACCGATCCGTTACTATAGATAAGGAGATAATATCGAACCTAATGAAGCTAAACAATTTTCACTTATTGGACCATTATCCCATTTTTCTCGAAGTGGAATGGTTTTTGACAAAAATTGTATGGAACATAAAAGATCAATATTTTCATAAGCTACAACTTTTGTGGGAAACATTTTTTGGTAAGATGAATTTTTACTAAAATAAAACAGAAAAACTGTTTTAAAAATCAGTTTTCTTGAGTATTGACCTCGAAAATTGCATTTGCGGGTATTGTCGATATGATATTCGTGATCAGCGAGTTAAAATACATAGGTACACGGAATTCCAAATTAATCAGAGGTACGGGCTTTTCGGACTTTTATCCATTAATGTAGCAATTTTCAGTAGTAAACTAAACTTTTTACTCTGCTTTGAGAATCGTCAAACCAGAGCCTATATGTCCATTCACTGGAAAGAGGTTAGAATACAGCACCAGTGAATAAACATGTTTAATTCTGACCTATTATTACGAGTATATTTTTAAATGTTGCAAAAAAAAATTAAAGATTGATTCTTTCTCAAGTAACGAGAGTAATACTTACCCTCGAAACTTAAAAAAAACTATTGTTTTCGCGTTTTGAACACCTACTGTGCACAGCCGTATCGTAACTAAGTTGTGCGGTGTGCAAATACCACAAACGAGAAAAATCCCGTAGCGACAAAATTCGATATGAAACTAAGAAACCGGTTTTAACAATAGCTGTGATTTTTTTGCTAAATTATAGAGATTCCAGTTTTTATCGACAATTCATATTCTTTTATGATTCTGAACATACATCAGCTTTTGTCCATTCACCCGTCCATTCACTATGCTCTTGAAGTTTTCCTCGTTGGAACGCAGCGATATTTTTTTACTTCCTCATTTTTATCAGTGTCGAATATCATATTTTGCAGATTTGCGCTATAGATCGCTAAACGAGGAGCCAATGAAATGATAGCAGGGTTTCTATAGATCAAATGTGTTAAAGAAAATTTGGGGAATTCAGCTAAAAAAATATTTCATTGAATTCCAACGATGCAAACTTCAACATCATCGTTCACTGGTCACTTTACCCTATGGCCCCGATCTTGGACGATCAACTTTCGAGGTACGAGATTCTCCGTCTTCAGTAGTGTGTTTCTATTTTCTTCCGTAACAAACGGGAAAAAAGTGGAAATATTTGCAATGGTTGCGTTGTGAGTAATTTACTGTGAGTGTATTCTCGTATATAACGAGTTTCTTGGTCAAAGCCAAAGCTAAGAAGTCTCGCTTCGTTTTGCCAATGACATCAATTGGAATAATGAATAGTGAACAGTAGTTTTAAAGTGTATTTATATATATGTGTGTGTGTGTGCGCGCGTATATATATATATATATATACGTATCAAGTGTCTTTCGGTCTCTCGTAGCGCCATTACCGTCAGTACAGAACTGGGTTAATTGCGTCGAGAATATAAGAGCGACAAAGATAAAAAAAACACACATACAGATATATATATATATAAAAAAAAGTTCTTTCTTGCTGTGCACTCGGCAATTACCGATGGGGTCTTACCAATCTGTCCTCCATAATGACTTATTTCATAGAATTCTTTGAGAGCGTTTTATTTAATTGCAAGGCCGTCGTACTTCGTGCAAAAGTTATGAAAAAGAGAAATTTAAAAAACAGGATGTGACACCGTGATTTTGACGAGAATTAATAATAGTAGAAAAAAACGAATTGCGAAGACTGGCGCTGGAATTTATAGGGATAAAAGGTTACAACGCAAATTTCCCATCAAGAAGTGAAGCTATAGAATGTTAGAAAGAGAGGAAAGCTGCGTCAACGACGGGAGGACACGCGTTCATTGGTGCAAAATAAATGCAGATTTGTAACCGTTTTTACATTTAGTCATTTTGGTCTATACCTGCTTATGGTATATACTAAAGGGTTTTTCAATAAGGGCGGGTAGATGTTGAAATGGAATAAAACAAGCTGTGTGTGACGTATTAACGAAATTCTTTTTTTTTTTTTGCAAGGCCTATGTATGCCATTACGTATGGAATATAACATCGTTCAAATGTCCGCCGCGGCTTCTCATGGTGGCACGGAACCGAGTGGTCCAATTTTCAATGACTCTGCCGCATAGATCCGGCTGAATTTGAGCAATGGCCTGGGTTATGTTGACTTTAAGGGGTTACCCCCACTTGCGATTTTGAAAAAATCGATTTTTTTTATTGCATTTTTTTTAAGTATAAGTATCTGAGAATATGTCCTGAAAATTTCAAGTCGATCCGAACAAAATTGACTGAGATATGAGCGTTGAAAGAGAAGAATCCGTGAATTGAAGAACTGAACTTGAAACTTTAAACGCGTTTTTCTCAAAATGGCATTTCTGAAGTCGGTGACCAAGATTACTCGAACACTAATGAACCGATCTTCTTGAAATTTTGCAGGCTTATTTAATACATAAAAATGTAGTCTTTAATCGTTCGATTTTTTTTTTCGAAAAAAATGGCCGTTTTATAGCCAAAAAACGGCGGTTTTTTTTCGTTAAAATCGAACCATTAACTTTGACTGTCCGCCATTTTGTGAAAAATGAATATTTTTTAAAATCCTTCGATTAAAGACTAGTTTATACTTATATTTGACTAAATCCATCCGCATTTTTTTTTCAGATGATCCACTTCGCCGCAATGTTGGTCACCGCAAACCGTGTATATAAAAACATTATTTCATTGACGGCCATTTGCCACTAAACCGTGTAATATTTTTCAATAAAAAAATTACTGAAAGTACTTCAAGATGTGTTCTTTAAGATGGTATATCGATCGATTAAAAAAGTTTTGTAGTTTTCTTTAAAAAAATTCATGAAAATGGTCTTTTTTGCGCTACAAGTGGGGGTAACGCCTTCAGATCATCGGTCGATTGCGGCTTATTGGCATAGACCTGCGACTTCAAGAAACCCCACAAGAAAAAGTCCAGCGGGGTCAAATCGCACGATCTTGGTGGCCCAATGACGCTGCCGGCCCAAGATCCGCACCAAACAGTAACTTTTTGTGGATGCATTGCCACCTGGTGAACCTCGTGTGGGTTGGCGTCGTCCCATATATGGCAATTTTGCTTGTTGACATAGCCATTCATCCAAAAATACGCCTCGTCGCAAAAATGGGCGCAACGCGCGCAACGTTTGCACTAACAACTCATTATGATAATCAAGTTTTGTCATTTGGACGTGCTGTTCAATCGTGTAACTTGCCATGGTGATTTGGCATCAGTGACTGAATAATAAACAACAGATTAGACAGACGCCACCAAAACAACATGACCGCCACAGGCCGCCAACATCTACCCGCGCCAATTTAAAAAACCCTATATTATCACCACCGTATTGAAAATGTGTCATGGCATGCATTTACGTGGTTTTTATAGGCTAAAACCAAGATTTTTCAGAGAAAATAACCTAAAAAAAATATCGTAAATTTTCGTTGCGGCTAAAAGTTACCAATCTTGGGGGTAGGTCATGACATGTTAAAATCTGCCCCATCTAGTGTATTCAGTGAAGAACGCCTTAGCTGAGAAGCAAAACAAAAAGTAAAGCCGAAGTCCCTTCAAAGAAAACGAAACATAAGAACAAAGCCGAAAAAAGGAAGATTCTGATCGATTCCGAAGAAGGGGAAGATGAGGAATATTCTTGTCTCGTTTGTTGGAGGGTGTACTATCGAAGTCGCCCTGACAAAGAATGGATCCATTGGATGAATGGCAAAAAGTGGTCGCATGTGAAATTTGTCACTGGAAACTCACTTTAGACGCTAAAAAAGGCTATTTTTATGAATCTTTTTGATAGGTTCATATTATAGATATTAACATGAAAGCTGTTACACTTAATTAAGGGAGCTTTCCAGTGTGAAATTTTCAAAAAATCGATTTTTTTTTGCTTTACCGAATAGTATACACTCTTCCGAATATTCCCTGAAATTTTCATGCCGAAATTTAGATTATTTCGGTTACTGTACAGCATTTCTTGGAAGAAGGCAACGGAGCGCTACAGCTACAGCGAAACTTTGAACGCGTTTTTCTCGAAACAGCATTTTTCAAAACGGTGTCCAACTTGGAGGGCAGAGTTTTAAAGCTATCGAGTTGAATTTTTTACACAATATTCTTAACGTCATTGTTTATCGTGCTATGGAAGCTTTTTTTTTTTTTTTGACATCTTCCTATTTTTTTGTAAAAAAAACTGCCAAAAAAAATGCTAAAATCGATACTTTTTGTTCAAACCGGCGCCATTTTTGCAAAAAAAAAAAAAAAGCCTCCATAGCACGAAAGCCAATTATATCCCGATCAATAATCTTTTTGTGTTTTTTGTTTCAGATCAAAATTGTGACCCCCAACGTGGACACCACATCCAAGTGCATTTTCTGCAACAATTGTTTCATCATTTTTATAGATATTAAATAATAAATAAATCGATCTTTAAAAAATTGTTTTGTATTCTTCAATACCCAATTAATATACAAAAAAAAACCAGACCGATTAGATTATTTTTTCTTTAAAAAAAAAAATCGCGAAAAACAGCGATTTTTCGGACTGTCACACTGGAAAGCTCCCTTAATACACCTTCGAAATACATCAATTTTTTTAAAAAATGTTTTTATGTATCCTGATCAAACTTTAAACGAGTTTTTTCTCGAAACAAAGTTTTTCAACGGCTAGCTGATAAAATCTTCGAAACCCCGGAACCGATCCTTACGAAATGTTTACCACATATTCTTTACAACCATAGCTATAGTGCATATCGAGGATTTTTTTAGATTTCGACATTTACTATTTTATTTTTGCCAAAGACGATGAAAAAAAAATACGTTAACTAAATAAGAAAAGCAATAGGGTGCCTCGTAATCTTCTGGAATGATAGATAATTAACTTGTTATTATTGCCATCTTTGTCTCTATCGTTGCCATTGTTATGGTTATTATTATTTTATTATTTCTATTAAAAAAACGATTGACTTACTTTGTTGTAAGCCAACTTGGCACTCCGACTGGACGTCGCGACCGGCGAATCGTCGACGAGACCGTACCGAACGTTTTTCCCACCCTCAGAGCTGCCCGATAAGCCGAAACTTCGCATGACCGAACTGTCGCGAAGAGAAT
>OX632360.1:39982469-40049969 GCA_951751655.1 Ophion costatus
AAATAGGGTGTCTCAAAATCACCTGACATTTGATTTATTAATAAAACGTATTATTTATTTGAAAAGAACGAATGTTTTTATTTTAATATAAGGTACAAACATGGAGATTACGTGTGGCACACAATATTCGTTAAATGGCCGCCCCGTCCTTGTTTGCAAACGTTCACTCTTTTGACGAAATGTTCAATAACATTTTGGCATAATTGCGGACTAATGTCATTAATGGTGCGTTTAATTGCTTCCTTGAGCTGAGAAACGGTCTGTGGATCATTGGCATGCACTCTTCCATTCAAGAAATCCCGTAGATAGAAGTCCAATGGCGTCAAATTGCACGACCTTGGTGGCCAATTCGCATCGTCGCGGCGCTAGATAACACGACCATGAAACGTCGTCTGCAATAACTATGCGGTAACAATGCAGCAAATAACAATTTCTATGCGTTGCTCGATCGTGTAATTCTCCATGACCAAATCTCAATACTTCCTGATGTCAATTGTCAAAGATTAGTACTTTATGTTCGCCACGAAAGAAATGGCGCGCTATTTGAAATGTCAGGTCATTTTAAGACACCCTTTATGTACAGCATGGCCTGAAAAGTGACGTCCAGAAGCAGAATCTAGATGCCTCATATCAATACCTATACGAATCATCCCCAATGTACGATCTGCCATCTCTTTTAGTTCATGACGTTGAAGTTTGCTTTGGCGAATTGCAACGACCTCGTCGTTATTTCTTCATTTTTATTATCATTCGAAACCTTCTTTTTTGTAACTCGAGGTCGTAAATCTGTAACAAAAATATGTCAAAACGTTCGAATGATTTTCATAGCTTAAATCAGCGGAAAAAGCAATTTAACCAATGAAGAAAAATTAATTTTTGTTGCGTTCCAACGATGCCAAATTTTAAGTTCCAACATTCAAAAACATTTTAGTTTTGCAGAAAAAATCACGTAACATTTTTTTTCGAGATCCTGCAGCATGGGTTTAAAAAAAAATCTTTTGTGGGAGTACATTTGTTTTAGAGATTTGTGAAAGCAATGGGGCGTCATTCAGACTAGGATAAGTATTTTTTACATCATTTGAGCATTCGTGGCTGACCCTCTACAATGTATTTTTTAAACTTCCGATCAAAGTCCAAGGTATTTACGTTAGTGGTCAGTTGGATTTGTATTTATTGCTCAACAGTGCACTCTATAACGATAACATAAATTATCATTAGAATCTTGATAATGATAACGTAAGTTATCATTAGAATCTTTATAAGGATAACATAAGTTATCATTAGAATCTTCATAAGGATAACGTAAGTTATCATTAGAATCTTTATAAGGATAACATAAGTTATCATTAGAATCTTGATCATGATAACATAAGTTATCATTAGAATCTTGATAATGATAACATAAGTCATCATTAGAAGACATTTGAAATGCTTTTTTCTTTAAAACTAAAAGCTATCGTAAAACATACATGGGTGATTCGAACAGTATGTGGTATTTAGATTTTTATTTCGGAAGTCACTTTTCGGGCTAGCCGGCATATTTATGTATGCACATATACACATACATGGAAAAGAATATTCTACAGATGCAAATAACAGGGTGAGAATGAACGCAGGGCGATAAATAGGTACAGAAACGGACATGACAAAGATAGCTACTAGTCTAGCATTATTAGATACCGCAAACTGTACATTCATAAAGATCGCTACTTTCCACCATTCATACATACTTCGATTAGTTTTTAGTCTATTAAATTTCTCGCGAGCAATTGAATTAGTAGGCAAACCTTATAGGACTGAGTGTACGTGGATATGACAAAAAGGGGAAGGGAGAAAGACGCGAAATGGTCTGCTGTCGGGTGATCGGGATTACGAGGATACTAGTACAAGCATTTGCACTTAGGGCTGCTTGTGATCACCTTCCTCCTTTCTCTCCCTCACTTACTCTTCCTCACTCACTATCTTTCTAACAGTCTCCCACAGTCAAATATAATACACTGTTTCCATCAAGTCCTCTCTCGCCCCTCTCTTGCGTTCTTGGGTGTTTCAGGAATCGCGATCCACCAGCTAATAATCCACGTACCATGTGTAGTGATCAAGTCGATCAGAGGCGACAGGCGAGGCTACTGCATATAGATGCAAAAACATAATTTTGAAGTCGTTACATTTATATGTGTTCACTATAGGTACCTTGGGCTGTTTTGAGGACCTTGGGCGGTTTCCACCTATATACACACCCTGGTAGAAATTGTGCTAACCTGTCTGAGCTACGACATGGTAACTGGCTCGCCCAATTGAGCTGACACGAGCTGGCGAATGGTTGGCTCGCTATGAGCTAGTAATATAGTGAATCTTTTGTTATCCACCCGTTGGCTAGTCACTGCCACGGGTGACACAGCCGATTTTGGTCACAAATGACAAAGTGTGGATACGTGACTATACGTGTAGCTCCGTCGAGCGATTGGCTCATTGCTGGCTAAAGTCGGCATCTCGCGATGACCTAGCCAACACTTGCCAACTACGGCCGCACTGTCCTGTATAAATGATCGGACCAATACAATTTAGGTTATGTAATTATATGCGATTGTCACTCTCAATGCGAACGAATTGAGTCATTGATCCGATAATGTTATTTGCATTTGTTAATCCATCTATTTTCAGTAGTCTGATATTGTGTAGTGTATGTAGACGATACGAAAACTCAGGAATTAAACAAGTACAGCGAAAACATCATAACCCTAATTAATGAACAACGAAGAATATTGTAGGAGCGTCCAATTATGTAAATAATGTGCAAAAAAATCACGAATATATATAGAGCCACAAACTTTTTTATCTAGTCGCTTAATTTTTCGGTCCCAGTCACTAGCTGAAAATACTAGGTCATGACTAGGTCAGAAATATTATACAGCCGTGAGATATTTTTTTCTATCTAGTCGCCATCCAATTTTTGTATTCAGTCACTACAGGATCAAAGCGCTACAAAGCTAGGTAGTCAATAGCTAAAACGGCTAACTAATGGCGATTCGAAGCTTAACTTCATTAGCTTGTGGCTAGACGGTGATGAGTTACGTTTTCCACTCGGGCATATATAGGGTGGATGAAATTGCACAGTACGTTATTGCGTTCGTTATACTTACTATAAACGTAGTAATTTTGTTTACTACCGAAACTGTAAGTATTATCGCCTTTCTGTACTTTCTATGACCTTCAATGACCTTATATTATAGGTCGTCGAACTCGTTTTAAGCTCCTCTTTCACGATACAGAAAAAAAAACATACCAATCCATTTTAAAAAATGGTGTTGACCTTCAAATGTCCGAAGTACCTCCACCTGCAAAAAAAAACTATTATCGCTATCGGTTGGCCCCTTTCGTACTGTGCAATTTCATTTCAGAAAATATTTCTGTGAACCTTATAGTTTCAAAGATATCCAAGGTGCCAATAGTTATTGATCCAGCCTGTGTGTACCAAGTGCATGCATGAGACCGGAACAAGCATGAAACCGGATATTTTTTTTGGAAAAATGACACGTCTGTTGTTTGAAAATGATGAAAACGAATGGAGACGGCTTTTTGCGTCACATTCAATTGATCCGCGAGTTATTGTTGACTTTGAGTATCATCTTCATCCAATAAGGCTTGCAGTTTGTCTGCGGACTTTCTCGGTGGTTTCCCACGCTCTTCGTTTCTCACTTCGACAAGCATTCGATGCGATTCTGCAGCACTTTTCTTCAAATGATAACAGAAAACCAATGCTGTCCGCAAATCGTAGTTCGTAGGCACAAAACTTGACATGTTTAAGGTTATAGAAAAATATACCGGTGTAGGGACCTTGGGTTGTGTGTTGAAAATCTTTGTCAGCTGTTAGAGGGAGATGATGGCGCTGCAGAAGCGTTCTTACGGCCCCTAAACTGATGGCTAGCACCATCTATGTGGAAATTCCGGTTTCATACTTCTACACCTGGTATATATATATATTTATATACACACACATATAAATATATATACGTATGTACATCCACTATGCACCTATAGGTATGCTGGAAACGTACGCAATCTGCTCAAATGGCCTCTGTCCCGGATCCGAAACTAATCGAGACCCGACTAGAGAGCCCTGTAAGATGCACCGATTATCCTCGCACAGTGCCGGGTTCCATACCGCGTTCCCAACGTCATTTATGCGTTACAGCACCGACGTTTCTCATACGAATATTCGTTAAAAAAAACACTATTCTCCGGTACCAGTTGACATGAGAAAAATCATATGATGTTTTATGAGAAAAGGACTCTGCTGTTGGAATACCTACAAGGTTACCGAGAGGGAGAAAAAGAGAAAGAGAGAGGGGGGGGAGAGAAAAGTAGCTTTATTTATTGGCCCGCCCGCCGTAAACTCAATGCGATAGGTAAGTGATAAGTGGATAATTGAGCGCGTCGAGAAGTGAACGTGCGTCGCGATTCGAGCCTCGGGAGGACCCGGTGGGGTGCACAGTTGATTTACGTAGTGGTTCAGATTGACGAGCCTGTACACTCGGTCTCCACGTCGACGGCGACACCGACGAGAGCTGAGATATTGCCCCAAAAGAGAACAAAAAATGGGGATGACGGGTGCTTTTAAGTCGAGCTGAAACCGAAAAAAAACCCTATGCGGGTTCTATGCGAACCCTAGAGGTCCGAATGAAAGGGACGAATGATATATCTGCGTCGCGCGGGAAATGGGTGTTCAATTTCGCACCTAGTCCTTCGTATACACACCGTTAACACAGCTTTAACATAGAGAAGTCACTGGGCATCCCTTGATTTATACGCCATCCGAATAAGGATTCTCGACTTCGCGTGCAAAGGGTGACCGTTCGAACGGAAACTCCCCTCAGGATTTACGTGGACCTGTTCTTTTGCAGAAAAACGATCGCGACGAAAAAAAATGAGCTTCGGCGTAGCACACACACACACACACACACACACACACATATGTATATACAGGAGAGAGAGAAAGGAGACCACTGGCTGTACGCTGTCAAAAAAAGATCTATTGAAATCAACTGAATAGATTTAGTTGAACGTTTTTCATTCGAACTAACTAAAAATGTCCGAAATCAATTCAACTATTCTAGAGATTTATTTCAACTATATATATTTTTTAAACTCAGTAGGGCGCCCCTGGAAAACTTCTTAGGTAGAGCGCGGTATGCCTGAGAGACTGATTGTTCCGAAAGCGCTGCCCATAAAATCTATGTCAAGCTATTTCACGTCAAAAACCAAAATCCTTTACCCTCGTCGAGATGTATTGAAAGGAAATATGCGACAAGGTACTTCGAAAAACCATTTGTTATTTACAAGAAACCGAAAACCAAAAGTACAACGATTTCGAAGTGGTTGGAAACGTGATTACTGAGCCTGACAGGTCAGGTGCGCCCGACGGAGGGTTAAATTAGCATCTATTTTACACCGTTGAACACTAAAACATTTTTGTGCTTCTAATAATTTGGGTATGGGAGACTGGGGCTGGTTGTGGTATTCAATCAAATTAACCTACTACATGTCGTATTTGGAATAATTAGATGTTTTTGTATATTTCTCATATAGAGGAATTAATAAGCTTTCAATACATATGTTACAATCGTATAAAGGAATTAATAGGCTTTCAATACATATGTTGTAATCCCCCGAAAAAACTCCAAGAGAACTATCCGAGAAAAAATGCGATGCACTTCTGAGCCAACTTTTTGATGTTGCTGACGATTGCATCGTTGGAATGCAACGAAAATTCTTGTTAATTTTCTCATTTCTCCATTTTCATTGTTATCCAAAATCACTTTTGATAGATTTAGGTTCTAGGTCTCTAATAAGGATGTTAGAACAGTTCACCATAGCTTTGATTTGCCAGAAAAAAATTAGCAATTGGAAAAAAAATTCGTTGCGTTCAAACGATGCAAACTGCAATATCATCATTTTTTGCCCTGCATCAGGGCAAAAAGTTAGTTGTTACAGTATAAGGGGCAAGATATGACAATAAATGAACCGGCCTGTTATTTTGCGAATCATCATCAGCATTATTGTTTTTTTAATAACAAAAAAAATACGTCGGCGTTAAACAGTCTAGCTTACTAGCAAAAACATAGAAAATGTTTACTTCAACACAAAATGTAATACTTTTAATCTTGAAAACAATAAAAATCAACGTAAAGCAATGAGACATAAAAAAGAAACTAAACCACAAAGTAATTCATCGGAATAATCACTATCGCAATTAATGCACACATAAAATGTGGTGTTTCCAATGTGACATTTCACGTCCAACTATTTTTGCAATTAGTGCACTGGATCCATTCTTTGCCAGGGCGACTTCGATCAAACGGACCACAACAAACGAGACAAAAATATTCCTCATCTTCCTCTTCTTCAGAATCGATCAGAATCTCCCTTTTACGGCTTTTTTTATTATCTCTCGTTTTCCTTTAAGGGCTTTTGGTTTAACGTTTTAGTCGGTTCCTCGATGAACAAGGAACATCACTTTGGTGTCCTCCTCCGATTTTGTTGAAACTTTGTTATTTGGAAGAGTATAAAAAACTAAGAGATACGTATTTTTTTTAACCGGCGGAAAAACGGTATTAAGGGGTTTTTACTCCCCTATTTTCACCCCTATTATCGCACCCGCGAAAATAGGGGTGTTTTTCGTCGATAACATTGTCGTTCTCATCTCCAATATATAGTACACGAAAAAATAAGCATTGTTGCAACTTGACATTTTTTTATATCTCGTACCGTGGAAACGTTATCGACGAAAAACGAAAAACATCCCCATTTTTGAGGGTGCGTTTCACCCCCTAAAACCTCCATAAAAATGCAGCTCCAGTCCGAATATAAATTTTCCAAAATGTTCATATTCACAAACGTACACGAGAATCAAAAAACGACAATCGTATTTAACCCTCATCGGATAAAGGTGGGTCACTCGTGACTTCACGGAAATTTCCAATCGTGAATTCACGGATCCCCACCCAGGTAAAAATTTGGAATGTGGGGTGGAAAAAAGTTTGAAGAGAGGGTAACTTAAGGGCCGAGCCCCAGGTTTTTCCTTCAGTCTTCCTAGATACGGCGACAAAGTGAAATTTTCGAAGAGCACGAGAGACCCACCTTTATCTGAAACGTAAGTAAAATGGCATTTTAATTTTTTTGTTTTTTTCGTTAAAAATTTGTTTATTTGACTAAGAATAACACATAAATAATTTTTACGATTTTTTTTTTAGTTAAATGGCAACGCGATTATTTCGAAGACGAGGGCACTGAAGAAGAGGACAACATAGAGGAGGATAACGTCATCAGTTCTGAAGAGGAATGCGACGAATTCGATTTTAATTCCGAAGATTCGGAAGAAGAATCTGAATCGGAGCAAGAACCGAGCGGAACACGTGCGAGAAAATATATAAAAGGAAAAAATGGCTACAAGTGGTCGAAGAATCCTCCAGAAATTCGTGGACAAAGATCGATGCCAATTCAAATGCATTTTCCAACGCCAACGGCGAGCGCGATGAATATTCGGAGCCCAATAGACACCTGGGGTTGACTAATAACGGACGAAATACTCAATATCATCGTGAGTCATACGAATGAAAGAATCCGGGATTACCTGAATACTCAAGAATCCGATGAACGTAAGAACAATTCGACATTCCGTGAAATAGATATAATACAATTGAAAGCGTTCATCGGATTATTATATTTCGCCGGTTTACAACCGTGCAACCATGCAAGTACAAAAGTTTATTGTATTCATTTTTTATATATTTTCAAATAAAATGTATGAAAAAACAAAATTTTGAGAATTTTTTTTTTTTAATGCTCCTTTCCTCGATAACCCTCCTTATAGCCCAGAGAAAAAATAAGCATTTTTCAGATGAAAAAATAAGGGTCCGATTTTGGCCCGCGAAATTTATTATATATATTTTTTTTTTCATAAATCTTTTCAATGAAAAAACGCCGTTGGATTTTTAAATTTATCTTAAAAAACAAAGGAGATATGATTTTTTAAACAATACCCTGAAAAATGCCTGCATGCCTCCAGATTTTGCATGAAATTGTTATTCAAAATTAATTTTTTCTGGTCGGATAAATTATAATTATCGAGTAAAGGGTCTCAACAAGGTCCATAAATTTTTCCAGATTTTTTGCAGCACTTTAAGTATTGCAAAATTATCGGAAAGCACGAGTGACCCACAATTATCCTTAACGGCGGTCGAAAACACCCTTATCTGATGAGGGTTAAAAATAGGTGCTATAATCGCTAAGTCCTCGGCATTATCATTTTGAAAAGAGAGAAAGTGTCCGAAACAGGTGAATACAAGGTTACCAAAGCGCCGGATGGAGAAGAATGGAAGTGTCGCTTAGCACGCTATTTTAGGACCAGGCGACACGAATAATTCAATTATACTGTTATCTTTGGGACGTGACGAAGATATCGAACCTCACGCTGCTGAGGCGAAAGGAAAAGCGCGAATGGAAAGTATGTTTGTTTGTTTGTTTGTTTGGGTTTGTTTGTTTGTTTGTTTGTTTGGCTTTGTTTGTTTGTTTGGGTTTGTTTGTTTGTTTGTTTGGGTTTGTTTGTTTGTTTGTTTGTTTGTTTGGGTTTGTTTGTTTGTTTGTTTGTTTGTTTGTTTGTTTGTTTGTTTGTTTGTTTGTTTGTTTGTGTGTTTGTTTCTTTGTTTGTTTGTTTGTTTGTTTGTTTGTTTGTTTCTTTGTTTGTTTGTTTGTTTGTTTGTTTGTTTGTTTGTTCGTTTGTTCGTTTGTTTGTATATCTTTCTGTGTGTGTGTATATAATATATACATTTACATATATATAAAAGTCCACTTCAAAGACCGGCCTCAAAATAGCCGGAAGTTCGGAAAGCCAGCATTACATAGATATACCGACGTCAAAATATTTCACTCATGTCTATAGATAATTTAATGAATAGCGAATGAACCATATATCTACCCGGATCCGCCTTTACTCGTCGCGTACTTCACATTGTACTTCTCAGGATGCTTGGGATGGTTACACGCGGTGAAAAATGTCAGCAATTAATTATCTTGTCTCTTCTCGTGTTACGCAAACGGTAGTACGCAGTTATATATGTGTATGTATATATATGTGTATATATATATATACACACACACATATATATATATATAAATTTGTGTGTGTAATTCTCAATAAATTATCACGCCTGCAAATTTATTCAGAATAACACTTTTTCATGGTCGACAATCCCGTTCCACTTTCTATTCCGTCTCATGTTTTTCCCATCCCTCTGATGAATTTTTACCCGAAGTTCAATGCTCCAATTACTGCATCGCGAGGCTCTGTGTGGTTAAAAAATTGCATCAAATTCTTCAGCTTCCCGAGGCAATTTTTTTGCCTTTTCTTTTTAATAACCAAATTAGTTTTTTTTTCCTTTTATTACTCACGAGCTCGAAGTTATTTCTCGGTCTGTCAAAGCTCACGGCATTGCGTAACCGGACACTGGTAAGGACGAAAATATCACGGAAAATAGTTGTTCCTCGATGAACCTCTTCGGCTGTAAGCACCGGAAGACGTTCCGAGCTACGTCGGCGTATATAGTGGACGCGCTTGAATCGCTACGAGTTGATCTTATACAGTTTACCATACGCCGTTTTGACTCTCAGCTATGGTTGTAGCTAGGCATATACTCTAACGGGGGGGGGGGGGGGGGGGCGTATACACATGCATATGTGAAAAGGGTATTTTGAACACGTTACAAATCAGCGCAATCTTGCCCGTCACCGTAACTGGCTGTTTTGAGGACTATCCTTCATTTTTTTAACGATTTGATTTTGCAGAAGGTCGGTCCTTGAAATGAAACTTGCATGAAAGTGCTTATATTTTTTATGTTGGTCTATCGTAAGGTGATTTTTAAGACATTGAGGCTCACGTAATATTGAGTGAGGAGAATTGGCCACTATGAACATCGTTCTCGAAGTCCTCTGAATAACCTTTTTGTGTATATATATATGTGTGTGTGTATGTGGTAGGGTAGGACAATTTTGAGCTCCATTTTTTCCCTTTTTCTCACTATCCAATTATCTTCTTGACAGAAAAAAAAAATTGTCGCGAAAGCTGCGAGCCGTCGAAAAATATTTAGAGATCGCTAAAGCCTCCCAAAAATTCAAATTTTCATTAAAAAATCGATTTTTTTCGTCTACTTCTCATTCGTGAATTTTACGCTTTATAATTTTGACATTAACCTCCCGAAAGCTCTAGGCGGCCAATGAATATTTAGTGGTCGCTCAAAAGCTTCGAAATTTTGAATTTTCGCAATTTTTTTTCTCTTTTCACTCATAAATTTGACGCTTTAAAAATTTTTTAAAACAACAAATCCTTTTTTCTTTAGAAAAATATTTCTTAAATATACCTCATACTTCTAACCCAAGAATTTTGTTCTCATAAAATTATTCTTTAAAACTCTTGTCCCTAAACAATATTATAGGACGTTTTATTCGTAAAACTGCAATGGCAGCTGTTTTCCGCGCATGGTAATGCGTCCCACAGTTGGTTTCGTTAGTCAAACTGCGGACCAATCGTAAATGTACTCTGTGACGAGCGACGCCATAATACAATAATACATAATAACACATAAAAACACATATCGTCTAATTAGTGTTTGTTACAAATTAATATTATAATAAATTATTCAGAAAATGTAACACTTCGCTGTTTATTTTGTTTTCGTCCTACAAGGAATTATAGTGCATGCGAGATTTATTTTTTGGCGGAAGTTCTGAATTTCGAAAACCTTAAGCGACCACTAAATATTCATTGGCTGACTAGGGCTTCCGCGAGGTTAATTTTAAAAGGTTAATATTCGGAAGTGGGGCTTCTGCTAGAATCAGGCTAATTTTTGTTTGGGTTTGTTTGGCGATGTTCGGGGTTGTTTTAGGTTGTTTGGGGTTGTTTTAGGCTGTTTGGGGTTGTTTGAGGTTGTGTGAACTTGTTTGGGGTTGTTTGGGGTTGTTTGGGGTTGTGTGAGGTGATTTGGGGCTGTTTATGGTTGTTTGACTATGTTTTGGTTTGTTTGAACCCTTGAAGAAAATTAGCCTGATTCTAGCAGGAGCCCCACTTCCGAATATTTACCCTTTAAAATTATAGAGCGTAAAATTCATGCGTGAGAAGTGGACGAAAAAAAAATCGATTTTTTAATGAAAATATGAATTTTTGAGAGGCTTGAGCGACCACCAAATATTTTTCGACCGCTCGTAACTTCCGGGACAATTTTTTTTTTTCGTTAAAGAAGATAATTGGATGGTGAGAAAGAGGGGAAAAAATAGAGCTCAAAATTGTGCCACCCTACTGTGTAGCCATGTGAAAAGGAAGATTCGTATTGAATTCGTCGTTTTGGCGTTTGGCCGTGATCGCGGTCGCCAAACCAACGACGTCGCGCGATATCCAAAATAGATATGGAAAGGAGAAAAAAGAGAAGAAAAGCGCCCACTCCACTCTGGTTAAGAGGGAAGCACACGCGAGGAGGGAGGCGAAAGCGTCACTACGACCATGGGGACGAGGGAGCTTTACGTCGGAAGGAAACAAAAAATCCCCCACTGAACGTGCGGTCGGCATAAAGATCGGTCGAAGGGAAAGATAACTTCTTTTTGCTCGAATGATGCTCCGAACGAAATGCGTCGACGCAGGTGCAATGGACGAGAAATCAATTTGTGTCAAATTTTATCTCGAAAATATCGACGAGACTTGGAAGTTCGGCATTTAAGGGGGAGAAATACACATAAATGGTCGAAAATGACGAAAAAATTCGGTATTTTTTTCCAACGCAACTATTGGACCAATCGTTTTGAAATTCGTAGGGTATTTTATTGTACATTAGACCCTGCAACCAACTGTTGCTCAACGAATTTTCCCCGCGATGTCGAATCGCGGCAACTGTAGTTTTTTGTAAATTTGAAACCAAAAAATTCAAAAACCATTACATTCTATATGAAAGTACGCTATCGATGAACCACGAAAAAGTTGAAAAAGTTGAATATTGCAATAATGGCAGCACCCAGAAAAAAAGTCGAATTACCATAGAAAATGTTGGTCTTTTTTTAATCCAAAAAATGATTTTTTAATTAAATTTTTTGTTGAATCTGGAGGTCATCGGCGAGGGTTTGCAATTATGTGTCTAAAAACCTTTGGTTGAAATGAATCGGATAAATCGTTTTTTTTTATCGCTGCCGCAAATTTCGAAAATTCGTTCAGCAACAATTAGCTGCATGCTGATGATGAACAATTATTGTCGATTAAAAAAAATGTTTTTCGTCTCTTCTAATGTCCAATAAAATATCCTACAAGTTTAAAAATGATTGGTCCAGTAGTTGCATTGGGAAAAAATCCTGAAATTTTTCGTCATTTTCGAATATTTATATGTATTTCCCCCCTTTAAAAAAAATCATGAAAATCAGAATATTTTTCCTCGCCTAAGGTTCTCCCCTCTAAAAGCCAAAAAAAGTGACTCAGCGGAGACCAAGGTCGAACATTTTTATTTCAATCTTTGAAAATCACGATACACGATCACGATTACACTGCCAGTACAATCTACGCGCATCTCTTTTCCGGCTTTTGACTCTAATCTTTTTCATCGTTCCAATCGGTCTTTTTACCCTCTAGAATCTTCACTTCAAACCCCATAGTTCTCCAGTAACAGCACATTTCAGATTTCCCCACTACTGTACAATAAAAACAGAGCAAAATTGGGAAGAAATAAAAAAAATTCTTTAGTGGCTAATTAGGAGTGAATTCTGCAGTTTTTGAGTTCCTCCGAAAAAATCCCCCCCCCCCCCCCCCCTGAACCAAGCACGTCAGGGTAAGAAGCACGAAGAAAAATAATGAAAATATTTTACAATTTCGTTTTTCACTGACGAAAAGAACAAAAATCGTGCAACCGAACTCGCTTCCGGCACGACTCATTTACTTTTTATTCCCGGATAAATCGACTGTCCGTTACACCTGTTACAAAAATTCCTGGAATTCCGCAACATCGTTTCGAACCGGTTGGCAAAAGAGTTGGAAAGAAGAGTCTTCGATCGACGGAGGTAGAGAGGGGGGGGGAGAGAGAGAGAGAGAGAGAGAGAGAGAGAGAGAGAGAGAGAGAGAGAGAGAGAGAGAGACGAGCGCTGTTTAATATTCCGGCACATATGAATATAACTCACGAAAACTGACACCCGCGGCCAGCCTTTTCGGCGGCGATTTTTAGCCACGAACGAGAAAGAGAAGCAGAGGAGAACACACGATCCGGGCGTGCCCGGTTATTCACGCGCGAGCCGCGAAACTACGTCGAACACACGCCGTGCGGAGCGAAAAGACAGATATGCCCGCGGTGAGTGAGCGAGAGGAGAGACCACGAGCGTGATCTCTCCAACGCGAGACTGAGCTTTATATTTAGAGACGTATGGGATGCCCTTCCCTATGTGTATAGATGTGTATGCGTGTGCGTGTTGAGTGCGTATATATGTATAGGTTGATTTCTGCCGCGTTTGGAACAGAAGAGTAATATGCTTTGTCCAGTATGGAAATTTATCGAACTCAAGGAATATGTCGTTCTTGTATTCGTATGATGTAATTTCAATAGTACCGTCTATATTAAGGGAGCTTTCCAGTGTGAAATTTTCAAAAAATCGATTTTTTTTTTTTGCTTTATCGAATAGTATACACTCTTCCGAATATTCCCTGAAATTTTCATGCCGAAATTCAGATTATTTCGGTTACTGTACAGCATTTCTTGGAAGAAGGCAACGGAGCGCTACAGCTACAGCGAAACTTTGAACGCGTTTTTCTCGAAACAGCATTTTTCAAAACGGTGTCCAACTTGGAGGGCAGAGTTTTAAAGCTATCGAGTTGAATTTTTTACACAATATTCTTAACGTCATTGTTTATCGTGCTATGGAAGCTTTTTTTTTTTTTGACATCTTCCTATTTTTTTGTAAAAAAACTGCCAAAAAAAATGCTAAAATCGATACTTTTTGTTCAAACCGGCGCCATTTTTGCAAAAAAAAAAAAGCCTCCATAGCACGAAAGCCAATTATATACCGATCAATAATCTTTTTGTGTTTTTTGTTTCAGATCAAAATTGTGACCCCCAACGTGGACACCACATCCAAGTGCATTTTCTGCAACAATTGTTTCATCATTTTTATAGAGATTAATTAATAAATAAATCGATCTTTAAAAAATTGTTTTGTATTCTTCAATACCCAATTAATATACAACAAAAAAAACCAGACCGATTAGATTATTTTTTCTTTAAAAAAAAAAATCGCGAAAAACAGCGATTTTTCGGGCTGTCACACTGGAAAGCTTCCTTAAGGGATAACATAACTCTAGGATTTTGGAAAAATCGTTTTTTTTTTTGCTTGAAAAGTACACAAAAGAGGTAGAATACATAAACGTAGATGGACACATGAATGGTGCAGGCATCGCAGATTAAAGGTAAACAAAAGTTTCAAGGATTTCAGTCCTCGTACAACTTTAAACGCGTACTTCTCGAAACCATTTTTTTCAAACTGGGAGGACGGATTACTCGAACACCTTTGCATGGGTCGATTTAAAATTTTGATAGTAGCTTTACAATTACATTCTCGATAGGACTACGTAGCCGTTTTTTGATTAAATGTAAACTTTTTTATTAACAATTTACTGCTTATTTTTTGGGCAAAAATTAATTTATCTGTTTCAAAGTCCGCCTACTTGAGGATTGATGAAAATGACCAATTTCTGTATAGAATATTGTTAAATAGAACGGTAATAGATATTGCTATAGTCATAAATATCAAGCGTAGCATACAAGTAATTTAAGAATTTATTATTATTATTATTGTTGTTGTTGTTGTTGTTATTATTCACTAGACACTAATAAACTTGAGGATTAATGAAAATGACCAATTTCTGTATAGAATATTGTTAAATAGAACGGTAATAGATATTGCTATAGTAATAAATATCAAGCGTAGCATACAAGTAATTTAGGAATGCTTGAAAAAAAATTGACCGGTTGCCATTTTGTTGTTTCAAAAGCTGGAAATAACGAAAATGGTTCGTGCTTTTCGGAAGCTCGTAATTCGGGAACAATCCACTGGTTATGCAGATATATGGGAAATGTTATCCAGTCGTATGGTGGTGGACGATATGATTAACGGTTGTTCTTGCAGTATAATACAGTGGACGACCACGAGATGGCGCTTTGCGGACACGTCTTCATCTAAACGAGAAGCAACAGCCGAGACGCCCCTCTCGTAACGCTGTGCAGACGTAGTACCGTTTGGCCCTCTCTCTCTCTCTCTCTCTCTCTCTCTCTCTCTCACTCTCTCTCACTCTCGGGCCATCTGTTCTGATTACACGACAATCACAAGCCACTATCGTAATAATTGTGACACATCACCAACTTCAACCGTCTGACGTAGTGAAAATCCACGCATTTATTTTATTGGCTCTTAAATTTCGCAACTACTTTTTCACGGTCCACGGTCCGCGGATCCAAATGACTAAGAAAGTGCCATTGTCATACTTTCATTTATGGGCAATCTTCGGGACCGTCGATAAAAAAAGAACTCCTCTAGTGCATTTTAATTTTCACGATTCCAGTATTCAATTTTGATAATTTTGCTATTCAGCTTTCGTGACTTTGCTATTCAATTTTGGTGACTTCGCTATTCAATTTTAATGACTTTGCTATCCAATTTCGGTGACTTGGTTTTTCAATTATGGTGACTTTGCTATTCAATTTGAATGCCTTTGGTATCCAATTTCAGTGACTCAGCTTTTCGATTTTAGTGACTTTGCTATTCAAGTTTGTGACTTTGTTATTCAATTCTGGTGACTTTACTGTTCAATTTTGGTGACTTGGCTATTCAATTTCGGTGGTTATGATATTCAAGTTTGTTGATTTTACACTTCAATTTCGTTGATTTTGCTATTCAGTTTGGGCATTTTACTATTCGATTTTGTTGGTGTTGCTTTTCGACTTTGTTGCCGTTACTATTTTATGTTGTTGATTCTGCTAATGCATTTCGTTGATTTCGTTATTCAACTTTGTTGATTTCACTATTCAAGTTGTGAATTATATTATTCAATTTAGTTAGCCTGGTTATTTAGTTTTGTCAATTTTACTGTTGAATTTGATTGATTTTCCTACCAAATTGTGTTGCTTTAGGTATCCGATTTAGTTTATGTTGATACTCAATTTCGTTGGTTTTTTATTCGATTGAGTTAATTTTACTATTCAATTTTGTTAACTTTGTTACCATTCCGGTTGAATCCGGTTACTATTCACCTTCCCAAAGCCCAAGGTCGAGTCGAGCATTTGACCCGCCGAATCCCGCCAATGTTTCCAAACTCGTTGAAAAAATCGAATTTACGAACCTAGAAACGTGAAAGATTGTTTCTCGTTCAATATCAGATATTGCGTTTGACGAGCGCAGGAGTTTAAGGATGTTGAGTCCCTATGAAACATGTTAATGTTAATTGTTCAATAAATAGCTTCTCAATCGTCATGAAATTTTTACACGACCTCCTGAATACTTCATGTAAAAACATACCAAATTTTCAGAATTCTATCATCATTACTTCAACCTCCTTAAGGGTTGAAATAAAAAATGATAAGATAATTCTGAAAATTTGGTATGTTTTTGTATGAAGTATTTAAGAGGTCGTGTTAAAATTTCACGACGATTAGGAAGCTCGTTATTAAAAAATTAACATTTTGTTAAGAACAATTTTTAAAAGAAATAAAAAAAAATTTATCAATAAACTTCGTTTTGTTTCCGTTGCTTTCAGTATATTGTAGATATTATAAAATTGAGAGGTCAAAAAAAAAACTTATTGCAAAGTTACATCAGTTTCCATAAAACAACATTTAATTTGTGAATGTTAATTGTTCGATAACGAGCTTCCTAATTGTCGTGAAATTTTTACACGACCTCTGAAATACTTCATACAAAAACATACCAAATTTTCAGAATTTTATCATCATTTGCGATTTGGGACTCAACATCCTTAATTACAGAAAAATAATAACTTTGCGTGCTGGCGGATTTCCGTGAAATCGTGTTCCTCCTCCTCTTGCCCGCGGCGCCACTCGCCATTTCCCTCCACCTCTTGCTCTTTCCATCGCGATCTCTTTTGTCCATGAAAGCTCGTGTGTCCAGCGAGGTAAAGCCTTCTTTATGGCTACCAAGCTGCGAGTGCATAAACGAGATTGCACGATCTGCGTATAATTACATACATGCATACACGCGTGTCTACACATATGCACATATACGAGGGAACGTGATTTTGAAGATATTATATTCCGACGAGCCGATTGCCCCTATACTCAACGTTACATAGATATCACGGGTGCAAAGTATTACAGCCTACATGTGTCTACACACACATAGCTGCATACAATTCGCACGCAAACGAATATGGTGTAGAATATCGTTTTCTATTTTAACGCTATCCAGGGGTCGTCCATAAATTACAAAACCCAACATTTCCCAATTTTATCAGAGTTTCGGCGAATATAAAGATTGCGTTGTCACTGCATATAACAGCAAGCATATTAATCGATAGAGACAGCTTCTCCACTTCTGGCCATATACAGAAGATCGGACCATTGGTACGGAAGTTCATCGCGGACAGACAAAAAAGGACTTTCATTTATAGATATAGAGAAGAGATATTGGACCATCAAATTTTGATAAAAGATTGCGAACCATCAAGTTTTGATAAAAGATTACGAACCATCAAGTTTTTATAAAAGATTACGGTCCACGAAGTTGCTGTATTTCGGCAACACTTAATATTTAATAATGGTAACAATAAAAAATCTCGTGACATAAATATAATAAAGCGTATTATATACGCTTACCACAAAAAAATGTTATAATATAATAACATTATATAATATAATTTAATATAATAACATAAATTATAAATACCTCAAAATTTCATTCTGAGTTGTATAAAACATTTATTGACGCAGTTTTATTCATAAACATCGATAATGCGATACTTCTTCAAGTTTGTAGTATGGCGAAAATTTTTCTTATTCACGCAATAAAAATATACAAATGCATAATTTGGCTTTTTAAGCATGTTGAGTCCCAAATCGCAAATGATAATAAAATTCTAAAAATTTCGTACGTTTTTGTATGAAGTATTTCAGAGGTCGTGTAAAAATTTCACGGCAATTAGGAAGCTCGTTATTGAACAATTAACATTCACAAATTAAATGTTGTCTTATGGAAACTGATGTAACTTTGCAATAAGTTTTTTTTTGACCTCTCAATTTTGTAATATCTACAATATACTGAAAGCAACGGAAACAAAACGAAGTTTATTGATACATTTTTTTGATTTCTTTTAAAAATTGTTCTTAGCTTAAATGTTAATTTTTTAATAACGAGCTTCCTAATCGTCGTGAAATTTTAACACGACCTCTTAAATACTTCATACAAAAACATACCAAATTTTCTGAATTTTTTTATCATTTTTTATTTCAACCCTTAAGGAGGTTGAAGTAATGATAGAATTCTGAAAATTTGGTATGTTTTTACATGAAGTATTCAGGAGGTCGTGTACAAATTTCACGACGATTAAGAAGCTATTTATTGAACAATTAACATTAACATGTTTAATAGGGACTCAATATCCTTAATGGAATACTTTATAGAAAATAAGCATCTAAGAAACGAACTTATAGCGCGTTAGCATTTTTTTGAGATTCGTTGTAGAATAATTCATAAACCGTCATATGACTCAACTGGACCGCTCTAGCCTCCTTAGCGCGTACCAAAGCCTGCTGGGCCTTAGCGCTATCGAGAGAGCGCGCGTGATACTCGCGCGTTTATAATCCCGCGCGGGCGTCAGTGATTTATCAGGCTATTTGCGCGTACATAAAATTACAAGCGAGTGCATAGTTTGCAACCCAACGATGTTGCGTCTTCCGCGCGATCATTCGTATACCCCTTAATCTTGCGGTTTCCCAATCGTTCGTGAAGATCGTTTGAAAATGAAACAAAATAACTCGATTGGGCTAAAAGAGAAATTATTTTTATTGTTTTCACGTTAGTTTCATTTTTTGGTCGTTTTGATCAGGATCTTAGCAGGAATGGTTGTCCCATGAGGCGTACGCCTCTGAAATCGACTCGAATGTCAAAATTGGCCCTACCAAAAATGCACGTGTCAAAAGGCCTCGTATAGAACATTTTACCACTGTGAAAGCCTCTCGGATTGTTCAAAGTTCCGTAAACAGCACGTAATATTACAGGGTGTCCAATAGAAAGTTGCTAAAACTAAATAAGTGTCTCTTCCCTCCATGAATTCAATAGGGGCCCCTTTTTCTAAGGCGCATACCTGAGGCCCCGCAGTTTTATTCCAGCCGTGGTTGAGGCAAGTACGCGCGCGTCAAAATGAGTGAGCTCACCACGGAAGAAAAAGTATATCTTATTAAGTGCTTCTTCTCGAGGGGAAAAATTTATAGTAATGCGTATAGAGGGTTTCGTACTAAGTTTGGAACTCATAGAGTTGCCAGCGAAAACACTCTGAAAAGGTAAGAATTTAATATTTATTCATATTCATCTATCACACAACTTGTGTTTCAATTCAATTAAACTGCATTGAAGTAATTTTACGTTAATTTTTGTAGGATAATCGATAACTTCGTGAAGTATGGTACACTCCAGGACCGTAGACACGAGTTGCCAGGTCCATCTGTTACGGTGACTACACCAGAGAAGATCAACGAAGTTGAGAATTATTTCAAACAAAATCCAAATGATTCGATTCGGAAAGCTGCTCAAGCATTAAAAATAACCAAATCATCATTACACAACATTTTGAAATATTTTTTAAAGTTTCATCCGTATAAAATAAGCACTCATCAATTGTTAACTGAACATGCCATGACGAAACGCATCGAATTTTGTAACACTATTACGGGAACGTTTGAAGCCGAAGAACTTAATGAGAAATTGATCATTTATTCCGATGAAGCACATTTTTGGATGAATGGGTACGTAAACAAGCAAAATTGCCGGTTTTGGGGAACGGAAAATTCCAACATATCGCTAGCGAAGTCCCTTCATCCACAGAAAGTAACGGCATGGGCAGCGATTTCGGTAAAAGGAATTTATTTGCAATTCTTGGCATCTACGGTAACAGGAGAGAGTTCCAAACAGCTTTTGGAAACGAAATTCTTCCCTTATGCAAAAAAGAGGGGACTGGTTAAAAATGTTTACTTCGTGCAAGATGGAGCGACGCCGCACCGGACTCATGAGGTGTTTGAAGCTATTCATCGTGTATATGGGGCTCGAGTAATCGGTCTGGGGTACCCTAAATGTGCTCAAGGCGGACTAGAACGGCCTCCGTACTCACCGGACCTGAACCCTTGTGATTTTTTCTTGTGGGGTTACATTAAAGATCATTGTTACGCTAAAAACCCCAGCACAGTAGAAGAACTGATCGCGGCCATCCAGGAAGTGGTTCGCGGCATTACGAACGATATGTTGGACACAGTTTTTCACAGTTTTCAAAAGAGAATTGATTTTTGTGCACAATCCAACGGTTCGCACTTCGAAAATATCTATCATTAATCACTGTACTTTTTCGTTATTTTTATAAGATGTAATAAATTGACATAAAAAATATTTGACTGGGTTTTATTTATGTGCGTTTAAAACTGCAGAGTTTCCTCTATTTAAAGCGATTTGGCTTTTCTGAGTCTGTGCACGTGTTTTAAAATGACAGTCGATTAGTTTCAGCAACTTCCTATTGGACACCCTGTACCTGCAACGGTGATAGCCACCCCCCCTCTCTCTCTCACTCTCCCTCTATTTAACACACATCTGCGCTCTTTCTGTCCCGGCAGTCTATTTTACCGCGTCTCCGTCCCGCAATATCTCTTGCTCGACCGCTCCAGTGTCTATGCTCTTGCCACGGTTTCCTCGTACTTAATCTCGACCGAGTATCAGCCGGGAGTCCTCGGCGCAGTATTATATGCGGCATTCGCTCTATGCTCCAACATTATGGAACGTGAGACGATTGGTTTATGTGCAACTGAGAGAGGGGGGGAGAAAGAGAGAGAGAAAGCCGTGCAGTTTGTGTACCTCATACAGTTTCTAGCTGCATATATCAGGTGCAGAAGTATGAAACCGGAGTTTCCCTATAGATGGTGCTAGCCGTCAGTTTAGGGACCGTAGGACCGCTTCTGCAGCGCCATCGTCTCCCTCTAACAACTGACGAAGATTTTCAACAAACAACAACCCAAGTTCCCTACACCGGTATATTTTTCTATAACCTTAAGGGAGCTTTCCAGTGTGAAATTTTCAAAAAATCGATTTTTTTTTTGCTTTATCGAATAGTATACACTCTTCCGAATATTCCCTGAAATTTTCATGCCGAAATTCAGATTATTTCGGTTACTGTACAGCATTTCTTGGAAGAAGGCAACGGAGCGCTACAGCTACAGCGAAACTTTGAACGCGTTTTTCTCGAAACAGCATTTTTCAAAACGGTGTCCAACTTGGAGGGCAGAGTTTTAAAGCTATCGAGTTGAATTTTTTACACAATATTCTTAACGTCATTGTTTATCGTGCTATGGAAGCTTTTTTTTTGACATCTTCCTATTTTTTTGTAAAAAAAACTGCCAAAAAAAATGCTAAAATCGATACTTTTTGTTCAAACCGGCGCCATTTTTGCAAAAAAAAAAAAAAAAGCCTCCATAGCACGAAAGCCAATTATATACCGATCAATAATCTTTTTGTGTTTTTTGTTTCAGATCAAAATTGTGACCCCCAACGTGGATACCACATCCAAGTGCATTTTCTGCAACAATTGTTTCATCATTTTTATAGATATTAATTAATAAATAAATCGATCTTTAAAAAATTGTTTTGTATTCTTCAATACCCAATTAATATACAAAAAAAAACCAGACCGATTAGATTATTTTTTCTTTAAAAAAAAAAATCGCGAAAAACAGCGATTTTTCGGGCTGTCACACTGGAAAGCTTCCTTAAACGTACACGGGGACATACTAGATGGGGCAGATTGTGACATGTCACTACCTACCCGAGATGTTTGTAAATTTTAGCCCCGTCCCTAAAATTAACCATTCAACATTTTACGATATTTCTTAGGTTATGTTAGCTACAGAATCTTGATTTGAGCCTATAAAGAACATCGATGCGTGCCATCGCACGAATCTCAATTGACTCCTATCACGATCGCATTTTCATCTTCTGTTTCAATTGCAGTCCGATCTGAGTTTGCAGTATTGATCGTCCCTTTTGGAAGCTCCTCGAATGACGCGGGACTATAGGAATCGCCACCCATGTCCGCCATAGATCCGAATGATCTATGCTCGGTTCTCGGATCACTCACTCACTATTTACGTACACGTAGGTCTCTATATGTACACGGAGAAAACAGGGGCCTCGAAGTTTAGAATGAATACTACGCTGCTAAAAAAAATATCATTAAATATCAAAAAGTATTGAATGGAAGATAAAAATTGTAATTATGGTATAGTAATAATAAAGAAATTCAAATTTTAACCTACGATATGGCACGTGAACTGATACAAATAATACATTTTATTCGGCATATCGTGATTTATTGTAGTATTCAAAAAATATTTTGCCCACGTTATTGGAACAATTAGTTTCCAGTCTTCTACAAAAAGTACGGTATAAAGAGTCACATTTTACTAATAACTTCGTAATATTCTTCGCTATACGCCGAAGATTTATGCTATGCGTATAGTGAAATCTATACATACACGAAGATTCATGCTATGCGTACAGTAAAATCCATATGCAAATATAGCGTGTAATAAAGGTTGGTATTTTACAAAGCACGCATTATTTTTACTATACAGTCATTCTTATTTATTATTATTTTTACTATATTATTTTTACTATACAGAATCATTTTTACACTTCCATGACAACAAGTCTTAGAATTCCGAACTGGCAGTAAACTGCTATACTTTTCCAGCACTGAATATTAGAATTCTGGCAACCAATGTTAGAATCTGAGGCCGTATTTTTCGCCGTGTACGTGATCGTATATTCGTATAGCCGGAACTCAGACGGCGAGAACTCGTCGGGGAGCTCGGAGCCTCCGGGGGCCACCTGGGAAGAGCTTTCATCGCGAATTCCGGAATCTCCGGATGGCAGGGGAGAATCAGACAGAAACGAAGGGAGACGAAGAGGAAGCCAGACAGAGGGAATGACGGAAGGGAGATAGAGAATAAGGATAACAGACAGACGGGGGAAAAGAGAGAATGACACAGGGAGAGGGAGAGCTAGACAGAGAAAGAGAGTGAGAGAGGGCTTGCCCGAGTCGAAATTTAGACCCTCCTTTGAATGCTCGAGAACCTATTTCCTTTGTAACGCACAGACCGCCGCCCTCCTTTGACTCCCCTTGAACCTATATGGAGTAATTTGCACCGTTGGCGACCCTCCTTTAGCCCTACTGAATCTTCTATTCAACCTCCTGAGCCTCCTTTAGGCCTATGGGCTCGGCTTGCATGATTTGCACTATAGTATAGTACAAATATAGTATACGTTAGTAGTCCAGTAAAGTACGCTGGTACTACATTTGTTTGTGTGTTTTCAAGTTTATTTCATTATTATAAATAAATGATATATAGTTTATCTGAAAATATTTTTTAATTATAATTATCCCTTCTTTGGAATATCGGTGAACTGCGGATGGGAGAGAAGGGGGGGGGGAGCGGAGGGCAGCATATTGAAGTAGGCTTAAAGGAGGGTTTAAAGGATCAGAAGAGGTTTAAAGGAGGGCTAGGAGGCTCTGCGAGCCACCGGTGAAAGGAGTCGAAGGAGAGTTAGTAGGGCGAAAGGAGATTTAAAAGAGGGTTTGTAGGTTTGCGTAAGCATTAAATCAGGCTCAGTAGGGTTTAAAGGAGGTTCAGATGAACCTACTAAACCTTCTTTGAGTGAAAAAGTCCAATTTCTGCCACTTTTGGAGGTTCAGTAGGTTCTGATATACATGTTTTTGAGATTTCCATTTGAACCTCTTGAACCTCCATTGAATGACAAATTGGGATCGAAAGGAGGTTTAAAGGAGGGTCTAAATTTCGACTCGGGTGGAACTTTAGCACTATCGCATAACGCTTTTTGCAGATATCTCTGTTTTCCTCTCTTCCACTACCTCCGACCCCTGGGGCTATCCCCCATTTCGCGCATATATTCCATAAGGGAGCAAAAAAAAATTACGATCGTTTTTCCTCGTCCCTCGATCGCGAACTTTTCGCGATTTTTCTTTTGGCCATCTCTTCGGATCTTCCAGTGTACGCGTGTAAGTATTCGTTTTTCCTCTACGGTCCCGCATCCTCCAACGCGTTTACCGATAATAAATCGAACTCCACTTCCCGCCTGGCGCAAGTGTACGCGGGCGCGCGGAAGCTTCGAAACTTCGGAAGGAATTTTTACGTCGCCTGCGTGGCTCCGTACATCGCGCGATCGGCCTTATCGAATTTTCCCTCGCTCATAAACACGTGAGTGGAAAAATGACAGACACGACCCGGAAGGCCGATGCATTATTGCGGAGACACGTATGTACGTGCGCGCCACTGTTCGTCATTAAAAACGTATTCGCTTATCTCGACTACGTCGGTGGATTTTATTTCTCCTCGAAATATTGCCGTCTTTCACGTTGAATGTTTTTGCCTCTTTGGATAACGCGAAAGCGGAGCGAGAAAGAGAGAGGGGGAGAGAGATTGATTGATACATTGTGGGTAAGTATTGAAAAAATAAAATAAAAAATAAGTAAAATAAAATAAAAAAGAAAATAAGGCTGAATGTAATAAAAATAGGTAATTATGAGGTAGGAAATGGTATTAAATGACTAAAGCAATATAATTTTTTGTTTAACTTGTTAAAAACGTTGTGCAAATACAACTCGAATTGAGTGATTAATTGACTAAAGTTATATTATTTTAAATAGCCTAAAATCTAGGTACGAAATAGAAATAAGAAATGCGTAAGGATATGCGGGTTTAAGATAGAAGGGAGTGATAAAAAAAAACTAATGTATCTGCGGGTAAGAAGGCCTAGTATAGCTAAGGGATGCTTGAAGTAAAATGAAAAATATCCAATTTAATCGACATATTTTAATTATATTCATTATTCAAATTCGGTTATAAAATATAAACGAAAAATGGTAATTTGTATCATAAACAAAAACAAAATTATACATTTTCAAGGGACGGGAAGCAGTCAGAATTTTCAAAAAATTCTGGCTGTTCTATTCGAAATACTCGAAATTAAGTATTTCTCGACATAAAACAGAATGCCGCTATAAAAAGTATGGGTTTCCATTTTTGATAAAGTTGACCTCAACGTCATCTTGGAAGACGTCCACTAAATGAAAAAGTCATCTTGCTATTTTTCTACTCGTTTGAAGCTGCATGATACGTGTTTCATGAATTTTCGATGTACTTCGTTGGTCTTGAGTTATTTCGATATCGCAAGATAAATGGGACACCCTATATATATATAAATTAGGGTGTTTCAAAAAAAATTTTTTTTTAAATTTTCTTCCAAACAGGTTTAAAAGTTTCATTTAGGTATACAAAGACGCCAGTGAAAATTTAAGATTTTAATATTGACATTAAGGGGTGGGGCATCGGACTTTTCGATTTCCCATAAGAATAACATAGGAAACATTTCCTTTGCTGCTTCTGATTTTTATAACTAGCTAACAAAGCATCGTACCAAAAATCTCAATACATATTTTTATAGGAAATTGAACGCTCTACAAAAAAGGGCTCTTGTCAAAATTTCGTAAAACTAACTGTATGAAAGTTACAGCCTGTCAAATGTTGAGTTACCTACAATTTGACCTTTTTTTTTTAATTACAGCGAATGCAGGTCTTATAAGTAAAGTGGACACGAGTTTCGTTGTAAAGCATGCATTTTACTATGAATAGATGATCACTAATAATTCTATTTTGCAATAATGAAACAAAATTTCAGTGTTTTTTAAATTTTTAAATTTGCTCTGCAATTTTTCAATTTTATTTATTTTGAAAAAAAAATAAAAAAATAAATAAACTTATTATTTCAACACGTCCAATTTGTATTCGATAATTATTCTTACTTTAAATACGTTTCGAAAATGTTGTATGTATAATTCCAAATATTCGTTGAGGAATCTTTCTTATTTATTTAACGATTGATGAATATGATTATTTTTACACTGTGTCAGTAGTACCATTCTTTTTCTACCAGATGGAGTTATACATGACTACTAGTGTAGTTAGTTCGTTCGTCAATCAGTGGAGGCGTGACGGTCCATTAACCCACTGAAGTCACATTTGTTGGCCACAAAACTGGTTAATGCTCCTGCGTTAGTGATGACTATTTTTGTTACTAATTATTCTTATATATTATAATTAATCTTAAAGTATTTATCATTTTCTAGTAATTCTGAGTTTACGTTAACCATGGACTATTCGCTGTAATATTTAAAAAAAAAGGTCAAATTATAGGTATCTCAACTTTTGACAGGCTGTAACTTTGATACAGTTAGTTTTAGGAAATTTTCACAAGAGACCTTTTTTGTAGAGCGTTCAATTTCCTACAAAAATATGTATTGAGATTTTTGGTACGATGCTTTGTTAGCTAGTTATAAAAATCAGAAGCAGCAAAGAAAATGTTTCCTATGTTGTTCTTATGGGAAATCGAAAAGTGCGATGCGCCACCCCTTAATGTCAATATTAAAATCTTAAATTTTAACTGGCGGCTTTGTATACCTAAATGAAACTTTTAAACCTGTTTGGAAGAAAACTTAAAAACAAAATTTTTTTTTGAAACACCCTAATACACACACATATATATATATACATATGCACAAAGTACTATCGACCGCGAGGGACCCCCGATGGCTTCCGGTGTGCACGTAACGGCAAACGATCCGCACTGTGGGTGTTGCTCGGGAACCAGGTACATAGAGAATTCCTACCGGAAGTTGAAAGTTGATAGTGGCTAGCCGAGCAGAGTAACCGCGCAGATTATATGTACGGCTGCGCGTATGTTGCAATAGTTAATAACTATTCGTGCATACCCGCGCTCGCTGACGCACGCATACGCTCCATAAATGGTAATTAAACTAAAAGCCTTTGCCGTCTCGGACAAATGCACTCGAAGTATTAAGCGAAAATTCCCTCAATCGTTCGTACTTTCCATCGACAAGTGCCACACGAATCGGGTGAATCCCATGCAGAAATTGTCGTAAGGATCCAATTGGATTCGAATGCTCGTCCCTACTTTCCGACAGGGATCCAATGGGTAATCGCATTGGATCCCTATACTAAAACGTCACGCTCGTACATTGGATTCTTATAGGGATTCGCCACTGGAATGTAACCATTGTAACGTAAGCTGCTTAAGGGAGCTTTCCAGTGTGAAATTTTCAAAAAATCGATTTTTTTTTTTGCTTTATCGAATAGTATACACTCTTCCGAATATTCCCTGAAATTTTCATGCCGAAATTCAGATTTTTTCGGTTACTGTACAGCATTTCTTGGAAGAAGGCAACGGAGCGCTACAGCTACAGCGAAACTTTGAACGCGTTTTTCTCGAAACAGCATTTTTCAAAACGGTGTCCAACTTGGAGGGCAGAGTTTTAAAGCTATCGAGTTGAATTTTTTAAACAATATTCTTACCGTCATTGTTTATCGTGCTATGGAAGCTTTTTTTTTTTGACAGCTTCCTATTTTTTTGTAAAAAAACTGCCAAAAAAAATGCTAAAATCGATACTTTTTGTTCAAACCGGCGCCATTTTTGCAAAAAAAAAAAAAAAAAAAAGCCTCCATAGCACGAAAGCCAATTATATACCGATCAATAATCTTTTGGTGTTTTTTGTTTCAGATCAAAATTGTGACCCCCAACGTAGACACCACATCCAAGTGCATTTTCTGCAACAATTGTTTCATCATTTTTATAGATATTAATTAATAAATAAATCGATCTTTAAAAAATTGTTTTGTATTCTTCAATACCCAATTAATATACAAAAAAAAACCAGACCGATTAGATTATTTTTTCTTTAACAAAAAAAATCGCGAAAAACAGCGATTTTTCGGGCTGTCACACTGGAAAGCTTCCTTAAGAGCTTTCGCTTTGTCCTTTCAATATTCTGGGTTCGGCTGGATGGAGCAAGCACAATTGCAATTCTGGACAAATACCTCATTCCGGATAGTCGGTGCTCTCGCCAGTCACCTTGAGAATCAGTCGAAGATGGGTCCCCAAATTACCGACACCTCCCAAATGATTATTTACCCGAACTATTTCTCCTCCGCAATAAATTTTATACTTAGACGTGGTTGTAATTATTTTTACATTAACCTCATTTCAATGAACGATCGACACTCAATATAAGCACTCTTTATAAGCTTGACCTCATATAAGCTTGACTCTATATAAGCTTGACTCTATATTAGCTTGACTCTATATAAGCTTGACTCTATATAAGTTTTAGATAAATTTTTGGAGGGGACAATTCTCGTTTCAATTTGGTAGGTGGTTGATTCACCCGCGAAAGACAAGAGCCAAGGCTAGTAGAGTTGACCAAAAGTAATGGGATTCGTTAAAGCATCCAATTTGAATCCTCAAGGATTCCCACATTATCGCACTGACTCTAACCAAGCTATATAGAAATGCGAAAATTCTATATAGCTTAAACTTAGATTTAAATCGATCTATTTTGAACTTAGTTTAAACTTTGAATTTAAATCTATCTATTTTGAACTTAGTTTAACTTTGAATTTAAATCTATGTAGTTGAAACTTAGTTTCAACTTTAAATCTCTATCTAGTTTAAACTTAGATTTAAAGAAGTATAAATCTTAATTTGAAAAATATATATATAAATGGCTTGATGAGGTCGCAGCGTTAGCCACAATTCAGGATCAATCTTGAAAACGAAATATGTTATTGTCTAGACTATACGGACAAGGAACATCCCTCAGGTGTCCGCCTCCGATTTTGTTGAAACTCATATATGTGATAGAGCATCAAAAATTTTGAGACACGTATTTTTTTTTATCGGCGGAAAAACGGTTTTGAGGGGTGAAACGCACCCTCGAAAATGGGGATGTTTTTTTCGTTTTTCGTCGATAACGTTTTAACGGTATGAGATATAAAAAAAATTCAAATTGCAACAATGTTTATTTTTTCATGTACTATACATTGGAGATGAGAACGATACCATTATCGACGAAAAACGAAAAAAAACCCTATTTTCGAGGGCGCGTTTCACCCCTTAAAACCGTTTTTCCGCCGATAAAAAAAAATACGTATCGCTTACTTTTCGGTGCTTTATAACATATCCAAATTTCAACAAAATCGAAGGGTGTCACCTGAGGGATGTTCCTTGTGAGTGCTTACGATTTTGTTGAAAATGTTTCACCGCAAATCACCGGAGGTAAAAAATAGTTCAATGTATGTAATTTTACGTGCGGTCGGATAGGCAAGTACAGAATAAATCTACACCTACATTTTTTCGAGGTTCATTGAAAAAAAAGTTATAAACCGTCGTTTAACTCAACTGGATCGCTCCAACCTCCGTGAAAAAGTATATCTTCAAAAAGGATTTCAATCACATCACTGAAAATCCACGGCAATTATGGTTTTTAATTTTTTAACTACACTTTAACATAATATCAACACACACACGTACACGCTCATGCGGTGTGCAGGTTATGTTTCAAGGTATACAAAATTAGTGGATTTTGTAAAAATATAAATCTTGTGGATATTCGCCTTATGGATATGCACTTATGGATATTCGACGACAGTGTGAAAATCGATTTGTATCACCTAACCGAAAATCCACTGTAATTGTCGTTTGTATTTTATTTTACTGCATCTTGACACAATATCACCACATGCGCGAACGCTCACGCAGTGTGCAGGTTATATTACAGCGGGCCAGTTTTTTTCTCGTAACTTTCCCATATTTCCGATTCGAACGTGGTAAGTGTTCTCAAACAGCGTCCATCGAAGACCAGTACAGAATCCAATTGGACCTCAATGAGGACTCCCTATTTGCGTCGGCCTTAACAAATGTAGAGGTGTGGGTGCATATTGGGACTGCCCAACAAATTTGGACAAGGGATTACGGGAGGATATTGTTTTTAGGAGACGCGCCAAATTCCGGTTGAGAATTTAAAAAAAATCTCAACGAAGTACATCGGAAAGCAGTGCAGAATCCAATTGGAGCCTTATGTAGACTACGTGCGGAGCTCTTATTAAATCCCTATAGGGATGTAGCAGAATATGGGGAGTCCAACATATTTCTGCCCAAAATCCTTTCCGCGGGTCTTCCTTTCAATTTGGTATATAGCCATCATAACGACCTTTTCGTATAAGGTTTTACTTTCTTTTTTTTTCCTCGGCTCAGGTAACTCCGGAAACAAAGAGACCAGTGGATTCAACCAGGAAATGAGGAGCCGTTGACGTTTTTCTTTTTCTTTTCTCTCTCTCTCTCTATCTCTTTCTCTCTCTCCTGAATCCTTTCCCCAAAGAATTGTTTCCCGCTGCGGACGAGATCCTCCGCTTCTTCGGGCTTTCGAGGGCCACCAATTTTACTGCTCCATGAATCACTGAACAGTCCCGAATACATATCTCCGGCCAACTTCATTAAACAACCGTTATCGCTGGAGGCCGCAAACTTCGTTATCGAACGTCTGAATTTTCTGCCGCGAACAATATATATGCATAGACATGTATATATATATATTGTGACGTTGCAAAAATGCATTCGAAAGGTGTCCCGGATTCATATTACGGCCTGGAAGCGCCCCTAATTTTTTTTTCGTCAGCTCTCTGGAGTTTTTTTTCGGAATAAGAATGTATATATTTATACAGTCTGGATCATTTGTGGGTGATTAAATTCTCGTTCTTAACCCTTGTGTTGCCACCCAAAAAACTCACAGCATGTGCCACTAGGGTACCTGGGTACCCCGCCTACGAAATTCTTGGTAAAAGTCCATTGTAAGTAAAAATAATTATATGCATTCGATTAATAGTTAATTATTCATATTCTAAGAAGATATTCCTACGTGAATATAACAATTAAATGTTGAACAGTGACCTTGGGAGTCCTGAAGCTATAATATTGTTTTGGATATCGCCGGTGTTGCTGCGTACGTTACTTACTATGAAAATAATGATATGCATGCAAAAAAAAACTAACAGACGCAGACTTTTTCTACGACAGCTCTCAGAAGAACTGCCCATGCCAATGATAGAAGAGCGATTTTCTCACCAGCAAGTCATGCGAAATCATGCAACGAAAATCGCAATCGAAAGTTATTATGAAAGGCCAGTAACAGAAGTGGTAACCGATAACAACGATCAACGAGACGCTAGTGGTAGAAAAATCGTAGTTGGATCATGCTACATTTGCCACGAGCAGCCTATCAAGGCCTCGAAAGAAAAGAAAGACAAGAAAGTCTTGCGTTGACTGTATTAAGCCCATTTGTGATCAGCACACAGCAAAAATCTTTAATTATTTATCTCTAATTATTGATTTCTAATATATCTATGTAAAAGATTGAAATTGAATTATTTTTTTGTTATTTTTCATACAGTATTTGTATATTACTGTGCAAAAAAAGAAAACTCCATGATTTTTGGTCAACAATCACATAGCAAGATGTGATAGTTATTATTATTATATACAGTACATTCAATAAATAAACGATTTGAAATAAATGTATATTATTATTTATATGTTAATCCGTATTCAATTATTATATTGTTACGCCAAACTTTTTTTTTACGATATACTATACGAAAAACACGCTTTTCCTGTCGGGGCACCCGGGTGGCTCATACGAGTGTTTTTCAGATGCAACATTTTTTAAGTTGAATTTTTTTCTTAATATGGCGAATGCAAATTTCGATAGAGAATCGGGCGAATTATGGGGACTCGAGGAGGTTTTGGCCAATGTTTTTTTGAAAAAAAAATTATTCAACAAAACGTACGCCGATGGGTTCCCAGGTAACCGGGTGGCAACACAAGGGTTAAATTGATCTTCGGCCGCTCGCTTCTTTTCCCAACTAACATTTCTCTCGCTTAAGGCGGGATTCTACTTTGAAACTTTGAAAGGCTAAATTGGATGAAAAGACCCACCTGGAACACGTCGAAGGCATATTATATGGCCCAGGCATCGCTGATTGAGGGTAAGATAATTTTTTCTACGATTTATCACTCACCAAAACTTTAAACGCGTTTTTCTCGAAACGACATTTTCAAGTACCGTGGTCGTGATAACTCAAAAAGTACTGAACCGATCCTTATGAAATTTGGAACACATATTCTATATGTGTGTACCAGCCGACCTAACTACAATCAACTTAAAATTTTGATTAGAACTATTTTTTTATTGCAAAAAAAGACCCAAAAAAAAACGCATTTTTTTTTCGTATTTTAGCCGCCATTTTGTTAATTTTGCACGTATATAAAATATTCTAGTTAGGTCGGTTCCTGAAGACATACTGAACATGAAACTATTTGATTTTTTTGTTTCAGACCATCCGTCGGGAAGATTTCACGACCACGGCAACGGTACCTGCTTTTCGAGGCGTTGGCTTTAAACATATTTTACGTGTACAAAAAATGAATAAAATACATTTAAAACATTTTTTTAATGTACTTAAAGAGTGTATTTATTGAACAGTTTAAACCCCATATCGATATCTTTAATAGTATTCTCAGAAAAAATTCACGAAAATAGCGTTTTTTTCATGGTTTCGAAGTAGAATCCCGCCTTAAGCAGGTTGGAGCGAACCAGTTGAGTCAGATGGCGTTCTATGATTGTTTTTTTTTCAATGAACCTTTAAAAATTAATCATCATTCAGGGGTTGATCCGAGACCCACACATGCTTATATCAATCGACTCAGAATTTCACCCACAACCCCCCATTTTAGGGAACGCATTCAATTCTGGGACACCTCGTATATCGTTTACGATGGGCATGATAAGTCGTTTTCTTCTTAATGTTTACAAAGCTTTAGGTTGCGCGAATCCGTTGTTACAACCGGGTCATCTTGGTGCCATATAGCCAAAAAAATTACATCACCCGTAGCGTGAGGGTCTTGCCCATCAAACCGCACGTGAAATCACATACATTGAACTATTTTTTATCCCTGGTGTTTAGTGGTGAAGAAAATCCAAAAAATTCACAAAGCCTCGGTATAGTCTAGACAATAACATATATATTTTTGAAATTCAATCCTGGGTTGTGTCTGACGCTCCAACCATCTTTAGCAGTGGGCTTTTTCCCGGGTAATGTGGCTCCACTGTACGTAATAAACGCATAGGTGCATACGTTGGTGTATGTAAGCGAGTACGGCAGGGAATAGCACAGCCTACAAGCCAGGTATCAACCCGGTAGCCTACTTCGCGGATCTCGCGGGCTCGACCCGTCGTTGTACTAGGCGTGTTCACCACATATACATGCTATATACGCATGTGTGTGTGGTCTTGTGTGAAGACGACAGATTTCACTCGTGGCAAGGCCCTCAGGGATTTCGAAAATACACTCCGTATACTCCGTAAACGAATGGCTATTTTGCAAACTTAGACAAGTCCAATTATACGAAAGGGATCGACAAATTAGAGCAGCGGACGAAGTGTATGAGCCTAAAAGGAGACTATGTTGAAAAATCAAAAAGGTTTATCCCAAAAAATTAATTTACATTTTTGCACGGACTTATCGAGCGACCCTCGTATACACCCGCACACACGAATATACTTTGTGTAGACGGCAAGAGCGCTCCACTGCGCTACATCTAAACTCGTCCGGTGTCACAGACACGAATGCAAAAAGCGCAGAGGTAAATAAGCCTCCAAAATTGGATGACGCAGGGGGAGAAAGGACGTAGTGTCGTTTGTCACAAACGACAAAAATGGCAAAGACCCACCTCCAAAAAGTCTTCGCCGTTACGCAGGTACTATTCGTCGTACACATGACTACTTGGTCCACGCACTTGACATATTTGGACGGAAAAGAGTGCCGGAAAAGATGTATGTGAAGTTAGCATCTCAAATGTTAGCATCACACAAATAAACTCCATATAAAGTGGCATCCCATATAGTTCTACAGTTCTTGATAAGTTTTAATAATAGTTCAGTCGATTTTACTAACGGAAACGCACTTTGAAAAAATGAGATGCTAACTTCGCAAAATGAATCATAGCATCTCATCGAATTTCGCAAACTTGCCCATGGCAGAGTTTAAATTTAAAGAGTTCTACATCCTAACCCCATTCTGTGAATAGTTCTATCGGTTGAGTCTAATTCGAATCGTTAACAATGGGTATAACCAAAATATCCGTAGATGAGTGAGATGCTGTAACATTACTGCGAGTTCCAGGTTGTACAAAGCCTTTAAACGAAAACTAGAGATCCCTCACGCAAGGTCCAAAAGAGTTCTGGTCTTTAAAACATCTTCAATAATTATATATCATTGTTAAAAACAAAATATCGATACAGGAGTGAGATGCTGTGGAGTAACTGCCAGTTCTGGGGCGTCTGAAGTTTTGAAACGAAGCTAGAGCTTCCTCACACATGATCAAAAAACGTTGTGGTCTTTAAAACATTCTCAATAATTATAGATTATTATTATGAACTAAATATCCATACAGGAGTGAGATGTTATGGTATAACTGCCAGTTCTGGGTGGAATGAAGTTCTTAAATAATAACTAGAGGTCACTCATACAAGGTCCCAAGGAGTTCGAGTTTTAAAAGCATCCTCAATAATTATAAATAATTTTTATAAACAAAACACTCACTGTGGAGTGAGATGTTGTGGCATAAGTGCGAATTTTGGTTCGGATCAAGTTTTTAAATGATAAGTAGAGTTCCCTCATACAAGGTTCCAAGGAGTCTTGGGTTTTCAAACATTCTCAATAATTATAAATAATTATTATGAACAAAATATCCATATAGGAGTGAGATGCTGTGGTATAACTGCCAGTTTTGGTGCGAATTAACTTTGTAAATGGCAATTAGAGGTCCCTCACACAAGCTGCTAATGGGTTCGGGTATGTTAAACATCGTTTTTGATTATAAGGCATGTTAGAAACAAAATATACGTACGGGAGTAAGATGCTGTGGTATAACTGCGAGTTCCGGAAAAGCCGAAGGGAAAGGAGCAAGACCTGTCGTTAGATTTTCTACCTGCTCGGGTATGACATATGTACGTGTATTGCGAACCGAAAAAGGTCCCTGCCGAGAAGGTGCCTAATAATGAGGGGAAATGCCATTGGCACCCTTGTATATGTGTATATGTGTTGGCGCAATTGTGAATCTAGGGACTTGGAATCGAGCACCGACTGTATAACAAGAATGCTTGCCGAACGATGTATTTTCGCTGCTTGACTGTACCATACCATTTTCGATACGGTTATGACATGTTACTGTGGATGGATACACTTGTCTACTGATTTTAATATTGGTAGACGGTAAACATTCTTCATTCTCCTACAGTTTTACTACGTTACAATGCCAGTATTTACAAACATCAGAAACATCTCCGACCATTGACATTATTGGATCCGTTGGATCACTTGTGCCGCTATCACACTAGAAACTATTCGAAGGTCAAGTGAACCATTCAACCGACGTCTTCAAAAATGTGTCGAGGTTAAGGGGTAAGGCCACTGTAAATTTTTTGAAAAATCGATTTTTTTTTTATTGGCTGTAAAAAACTATTCGCAAAACATTAAACGCGTTTTTCTCGAAACATGGTTTTTCAAAATGGCACGCAGCATAACTCGAACAATTTTCATTTTTTTTACTTGAAATTTTAACCAGATGTGAACATTTACATTATCTTGAGAATGTCTATCGGAATTTTCAAGAACTTTATTTATTGATTTTTTATTAACAAAAAACTTGCCGTTTTTTTCGTCAAAAATCAATTTTTTTTTTCAAACGCACGCCAAATCCACAAAAATTGATACTTTTTAAAATCCGATCGACATTCTCTAGCTATAGCCCTCTAGATTAATGGTTTTTTTTTTTTGTTCTAGATTCAAAAGTGCACCAGTGGTGCTGCGTGCCGCGGAGCCCTGGAAGCAAAACATGTCCCGGGAAGATAGCTGTGGAACCGCCATTTTGTTTTTTTTTACTGTAAAAAAATTTTATAATAAAGTTTAATGTATGCCCGATAACACCATTAAAAGTTTTTTTTCAAATACCTTCAATTTCGGGAGCAAAAAATTAGTGAAAAAACCTTTTTTTTTGGGCCGTTACAGTGGCCTTACCCCTTAATGGCCATCACTTCGAACATTCGTTAAAATAAATTATCTGCACAAAAAATTCAATTACATTATTCGGATATTCTTATTGTCAATACCATCACGATTTCCTGTTTTTACCCGTGTATTTTGGTGAAAATTCATTTTACGGTCATGATATCATAGGTCGTTGGATTCGTCTGAATATCAGCTACAACGTCTGAATGGAAAAAAAACGTGTTCTTATTTGAAAAACCATTGATGACCTTGAGAACGCAAAAATTATGTACTTGACAAAAATGAATTGTTCACCACTGTATCAGCCCTTCGAAATCAATCAAATTACCTCACATGTGTGAGTGACATTTTTTTGTCACTCTAAAGACAAGGGAGATATAAGGGGTGGCCACGTTAAATAGTCCACCCTGTATATTTATACGGGGCATTCTATACCAAATCGGCCACTTTTAAACTCAACCACCTCCGATTCGGCTGGATTTTTTATGTTATTGTACCCTATAAAAGAAGCTTCCGTGATTGTTTCCAAATTTTTTTGTCGTTTCGTTTTTGAAGAATGAATTTCTTTCAAAACTTAATAATTTTAATGCTTATAACTTCGTCAAAAATGGATCAAACACGATGTTTCTTTTCTCAAAATTGTCGGTTTTTAAAAGCACCTTTCGGGAATAAATACAATAAAAATAAAAACGATCGTCTCCAATATTTTTTTTTAGTTCGAAGGAAAAAAAAAGTTTTTTTGGACTGATTACCTATTTTGATCTTTTGCGAAAAATTCTCAAAAAAACTGTAATAGATCTACGGATTTTTACCGCCGGTCCCGTCGTGGGTAAATGTTTCATTCCATTTATTTCGGAATTTTTAACTTTTTTTGTTTAGTTTTCGAGTGAAATCGAGAAATAATCCAATAATGAATAACCGAACGAGGACAATGTACGTAAATAATTTTTAAAGTGGCCGATTTGGTGTGGAATGCGCCATATATATATAAGTAGAGAGGGAAAGATTTTCCCTCAGGCTATGGAGAGTTGCCCAAGTTTGTTTTCTCGCGTCCCCGTGCACACGAGGCTGTGTCAGCGTGTCTCCTAATGCATTTTATATCCCTATGTATGCACGCACGCATACTTACGGGACTTGTAAGCTCGTATTTACATAGCTCCGAAAACACTTTTCGTCCCTCGCGGGGTTTTTAGAGCGCCTCTTTGTGAAAGAAAGGAGAATGAAAAAATGGAGCGCAATTTCCTGTAAGGAGGCTTGGCTTTTTTATCCGGAAGTTCGCTGAGTTCGGTATGAAAAAAAACCCGCTCAACTCGCTTTGATATTGTTCTGTCAATTGTGGATATCATTATTGTTGTGCATATAATAGCATTATTGCAGATACGAGATTAGCACTATTATTAATATTTTGATAATTATTAACTAGTATTCTATTATCATCGTTTTCATTCTATTATTATCATGATTATTGCAGTTGTTGATATTATAATACATTAGCCAAACGCATCAGGTGTCACGCCCGACGTTGCCAAGTCTGTGGGTCTTATTTCGTCGTGCTGATCGTTTTCAATCGGAAACTAAAATCTTTTTGTAATGTAGTGCTTAAACTATACAGGGAAGTTCGAATTTTCGATTTTTTGCAAAGTTTATTATGTCTAATTGATCAAATTTCGGGTTTCCAAAGACCTTAGCTCGACACATGAGCAGCAAAACCGTAATCACCGCATTTCCGGTCGACTGCCTTCATAAGACGACGTGCTTCATTGCCTCAAAGTGCTCGACTTTGCGATTTTGTTAAAAAGGAACTAAACGGTCAATGTAGCTCAAATTTTGCTAAAGTTTGCATAACGTATTCGTTAAAATCATTTAAAAAATTCAAGCCCGAAAGTTAGATTCTTCTTAATGATCGTACCTCCTTATGGGGGAGATACCTTTAGGCGAGGAAAAAATTTGCTGCTGTTCACGATTTTTTTTTAAAGGTAAGTTCTCCCTAGCATTTTTTAGGGTATGTTTTATTACTGTATTGGGTTGTGACATGGTATTTTTAAAAATTAATCTTTAAAAATGGCGGAGGCATGGCACGGTCTTCTAAACTGCATTTTCAAAATTGGCGTGACGTACAGCTAAAATACTAATCGACCGATTCTAAAGAAATTTGCTATGAATCTTTCTAACCTTATTGTCTAAAACAGAACCCTAAACGTTTTTGAAAAATGTTTAAAAATATATTTTTTATTGTGAACTATAACCATTTTTTTTCGGAAAATTCAATCCTTTTGTTTCAAAGGGTACCATTTCATCAATTTTCAACATTTCTCACTTTTTCTTGGTTCATATGCTGCGTAAAAGTGTTATAGAAAGAAAAATCTTGGTTGGAGTTTTTTCAGATCAATTTCGCCGACGCTACGTGTCACGCCGTCTGACAACATCCGTCACAACCCGTTTAGAAGACCACGCCTTAGGGTGCCTTTTTTATTTCAAGATTAATTTTTTTTAAATACCATGTAACAGCCAAAAATAGTAATAAAACATACCCTAAGTCTCAATTTTTTTTAATTTCGCATTTACTTTTAAAATTATAAGCTGTTGATTATAAAATAATTTCGCTGTTTTAGATAAATGTCAGTTTTTCGTATTTAGCAGGCCATCCATTGATGTGCACCGTTTTATTTATCGCTACGTATGTTTTTTATTTCATGTTTTATTCGTGGTAAAACCGCTGTCTCATTGTCAGTCCAGTGGTTCAAATTTTCCGAGCCTCCTGACGATTCCTCTTCCGTCCAACAGGCTGATGAAGTCTCAAAAATGATGAAAAAATATTTTTTTTAAACAAAAAATCATGAAAATCAGCATTTCTTTTCCTCGCCTAAAGGTATCGCCCCCCTTAACGGCTAGGCGTACGATAACGCGCCGATATCATTTTCCCCTCGTCGAAACGAGACACCGGGAGGGCGGCCGATCCCAAAGTGTCAGGGAGGGCGATAACGCGCACCCTGCATACGTTTATCGATCAATGGAGCGTGATAAGTCACTGCGCGGATACACGCACAACCGTGACGACTATAAAAGCGTAAAAAAAGCCTGCGTTGCTCGTAGAAAGATCTGAATTCGGTGATGAATTTCTTAAGGAAGAAAAAAAAAGAAAAAAAAATTACTCACCGCCTCGGCAACGCCGCTAGATCCTTCCCTCACGCCATCTCGATCGGTTGATTCACCTACGTCAATAAATAAGCAGCGTCTAAGTATTTTTCGGCGTTGACACGCAAATGTCTGGGAAATTAATAGAGACCTCGAATACAATCCACCTATTTATTCGAATGTTTTTTTTCTTCATTTGTTCGTTTTACCATTTCAATGAAATATTATATGTAATAACGATTGGATGAGAGTGCAAACAAATCTCAAATGACTTCGTATTATTATTTATACACATTTGTACTTATTATTATCATACTATTAAGGGGTCTTCTCACTTTGGACGCTAAAAAAGGCTGTTTTCATGATTTTTGTATTATAGTTATTGATATAACACTTGTTACATTTAAGGGGCTTGGTGACACTTTAAAAAAGTCGACTTTTTGCCTTTTTTCGACAGTTTATACTTTCAAATTTGCTCACATTGTAACTCAACGAGCAATTATCCGATTGACTTGACTGAGCACTCTTGAATATATTTACTCCACAGTGACGTAGGATATTTTTGATTGGATGAAAATTGACGATTTGGTATTGAAAAAAACGACCATTTAATAGGCAAGAAAAGAGAGTTTTTTTTTCATAACTACGCCATTTTGTTAGATTTTGATATTTTTCGAAAATCCTAAGTCCTTGTACAGGAAATACCTCCCAGTTTAACGATATTTTTTCCCTTTTCGGTTTCGGCTACTCAATTGGCCGGAATCATGTCAGCAGTGGAGGAACTATTTTTTGGCGTCTCCGAAGGCAGCGCATAAGTCGCTTGGATCTCAATATTTTTCTATGAACAAATTATGTAATATAGGCCAAATATAGCCAAATATATTCTTAATTTTCCGAAACGGTTAATTGAGTACTTTTCTTCCAAAAAAATTCCCGAACATCACCCAAATTTTCAGCGTTCACACTGGTATAGCCCCTTAATAAATACACTTTCGAAATACATTTTTTTGAATGTATTTATTTAAGTCACTATTTATAGACGAAAATGGTAGCTGCACAAAGTTCTAAAAAAATTGTAGGTCTGCGCTCTTGATGAAATCTCGGAGATGGATCATCCGAAACAAAAAATGGAAGCGTTAATGGCTATAGCGCATATCATACGATTTTTGATATATGCAAAAGTTATAAATGGTGAACATTTTTCAAAAAAAAAAACAAAAAAAGTGCTTTTTTCACCATTTTCGGCAAAAAAAATAGTAAATATCAAAATTTCGGAGCGTTTGGTTCCAAGTTACTAAACCTTAATTTTCTCGATTACTTGAAACCACTCCTCGAAGTAAACAAAACAATAAAACTGATAAAATTACGAAAATTCTTCTTTTTTCGGCCACTAGCTAGACGAACTCGTCAATCACACAAACAAATTATATACCTATATTCTTTCGTCAGCAAATATCGTGCCGACAATAACTCACTTGCTTTGCACAACGACTCGCAGAAAAAAAAACCAACAAAAAGGTGCAAGCATCGATCTTGAGGGCAAGATTAAAATATCGGTCACGAGGATGAGGCTAGTCCACGTGCGATAGACTCTCGAAGGCGAAATTGTTCACTGAGTGTCAATTCGTGCAAAATTTGGCATCCGAAATTAATTCTACGTATATATCACACGCGGAAGCGCTGAATATATATTCATAGTGGTTTTATCCATTATCCGGCGATGCGAAACATTAATGCATCCACGCGTCGAGCAATTATCGCTGAGATGTAATTATGCGTTGGCCATATTTCGCCCGAGGGAGTGAGGTGCATTCCCCCAAATTGCCTAATTACATCTCGCTCGCGGTTTTTTTTCATCCTCTGTGTATAATACAGCCATGGTGCATTTTCTCTTTCTGGTACTTCTCGTCCTCGAGCGCTAATCCGTATTTTGATGTATAATACTATGCGGTCTGAAAGAGCTAAATTAATATGTATGTATATATATATATATATATATATATATATATATATATATATATATATATATATATATATATATATGTATGTATGTATGTATGTATGTATGTATATGTATATGTATATGTATATAGTGCGAGGCAGTAGCGTGAATTTGCCGATAATGAATGCATGTGTGTACAGTAGTACCCAGATTATTTAACCTCGTTATCTCGTGCTTTAATCCGATGAAAACTCATGAAGACGTATTAGTCTCCAAATCCTACGTAGTATATCAAAACTATGGGTGTAACATATGTTGAGACTTCACGAATGGCTTAGTTGCTCATATAGGATATATATATATATATATATATATATATATATATATATATATATATATATATATATATATATATATATATATTGTTCATATATAAATTTCATTGTTCTGCAAAATGATCATTTCGCAGAACAATGAAATTTATAACAAATATTTTAAATGTTTTTTTCCTTAAGAAATTGCAATTGGTTGCAGTTCTAATCGATATAACATAATTCCCTCTGGATCACGCTGATTTTTCAGTTTTAAGAGATTTATCATGATCGAAAGGAATAGTAGGGCCAGAGGAATGACGCAACATTTTCCTATCATGTTTTTATTGGTTTATTAATATCTTCTTCTCCTTTTTCTTTGAATATTGATCACACTGTTCTTACGTCAATTTTTCTCTTCCGACAGGATCCTGTTTAAGCCTTTCGTGTCTCCGTTTTTCCGCATCGTTTTTTAAGGAGACTTTGTTCTTTCGATAGCAGCATGGCAATAATCTAAGAGAATCATTTTTTGTAGCCTCATGCATATTCACACATGCGTAACCGAGATTGTATCATTCCTCTGGTGCATCTGTCGTGCCCCTGCTAACATGACAGGAGAAAGCCAGAGGAATGACGATTCAAACGGGTTTTTATGGACAGCGCGGCATGCTACGTTTTTATAATCTCAACATTTGGCGGTGAGTAGGTGTCTAGAAGTTCCACTTGAGAGAGTAGGTGTCTAAAAGTTTCACTTGAGAGAATAGGTGCCTAAAAGTTTCACTTCAGTGAGTAGGTGTCTAAAAGTTCTACTTGAGCGAGTAGGTGTCTAAAAGTTTCACTTGAGTGAGTAGGTGTCTAAAAGTTCCACTTGAGCGACTAGGTGTCTAAAAGTTCCACTTGAGTGAGTAGGTGTTTAAAAGTTCCACTTCAGTGAGAAGGTGTCTAAAAGTTCTACTTGAGTGAGTAGGTGTCTAAAAGTTCCACTTGAGTGACTAGGTGTCTAAAAGTTTCACTTGAGTAAGTAGGTGTCTAAAAGTTCCACTTGAGAAAGTAAGTGTCTAAAAGTCCACTTGAGTGAGTACGTGTCTAAAAGTTCCACTTGCGTGAGTAGGTGTCCAAAAGTTTCACTTGAGAGAGTAGGTGTCTAAAAGTTTCACTTGAGAGAATAGGTGTCTAAAAGTTTCACTTCAGTGAGTAGGTGTCTAAAAGTTCCACTTGAGCCAGTAGGTGTCTAAAAGTTCCACTTGAGTGAGTAGGTATCTAAAAGTTTCACTTGAGAGAATAGGTGTCTAAAAGTTTCACTTCAGTGAGTAGGTGTCTAAAAGTTCCACTTGAGCCAGTAGGTGTCTAAAAGTTTCACTTGAGTGAGTAGGTGTCTAAAAGTTCCACTTGAATGACTAGGTGTCTAAAAGTTTCACTTGAGTAAGTAGGTGTCTAAAAGTTCCACTTGAGTACGCAGGTGCCTAAAAGTGCCACTTGAGTGAGTAGGTGTCTAAAAGTTCCACTTGAGTAACCAGGAGCCTAAAAGTTCCACTTGAGTGAGCAGGTGTCTAAAAGTTCCACTTGAGCGACGAGGTGTCTAAAAGTTACACTTGAGTGAGTAGGTGTCTAAGAGTTCCACTTGAGTGAGTAGGTGTCTAAAAGTTCCACTTGAGTGACTAGGTGTCTAAAAGTTTCACTTGACTAAGTAGGTGTCTAAAAGTTCCACTTGAGAAAGTAGGTGTCTAAAAGTCCACTTGAGTGAGTACGTGTCTAAAAGTTCCACTTGAGTGAGTAGGCGTCTAAAAGTTTCACTTGAGTGAGTAGGTGTCTAAAAGTCCACTTGAGTGAGTACGTGTCTAAAAGTTCCACTTGAGTGAGTAGGCGTCTAAAAGTTTCACTTGAGTGAGTAGGTGTCTAAAAGTTCCACTTGAGTGAGTAGGTGTCTGAAAGTTCCACTTGAGTGAGTAGTGTCTAAAAGTTCCACTTGAGTGGGTAGGTGTCTAAAAGTTCCACTTATTCATAACACGCAAGGTCGGTAGGAAAAAAGTACGAGATACAAAAATGATACGACACAATCAGTCTTTTCGGAAGAGTAGATGTAGAGGGCACTACTCTGGCGAGCATGATCAGCTAGCACCACCCACCACGTGATATATGAACTGATTTACAGCTCTCCAGAGGAATGATCGAGAAAAACGGTTACAAAATTTTGTTATTTGTTGTGAGATACATGTGCTTATTAGTTTTTATTTTTCAAGGAGGAAGTAAATGCATGTCCAATAGTTACAAGGAATGTTTTTCTGATGTTTTTGAATCTTTAGTACCTCTTCAGCTTGCAGGTGTATATGAAGTCTGGATAGTTACACTCTAGAGGAATGATTTTCATACTCAAAATACAGAAGAAAAAAAGGATAACGACAATTTGTCTGCCCAATCTGTTTTGTAGGAAGATTTCGAAATATTTCAGACTGTTGTTTTTCAAAAAAAGACCCAAAGTAATCAAATAGCATCTATCAAAAAAGTCAGGACCACCCTGCCCCCAACCAGTAGTCAGCTGGTCCTATACTTTACCGTTGGCTCGAAATGTGTGTAGATATAATTTTATATGAAGTAGCGGTATTTATACAGTATGGGGACCTTTCCGAAAAACGACGGGAACATTTTTATTTCGCCATGATGTTGTTTATTCCATTATAGTAAGTGATATTCCGTCGGGGGAGGCTGACATTTCCCATTAATTCCATTTGTTATGGGGTATTGAAGTTTCCAGAAACAGGTAATATTTTGACGCCTTGCTGAACAGCTACGTGTCTTTCATACATAGTACATTATGGAGGTAACAATGTAAATCTTTTGATTTCGATGACCACAACTGTCCTGTTTCCGGAAATAGGTAATATTTCGACGCCTCTTGTTTGTTGTCGCTAAACAGCTATGCGTTTCCTTATAGATAGTGTATCATGAAGGTAACTTTAATTATGAAGGTAAAAGGTAAAAATAAAAAGGTAAAAATTATGAAGGTAACTTTAATTACGAAGGTAAAAGTCCGCATACTGCATAATTACCAAAGTAGCTACTATTGGTTTGGGGCTGGGTACTGGTGCTGTTACCTTATATGTATGTGTGCTCTGTTAAAATCGAAGTTTCGTAACGCAAAAAAGCATCATTGTAGATGTCAAGAGAACGGTCGATTGTGGATGATGCTAAAGTTAACAAAGTTGAAACGCAACGGAAATAGTTTTTTTCGCCAAAATTTCCTCTGGCAAATATGATACTGAAGTTTGCATCGTTGGAACGCAACGAAAGTTGCGTCACTCAATTTTTTTTGGCGAATTGAGGCCTCCAATATATCTTGAACTTTTTTCAGGATCCTTATTAGAGATCTTCGGCCTAAATATGTAAACAAATTTTTTGGTTGATGATGAAAATGATGAAACGAATTTTCGTTGCATTTCAACGATGCAAACTTCAACATCGTTGGCATATTGACCTACGAAAATGGTGGAAACATGTTTACGCTTCTCAATTAGGGATGGGCAACCTGAATCTGCAAAACACGATTTTGAATAACGATAAAAGTAATTAATTTTTTTTAAATCATTGCAATTCAATCATGAAACTTCAGCATCGTTATTTATTGTACGCGAAAACGTTTCTCTATGAGACACAAGTTACATGTAGAGGCATAGCCATGGGCGGAGTATTAGAATTGTTATTCGCTTCTCTTTGAGGGCGCACAAATATTCCTCATCATCTTCGTTTGCATATGTGGGCTGGAATATAAATACAAAAAATACATTTTTTTATTCTGAAAAAATTCAAGTAAAAAAAATCAAGAAAATGAATTTTTCACCACTGTATTAGCCCTTCGAAATCAATGAAATTACCTCCTAACATTTTTTCGTCACTCTAAAAGCAACGGAGATATTTGGGGTGTAACTAATAACGAAGATATATATATATATATATATATATATATATATATATATATATATATAGTTTAACCTGCGCTCAGTGGTGGATGGCGAGTTCGTTAAGGTTCGCGGTTAATTCGCGGTTGGGCTACTCAATGCAGCGCATATCACGGGACCTTAATTAGTCGCCACTATACATACACGGCTACATCCCCGTGAATTTACCAGCCTGTCCGCACCAGAGCCTCGCGAGTCGAAATAATAAATAACGACAGAGAATGGCAAAGAGTGATCCACGTATGAGACATTCATTCGCCCATACCGTGAGTAAAAAAAGTATTTGTACACCTCAGACAAAACAGTTAATTTGGCTTTATTTGTTTGTTCGTATTTTCTCAAGATTTTTGTGGACAGACGCCATGTATATTTAGGATAAGCTATCGAATACAAAAACTTAATAAAGCACTGAATATTTTTCGTAGGGTAATTTTAAAAAGACGACGTGCACCAATACTTTATTTTTGCCCACTGTATATGGGACAATTAATCGTAGACGTAAGTCGTACACATATTTCAATCACTGTCGTCGAATATCCATAAGTCAAATATCCACAAGTATGAATATCTGTAAGTACGAATATCTGTAAGTACGAATATCCATAAGTCGAATATCCATAAGTACGAATATCCATAAGTCGAATATCCATAAGGGGAATATCCATAAGTCGAATATCAATAAGTACGAATATCCATAAGTCGAATATCCATAAGCACGAACGTCCATAAGTACGAGTGTTCATAAGTACGAATATCCATAAGTCGAATATCCATAAGTTGAATATCCATAAATCAAATATCCATAAGTCGAATATCCATAAGTCGAATATTCATAAGTCGAATATCCATAAGTACGAATATCCAAAAGTCGAATATCCATAAGTCGAATATCCATAGGTACGAATATCCATAAGTCGAATATCTATAAGTACGAATATCCATACGTCGAATATCCATAAGTCGAATATTCATAAGTCGAATATCCATAGGTACGAATATCCATAAGTCGAATATCCATAAGTCGAATATCCATAAGTTGAATATCCATAAGTCGAATATCCATAAGTCGAATATCCATAAGTACGAATATCCATAATTACGAATATCCATAAGTCGAATATCCATAAGTACGAACGTCCATAAGTACGAGTGTTCATAAGTACGAATATCCATAAGTCGAATATCCATAAGTTGAATATCCATAAATCAAATATCCATAAGTCGAATATCCATAAGTCGAATATTCATAAGTCGAATATCCATAAGTACGAATATCCAAAAGTCGAATATCCATAAGTCGAATATCCATAGGTACGAATATCCATAAGTCGAATATCTATAAGTACGAATATCCATACGTCGAATATCCATAAGTCGAATATTCATAAGTCGAATATCCATAGGTACGAATATCCATAAGTCGAATATCCATAAGTCGAATATCCATAAGTTGAATATCCATAAGTCGAATATCCATAAGTCGAATATCCATAAGTACGAATATCCATAATTACGAATATCCATAAGTCGAATATCCATAAGTACGAATATCCGTGAGTACGAATATCCATAAGTCGAATATTCATAAGTACGAATGTCCATAAGTACGAATATCCATAAGTACGAATATCCATAATTACGAATATCCATAAGTCAAATATCCATAAGTCGAATATCCATAAGTCGAATATCCATAAGTACAAATATCCAGAAGTCGAATATCCATAATTAGAATATCCATAAGTCGAATATCCATAAGTCGAATATCCATAAGTCGAATATCCATAGGTCGAATATCCATAAGTCGAATATCCATAAGTTGAATATCCATAAGTCGAATATCCATAAGTCGAATATCCATAAGTACGAATATCCATAATTACGAATATCCATAAGTCGAATATCCATAAGTACGAATATCCGTGAGTACGAATATCCATAAGTCGAATATTCATAAGTACGAATATCCATAAGTCGAATATCCATAAGTGAGTATAGAGAAGAAATGAGTTTAGGTTTGTTTAGATTTGTTTTTGGCTCTCATTTCTACTCTATACTCACTTATGGATATTCGACTTATGGACATTCGTACTTATGGATATTGGAACTTATGGAATTTGACTTATGGATATTCGCTTATGGAAATTCGGCTTATAGATATTCTACCCCAATCTATCTTTATATTTCGATGTGTATAGTCGGTTATCTATTTTTATATTTCTTTTCAATATATTCTTGTTTTATCTCAGACGAGGGAGATCGAAAGAACGATACATCGAAGGTGAGAATTCTCGTCACGTGCCCATCTACCGACTTCCTTCCTCCACGTTCCATCATTTTTTTTTCACCCCGCACGCCATTATCGCTTCCCCTGGCGAAACGATATTCGCGTCCTAATCCGATTAGTTGGGAGCGAGAAAAATTGGCGGTTACGAAACGAGGAACGAAACTTCAATTGTACGTTTTCCACACGATGTGATACTACAATGTAAAAAAAAGTGTGAAGTTCGAGAACGTTCGAACCGCACGAGTCACGTGGACCGGAAAACACGGAGATGAAAGAAAAAACGACTCTTGAGAGGGAGAAAAACTCCGTAGGGGAAATAAAACGGCAATTTTTGTTGTTGCTGTTTCCAGTATATCTGTATAGGAGAGTTTCATGGTGTTAAAGTTAGCACTATTCAAATGCAACGAAGATTCGCTATTATTTCATATCTTCAATTTTTATTACTATCTGAATCGTCTTTTCCCCAAGTTTACGTCGTGGAACCCTAAAAAGGATGTTGAAAAATGTACCATGAGATGGCTAGCCTAAATGGACAAAAAAGTTGACCAATACGAAAGAGAGAATAATTTCATTGCACTGCAACGATGCAAACTCCTACATGCTACAAGTAGGTAAATTGTAGGTTCGATTCCATAAGTAGGCGGTATATTTTCTTCGATTAAAGAAATCTCAGTAGGCCAGGGGATGACAAATTATAGTACAAGAATATTATGGTAGAACTCTAAAATGAGTATTTTCTTTTATCTTTTATTTATGAAATATTCTATGCATGCAGTACACTTGGATTTGCAGTATATATTATAAGCAAATAAAGATCGAATCGAATCTTTATTTATTTAATTTAAACATATTTACTATTCAACAAGAATAGCCGAAACAAATACAAACATATAATTGAAACAAATTGGATCGTAATAGGCCGCGAGGCAAGGAATAAAAAATTGATTGAATTATTTGATTTAAATAGATCCCTTTTCCTATTTACGTTAAGGGAGCTTTCCAGTGTGAAATTTTCAAAAAATCGATTTTTTTTTTTTGCTTTATCGAATAGTATACACTCTTCCGAATATTCCCTGAAATTTTCATGCCGAAATTCAGATTATTTCGGTTACTGTACAGCATTTCTTGGAAGAAGGCAACGGAGCGCTACAGCTACAGCGAAACTTTGAACGCGTTTTTCTCGAAACAGCATTTTTCAAAACGGTGTCCAACTTGGAGAGCAGAGTTTTAAAGCTATCGAGTTGAATTTTTTACACAATATTCTTAACGTCATTGTTTATCGTGCTATGGAAGCTTTTTTTTTTTTTTTTGACATCTTCCTATTTTTTTGTAAAAAAAACGGCCAAAAAAAATGCTAAAATCGATACTTTTTGTTCAAACCGGCGCCATTTTTGCAAAAAAAAAAAAAAAAGCCTCCATAGCACGAAAGCCAATTATATACCGATCAATAATCTTTTTGTGTTTTTTGTTTCAGATCAAAATTGTGACCCCCAACGTGGACACCACATCCAAGTGCATTTTCTGCAACAATTGTTTCATCATTTTTATAGATATTAATTAATAAATAAATCGATCTTTAAAAAATTGTTTTGTATTCTTCAATACCCAATTAATATACAAAAAAAAAAACCAGACCGATTAGATTATTTTTCCTTTAAAAAAAAAAATCGCGAAAAACAGCGATTTTTCGGGCTGTCACACTGGAAAGCTCCCTTAAATTTTTTTTTGGCAGTTAGTTCACAGAGACAAATATTCATTGACCCAACCCCTTTTAGAGAGTTACGGCACCGAAAAGTTGTGAGATACGAATGAAAAGTCTCGTTTCCTCGAATCAACGAGTTTAATCGATGCAATTTTCATTGGCAATGAGGGGCGTCCAGCTTTACGAGAGTCCCGGTTCTTTGATGCAGCATTGCCACGATTTGGAACGGAAAAGCGTCATTATTGGATATTGATTATACGTTTGTGTATATCTTTGTGATGGTGTGCGTGTGCGTGTGCGTGTGCGTGTGCGTGTGTGCGCGCGCGTGTGTGTGTGTGTGTGTGTGTGTGTGTGTGTGTGTGTGTGTGTGTGTGTGTGTGTGTGTGTGTGTGTGTGTGTGTGTGTGTGTGTGTGTGTGTGTGTGTGTGTGTGTGTGTGTGTGTGTGTGTGTGTGTGTGTGTGTGTGTGTGTGTGTGTGTGTGTGTGTGTGTGTGTGTGTGTGTGTGTGTGTGTGTGTGTGTGTGTGTGTGTGTGTGTGTGTGTGAGAGAGAGAGAGAGAGAGAGAGAGAGAGCATGTGTGTATGTGTGTTACACTATAAGCGAGCACTATCTCGTGACGAAACAAAACGAAGAAGCGTGTGTTCCAATCGGCCGAGTATCAGGAATTTACTCTTCCGGTATGGAATACCCTCACTCATATGAATATTCATCATGTACATTTGATATATACCGGCTAACAACTATCAGCTGTAGAAATATTTTGTAACCTATCAAACTTGGAACAATACTTTTCTTACGCTGTCAATTTCGTTTTTTTTTTAATTTTATTTATTTGAGTAGGATCTATTTAAATTAAATAATGTTTTCCTTGTCTCACGGCCTACTACGATCCAATTTGTTTCGGAAAAACAATTATGTTTTCGGCTGATATTCGAATGACATAAAGATTCGATTCGAATAAAGCTTTATTCGCTTACAACATACACTGCAAATTCAAGTCTACTATATCCATAAAATATTTCATAAATCAAAAATAAAAGAAAATACTCAATTTAGAGTTGCAACACGATTTTGTATCATAATTCGTCATTCCCTTGCATTCTGGAATGAATTTAATCGACAAACATATTTCGTCTACATATGGATTCGAACCTACAACCTACGTTTTTGAAAAACTATTTATTTCCATGAAGTGGAAATGTATGTTGGAAAATAAATGTTGGAAAATTCTATGTTGGAAAATAAATATATTTTCTATGTTGGAAAATAAATATATGTTGGAAAATAAATATAAGAAAAAAGGACCACACAATATTGAAAAAGGGCTCTGTCGCCGCCCTGTTGTATGAAAATTATAATAATTTTTTTTTCAATACTTCAATATGTGTCAAATGAACCTTCTCAAAAGAAATCCTATTCCGCTTTTCATACTCCCAAAATAAACAGTCAAATTTAGCCCTTATTTTCTGCCGCTAGAGTTACGTTATATCTGTACGTTTCCATCGATTCCGTGCGCATTATTTGATAACCGTAGCCAGCCACAAAAGTTGTATCGAACAGAAGGAGAACAAAAAGAAAACAAAAAAGAAGTCGAGCAAATAACTTTCTGTTTATTTCCTCTTCCTTTATGCAAACCATTTTGTAAAAGCATTCCATACTCGGCGAACTTATTGAAATTTTCGACTCGCTCATTTCGTTATTTTGCCTCTAACGAAACAATACGACGCCCGGGAAGGGGGGGGCGGTGGTTGAGGCGCAATGGTAACTTTTTACGAAGTTGCGCGTGGTAAGGCTTCGTGAAATCACGTCGCAGTTGCTCTTTCGTGAGTATCAAGAGAGAGAGAGAGAGAAAAAGAGAGAAAGGGAAAGAGTAAGGGAGAGAAAAATATATATCGCTATCGTCGTTACCCCGCGCCGCTAGCACGCATTCCTCGTATCGTGAACGAGGAGGCCCTTCTGCCAGTGTTTTTAAAAGCGTAGCCGACGTCGCCACGCTTGCCCATGGTGCATGAACGTGGAGCGATTCCAGTGTAGTCGCCATGTATATATATATATATATATATATATAGGTGAGGGATTCTCCGTCAATTCAGCCACTTTTTTTCGACCATCTCAGATCTGCCCCATAATTGGTTATATCAAAGTACTACTAAAAGGCATTCTATGTGAATTTTTTCAGATTTTTTAATTCAACATTTTAGAAAATGCCGTTTTTTTCCAAATAAATATATCTCGGAAACTAGAAGCAACTGAAAAAAAATGTCTATACATAAAAGTTGTAGTTTTTTGTTAGCTTTCGAGCGGACAACTTGAAATCATTTTTACGTTCCGGTAACGCTGATTTGTTACCAAAAGAGGAGAACATTTTTTTTTCATTCAAAAACGGCTATTTTTTTTTGGCTGATTAAATTACAGTCTTCCAGTATGTCTGACGATATCGCAAAAAAATCGCCAGAGTAGCACGGATCGAGGTTCTGGGGCAAAAAAAATGAAACCACACGAATTAATTTTTCATACCGAAACCTCGCTCCGTGCCACTCTGGCGATTATTTTGCGATATCGTCAGACATACTGGAAACAAAGCCAAACAAACTCACACGCACACCTACACTTGGGTTTATTTGATAACAGGACTATTTGAACAGGGCATTGAACAAACCCAAACGGACCCAAAAAAAACCCAACTAACCGACGCCCACACACATACGCACATTAGAGATGTTGAAGTTTGCATCGTTGGAATGCAACGAAAAGACTTCTTTATTTTTTTAATATCTTCTTTTTTATTACTATCCAGACCGCTTTTTATGAAATTTAGGTGACGGAACCCTAATAAGGATCTTCAAGAATGTTTCAGTATTTTTTGTTGCCTAAATGGGCCAAAATTATATATTTTCGTTGCATCTTAACGATGCAAACTTCAATACCATCGCACATTAGAGATGTTGAAGACTTTACCTCCTCGTAATACATTCCGGATAGCGCTAAAATAGTAAAAATCCGTATCCTAACCTAAAAATGAACGATATCAAAAAACTTTTCCTACAAAGGAAGTCGTTTTTGGGCCGACCAATGTATTGGTAAAAAATCCATCATCCCATTTATAAAACCCAAAAAAGTATTTTTCACGTCTCCCTTGGAACCCTCAAAGTTTTAGTATACTCGATACTTGATCGGAGCAGTATTTTTCGAGATAAATGGGTAAGATTAAAGGTGTAAGATTAAAATGGGACACCCGGTATGAATATATATACACGAAGAGATAATTTTGTTTAGCATTCGACTTTAAAGACCGCCCTCATAGTATCCCGTGGCCCACATATATACTCAATATTATGTAAATCCTAATGGCCCCAAAATCACCTTCGGATCAATGTGACCGTATCGATGAGAAAGGTCATTTCAAGGACGCTTCTGTCCCGAAAGTCAAGGAAACGGTTGAAAGAAAATTAAGGGCTGTCGCTGAAAGACGCCACATGTGCTTATAGCCAACATTGCATTGATATAACGGGTTCTGAATATTCTTTCCTCCTATATACAGATTTGTGTAAACGTAGGTATAGTGCATGTATGCATGGGAGCGCGAGTAAAGCGTTGAGTCTCCGAGTAACGACGTTGCGGGGCCCTGACAGAGAGGGAGAGAGAAAGAGAGAGAGAGAGAGAGAGAGAGAGAGAGAGAGAGAGAGAAAGAGAGAGGGAGAGGGTAAGAGAGAGAGAGTGCGCGTACTGGAAAGATACCGCGCGAGTTTTTCAAGGTTACGCGATCCACGAACGACGAAGAGCCCGGGGGCTCTGTCGAGGTCGAGAGCGATCGCGACTCTCGAGAATCCCGGGTCCAACTTTTCTCTTCCTTCTTCTGCTTCTTCGACTGCGCCGTCTCTCTGTACGCTACGTCACGAACATTCGCGGGATTCTCTCTCTCTCTCTCTCTCTCTCTCTCTCTCTCTCTCTCTCTCTCTCTCTTTTTGTGTTTCTCATAATACAAGCGAAACTCAAAATTATTCCAAACGGCCTTCCTCTGGGGAATCTGATCGAAATCGCTGCAATTTTTGTTGCTTTTTTTCGTTCGATCGTTCGCATATTTGGGGCCAATGAAGGAAGGAATTCTCATTGAAAACTGTGTGCGAGGCTCGCTCGGAGAGAATATGTCGAAAATTTGCCCGTTCGCGAGCTGAGAAATGGTGTCGAAGTTTGCATCGTTGGAACGCGACGAAAGTTTTTTTCACATGTTTTTTATATTTTTATTATTTTAGAGCGCTGAATATCACGACAAATGGTTGAGGGATTTTCGTGCAAATTTTGCAAAAAGAAATTGAAGGCATTCATAAATATTAATTTTGGTTGCGTTCCAACGATGCAAATTTCAACATCATTGATCGAATTGTGTGCAATTAATGAAATTTCGGTGCCATACCACGTTTGTGCCAAAGGTAGCAAATATGTTTCCTATTTTTATACGCGTTATCGGGCTACATCTACCTAGATGGGTCGGAAAATTGCATTTTCCAAAAATATTTTCATGTGATAGTATTATTTTTCATTATATATTTTTATATTAGTTATCATGTTCAAAGAAATAGAGGCATTATGTGCAAAAATGAAAAAAGAGGAAAAAGATGAGAGCGACAGCGATCAGTAGTGGTTAGGATATAGATTAGAATTTTAGACGTAAGTTGTTAGGTGTAAGTTCGTGAATGAGATTGATTGTAAGAAAAGAGACTTTGTAAAAAACTTTATAACAAGTTGTGCAAATAAAACTCTATTATATATATATATATATTAGTTATCATGAGTATTGCTACTGTCTGCTTTAACAATAGCAATAACGTGTTATTGCTGTAGCAATAATGTAGTGATAATAATAATATTAATAACAGCAATAAGAACTAATACTATAAACAACAACAATAACAATTCCCTGTAATTGTTTTTCATTTTATTTGTTCTTGTTATTAATGTTGTTATTATCGCTACTTATATTGGTTAGTTGTTACGATTATTATTATTAATGTGGTAATTACTATTGAGCACATTATTGTTATTGGACATTAGTCAGCACGGGTGAAAAATTCCCCAACGCCCGTAACGATATACCGGCGAAGCGTCTCATTCACGCGATGCTCCCGTCGTTTTGTCATTTTCTAAAGGGGAACAGGTGTTTTTCATACTCACTCCCGAACGAACACACACACACGCACACGTAAAAGGTCGTTCCCACATTGCGTCAAAACGCGAGGATAACGAGGTAACGCAAATTGATGGGGGGGGGGGGCTTAAGTCATCGAAATTTACTGGAGCTCGATCGAGTGCCGAATTTGCCGGGTGTCCAAATTTGTCCCCGCGCTTAATCCTGCGTTTGTTCGGGTTGGACGATGAGAATGTCCCTATGACGATACAGAAGAGCCTCGATTCTTTTTTTTTACACCACTTTCAATTTTTAAGGGGGGAGGTACTTTTCGGCGAAGAAAAAATGGGCCAATTATCATGATTTTATTTGAAGGAAATATTTCTCACAATTTTTGAGGCTTAGAGTGCGTTTTATTACTACTTTTGGCTATTGCATAGTTAACATTTTTTAATTTATCTTTAAAAATGACGGAGGTATGGCACGGTCTTTTAAACTGCATTTTCAAAACTGGCGTGACGTATGCTGAAAAACTAATGATGTTGGAAGTTTGCATCGTTGGAACGCAACGAAAAAATAATATTCCTGAATTCTTTGAATTTCCTTTGCCGAACTTTTCTTACTAAAACCTTCCAACCATTTTTGAAGATATTGATTTACCGATCTACAATATAAATCTATTTTGTTTTAAATGTATAACGATAAAAATAGAGAAAATAAAATGTAAAGAAAACTTTCGTTGCGATCCAATGATGTAAAGTTCAACATCATAAAAACTAATCGCCCGATTCTGATGAACTTTGGTATAAATCTTTCCAACCACATTGTCTAAAACCTGACCCTATATGTATTCGAATATTAATGGAAAAGTATTTTTTTTTGCAAAATGTGCCACTTTTTTCGAAAAATTCAATCTTGGTGTTTGAAAGCGTGTCATTCCAGCGATTCTCAACATTTTTTATTTTTTCTTGGTTCATACTCGGCGTATGAGTATTAACGAAAGAAAAAAATTTCGTTGGGTTTTTTCAGATTAGTTCCGCCGACGCAACGTGTCACGCCATCTGACAAAATCCGCTGTAACCCGTTTAGGAAGCCGTGCCGTATCTCCCCCATTTTTAAAGATTAATAAAAAATATTATGTACCAGCCACAAGTAGTAATAAAGCATACCCGAAATCTCAAAAATGGTGAACAAATATTTCCTTAAAAAAATAATGAAAAGCAGCAATTTTTTCCTCACCTAAAGGTATTCTCCCCCTTAAGACCAATCTCTGCACATGAATTCATCGCATTTAGGAAGAAAGCACAATGGTCGAAAATCTGAGTGTTGCAACAACATAACCCACTCCTCGTTTCTCAATCAATATGAAATGATCCCAAAATAAACATTTTGGGGGTTTTTCAAGCGGAACCTTTTGTTACAACAAATTTCCGATGTGATTATACAATCTCAAACTCTCATCCGCGTTGTTTTTAATTGCGACCCCCCCCCCCCCCCCGCCCCAGGCATTTAAAGGTAAATCCGAACCCTTCGGGTCTTGAGAAGAAACTTTTTCGCAGCATCCTTAAGCATGAAAGGTCACTTTATGAAAGTAGAGAATTCGCAAATCACGTTCGTGATTCCCGCCGGGGTAAAAAAGCGAGGAATAAGAAAAACAAACACAATGGAGCTCGTTTTTCTTATCCTCCAAAAGAGGAACGTCTTTGGCGTATTTTCTGATGTTGAAATTTGCATCGTCGGTATGCAGCAATTTTTTATTTCTTTAAATTTATCAATATCGAATATGCATATTTTCCGCCGACAGGGTAGTGCATATATGTGCATGATTGGCTGTACGTATGACTAAGTTTGCCAATTATGCCAGCACTTTCTCACTCGTTCTATTCTCTTATCGCCTCACAGGCTTCATCACCTAGCCGTTAATCACAGTCTCGCTTTTCATTCAACGTCGCGAATGAATTTTTATTGTTCTCCTCGTCGTAAATCGTTCGTCCGCAAATCGGACGACCTAATAAATTTGTAATTGTTTTCATGTTGCAAGTTTCCATGGTTCAACGCACACTCGTATATGGGAAATTCGTGACTGAAGTTTGCATCGTTGGAACGCAACGAAAGTTTTTTTTACATTTAATTTACCATGTTGTATTATTATAGAAGACCTTTTCTTGATAGATTTATACAGTACTAGCAAAACCCGGCAGACGTTAGCGTGCTTTTAAGGTGCGCGACTAAGTTCCCGGGTTTCACACGTGAATGGCGCTAGCGACACGTGTAGTCGGCATGCAGGTCTGAAATTGGGTGTCTTTATAGCTTGGACATCTGTTAAGAATACCCAGTCGTAATATGAACAAATATCGCAACACAACGACCTTTTTTCTGACCTCGAAAGTGACAAAGTTTGCGCCAAATAAACAGCATTTGCGGGAAGCATGGCTTTTCTGCTTCAACCTAAAAAAACAGCAGCTGAAGCAGGTTACTTGAGGAGGCCTACGGCGAACATATACCATCGAAAACAACGTGTGAAGATTGGTTCAAGCGGTTCAGAAGTGGCGATTTTGAGACTGGGGACAAGGAGCGCTCGGGAAGACCGCAAACATTTGCGGATGCCGATCTGCAAGCGTTATTGGATGAAGATGACACTCAAACAGAAGATCAACTTGCCGAGGCATTAAGGATGTTGAGTCCCTATGAAACATGTTAATGTTAATTGTTTAATGAATAGATTCTTAATCGTCATGAAATTTTTACACGACCTCCTGAATACTTCATGTAAAAACATACCAAATTTTCAGAATTCTATCATCATTACTTCAACCTCCTTAAGGGTTGAAATAAAAAATTATAAGAAAATTCTGAAAATTTGGTATGTTTTTGTATGAAGTATTTAAGAGGTCGTGTTAAAATTTCACGACGATTAGGAAGCTCGTTATTGAAAAATTCACATTTTGTTAAGAACAATTTTTAAAAGAAATAAAAAAAAATGTATCAATAAACTTCGTTTTGTTTCCGTTGCTTTCAGTATATTGTAGATATCACAAAATTGAGAGGTCAAAAAAAAAACTTATTGCAAAGTTACATCAGTTTCCATAAAACAACATTTAATTTGTGAATGTTAATTGTTCAATAACGAGCTTCCTAATTGTCGTGAAATTTTTACACGACCTCTGAAATACTTCATACAAAAACATACCAAATTTTCAGATTTTTATCATCATTTGCGATTTGGGACTCAACATCCTTAAATGTGACTCGGCAAGGTATTTCGAAACGTTTGCACGCCATGGGAAGAATTCATAAGGAAGGAAAGTGGGTGCCGCGTGAGTTGACTGAGAGACAAATGGAAAATCGAAGAGCGACTTCCGAAATTTTGCTTTTGCGGCAGAACAGAAATGGTTTCCTGCATCGAATTGTTACCGGCGATGAAAAATGTCTATATTTCGATAATCCCAAAGGCAGAAAATCGTGGCTTGCACTCGGCGAAGCGTCAACATCGACGGCACGGCCAAATCGCTTCGGAAAAAAGACAACGCTCTGCGTTTGGTGGGACCGGAAAGGAATCGTGTACTATGAGCTGCTGAAACCGGGCGAAACTGTCAATGGGCATCGCTACCGACAACAACTGATCAATTTGAACCACGCATTGCTCGAAAAACGGCCAGAATGGGACACGAGACACGAACGTGTGATATTGCAGCACGACAACGCTCCGTGCCATCGCAGTTCCATCGTCCAGGACACCATAAAAACACTGAAATGGGATCTGCTACCGCACCCGCCGTATTCGCCAGACCTGGCCCCTTCGGACTATCACTTGTTCCGGTCGATGGCGCATGGCTTGGGTGGGCTACACTTGGCCAATTACGATGCAGTACAAAATTCCTTGGACGAATGCTTTCGGTCCAAAGACGCGTCTTTTTATCGTCGCGGTATTTATGTACTGCCAGAGAGATGGCAAAAATGTTCAAATAGCGAGGGACAATACTTCGAATGAACCATTTTTTGTATTTGTCTTGAAATTTTCGATTCTTTATTGGTAAAAAAAACCCGTAAACTTAGTGGCGTACATAGTACATATAAATGGATGGTCTGTATGTAATCTAGAATCTATAATGCTTTGTGGACAAATGTGGAAAAATGAAAGAAGGCTTATAGTAATGAGATTCCGTTTCTTATGTTGGTATAGATTGGTACCTGTATACATTTTTGTATCAATAATTCACGTGAATGAACAATATTATTTACTATGTCGTTCGCTATATAACTGAACCACCTTAAAATAATTGAGACTAATGCTGACATCTATAGTAACGCGAGTAGATAAACAATACGTTTGGTTTTCTGATTTGATGTATAGAATGGTGCTGAAGTTTGCATCGTTGGAACGCAACGAAAGTTCCGTTTTACAATTTATTTTCCACATTTTTATTATTATAGGCGATCTTTTTTCGATAGATTTTTATGTAGATCGCAAAATAAATATCTTAATAAATGGTTGATGGATTTTTGTAGGCGAAATCTGCCGAAATAAATTAAATTCGTTGCAGTCCAACGATGCAAACTTCAGCATCGTTGTATAGATGTGTAGAGTTTTCGGAGCTTTTGCGCTGGAGCCACCAACATATAGTTGACCATGCGAAAGCCATGGATTTTCTAAATTTAAGCTGGCAACGCGCAGGGACTGCCCTCGAGCTTTGTTGATTGTCATCGCGAGAGCAAGACGCACAGGAAACTGCAGTCGTTTGAATGTGGAGGGCAAATCCAGTGGGAAGCATTGGAATGCGCGCTCAGCACTCAATACAATTCAAATGGAAATGGTATTCCATTTCAAACTCACTCACCAATGACTAATCACAGTGGCAATCACTATTTGTTACTATTGAGCATTGAGAACGGTAAAAATCACGAATTATTTTGTTTTTCCATCGATATGATTTTTGTTGTAATGCCAAAGAAAACAATGTTGTCGTTGATGCAGCTGCTTCTCCAATTTCATAATACTTTGTAAACATGCGCCGCGTGTATGGTAATGTGATTTTAAAAAGTTGTTCTGCAGTGCTATCTAGTGGCGAGCTAAAGCAAAATGGATAGCACGACATCAATGACTACCTATTAATTATTCAATGATTCATTTATTGATTATCTGGAGTTTTCAATGAGTAACTAATGAATTTATAATCGAAAATATTCTCCATACTCAAATACCTATATATATACTAATTTTCATGGCGATCCGGTAAACGGTGTAGAAGTTGATGGGCCGCAGCGCCATCTAGTGGCGCGTTACAGCAAAATGGATAGCGCGAAAACATTCCCGTGCTCTATTACCTATGTATACCAATTTTCATGGCGATCGGTTCAACGGTGTAAAATTTTATGCGCTGCAGCGCCATCTAGTGGCGAGTTACGGCAGAATAGATAGCGCGAAAATATTCTCCGTGCTCCCATACCTATGTATACCAATTTTCGTGGCGATCCATTGAACGGTATGGAAGTTGATATGCTGCAGCGCCATCTAGTGGCGACTTACGGCAGAATAGATAGCGCGAAAATATTCTCCGTGCTCCCATACCTATGTATACCAATTTTCGTGGCGATCCATTGAACGGTATGGAAGTTGATATGCTGCAGCGCCATCTAGTGGCGAGTTACAATAAATTGGATAGCATAAAAAATGTCTCCATGATAAAACACTTATATGTGCCAACTTTCATGGTGATCGGTCCAACGGTGTCTATAAATCTCAAACAAATATATATATATATATATGTATTAGTTTAACTTAATTGAAATCTAGATTTATTTGATGCTGTTAAAACACGCCACTCCTGTTAAAACCTGCCCCAGCCATGTTACAATTAGCCCCGAAACCGGGGTTAAAATTAGCACCGGAAAAAAGTGGCCTTGTTAAGTATCTATTTACATTACTTTATTGTTTAATTGTAGCCAGATAAATTTCCTTCAACATGCGCTAATAACTAATTTTATACAATCATCCGTTTCCGAGATACGAGCTCTTAACTGAAATTTGTTACGTTTGACCCCTGTGTCTCCTATTCACTCAAACAATCTTTAGGATCCTCATCAGAACTCTACATTTCTGATTAGCAGGATACGATTTTGGATACTGAAGAAAATAAAGACTACTCACAGCGCCAATAATATAAAAAACGAATAGAGTTGGAAATTTTTTCAAAATGCACTCCCCGGTGAGGGCAGGTTCCGGCAAGTGAAAATAGTTATATTTCTTTTTGCACCCTCATTGAGGATTGGTCTACCCATAACGCCAACAATAAAGTTGGCAATCACCATAATGTGGGATACGATTTTTTAAACGTTCATCCCCCGATAAGGGTAAGTTCTGTCTATCGAAATCCCTTAAAATGTTTTGCACAATCTTTTATAGCCACCTAGAAGCGGAATGTGCAATGACTCACGCGAGATTAAAACAAACAACATTCGTTGCCGCGCAACGATGCTAACTTCAGACCCATTTGTGTTCTAACGGTTCGATATTCAACATTGCCAGGGTGCACGTAAATGGTGCAAAAATTTCACCAGAATCCATAAATATAACCCGATCTATGAGCCAATTCACCAATGAGTACGGATTTTTTTACCTTTCTTGTGTAAAACCTGCGAAATCTTGAGACTTCTCGAGTCGCCCGCGTAATCCAGATTTCTCGAATCACAACTTTCAACTCAAGATTTATATATATTTATATCGAAGCTTATTTTTCCTTCACTGTCACCACATCCGAAACTTAACGATCGTTGAAATTTCTCTTTTTTTTTCTCGGCACTTTCACGACTGCTGATCACAACGTTGAGGCACACACTGGGGTACACTTATCTCGAAGCATTCCGACGTTAACGTTGAACATATACACTGAACACAGGAGTAAAACAAACGATTTTTTTGTACCACCAATTGGCGTACGTATAAGCGTGGAAAGGTCACTCGATAAAAGAAGAAGAACGGAAACCAATCAAACATTTATTCCTAATTGCGCCATTTTTTTTTTTTACAACTTGTTTACGTACACGTCGTTGTCACGTGACGTCGAGGGGGGCTTTTCCGAGAGTTCGAGGCGACGAGTGCGTAAACTCGGCGTGCCGCTCTCGCCTAATGACGTTGCTGGCGAGCGACGAGAGGATCGCAAACTGCGTTTTTACAACTAAACGACTCGCTATTCAGTCGGAGACGGCGGGTTTGTACTGTAACAGCCTGTACAGGAGGAAACAACACAACAAAAGGAGAGCACAATATGGCGTGAAAAACGATCAGCGCGCAGGAACAACAAAAAGTGCACGCGCACGCGTACGGGACACTGTGCGAACGCGGGCTTTAGCCGAGATTCGAGCGCGATCTACGCGCACGCGCATTGACCAGCGCCGCGGACCAACTAAGAAACAAACGTGAGAAGACTGATCGGAGCGCGCAACGGAAAGAATTTCACCGGGCGAAACTTTCTCGACACTCCTCGTTTATTCGACGATTTGTGAGGGACCCCTCGTATCCTTCGACGATCGAGAATTCCTCGGCGTGACCCGTGAAATGTGTTGCCTATGTATCCACGTATATGCAGTTTGCAAGTTACAGGTACGTTCACTAGCAACGAGCGGACGGTGAATGCAAGATATTCGTGTGGCCCCGCGGGCACGAAAAAAGAACGGTTGGCAAGAGTGGGGAGACGGCGAGAGAAGAACGACGGTAAGAGAAAAGGAGGGAGAATATATCGACACGGCGCTCGACCTAAACTCACATAACCAAAATATGCAATTTTCTTTTCGTTCTTTATTATTCTTCTGCAACGGACAAAAACACACGCGGAAGCATGCACGTACAAAAGAAACAAACACACACGGCGTTTACGCATAAGTTGCACAAAATGTCTGCCGGTGACCGTTAACGCTCGTAGCTCGCTCGGCTGCGGCACACAGCGCCTTCCCGTTCTCGAGGTAAGTCAGACCGAGCCCCCTCACCCTCGCGCTCCCCCCCTTTCTGCCCCGCGCCACTGCGCGGATCGCCGAGTGAGAATCGTCGTGCCTGTACGGTAAAAACAAGATTACACTCTTGTCGTGCCGCGCTCGATGTTCGGCGACCAATGACGAGCTCAGGTACGCCGGCAACGACGAATCGCACGAATTGATTTTCCGCTCGTTCCACGCTGCGTGTTATAATTTAACCTGGCGAACCGCGATACCGCGTCCGTATACCAGGTGAAGGAAGCAGCGAAATAAAGGCGCCATTGCCCACCGGTTGGCACACGTTACCTGCGAGAGCTCAAACATCGTGCGGGGACGCGCTCGGCCGTTGGCGAGTGGAGTGGGGGCAGCCCGGGACAGCGGTGGGGGCCGCATAGAGGGCGACAGAGCCGCGGCAATGCGGAGAGGGAATTACAGACGCGTTACAGCGTTGTCGGCGCTCAGTACGGAGCAAGAAAGGACGTGGATCCATGCGCTTTTTACGGCACAACGGACCGGCGAAACGAGGGTTCGAGGGCAAAAAATGTATCTTACATTCCTTCGTCAATTAAGGCAGGATATACGTTCACCACGATAAAAAAAATCATTTTTTTCTTTAAACGATAGAACTATATATGTAGAATATTTTTCCGAAGTTTCAGAGCGATATTCCCCAAAAATTGCACTATTAGTAACTGTTAAAAGATGACAATGTACATTTACTTAAATATTAAAAAATACTGTTAAAATATGACAATATACATTTCCTTAAATGCTATAAAAACATTTCGTTCGTTTTTTTTTGTCAAAAAATTTAATTTTTTATTTCTCTGTCCAAAAAAAACCTTAGTAGTTTTTTGAGAATTTCACGTTAAGATGCAAAAAAGCTTTGTGTATTTTCCACGAAATCGTAATAACAAATGTGTAACTCATATGAATAAGAATATTATGAATTTTGTGCACCATTGTGATCTCCAAATCTAGCTTTTCATAAAAATAAATAATAAATCGTCATCCTGTACAGCGTTCATCAACACTACACGTCCACTTACTGGCGGTCGATTGTCCATTTACTGGTAATGTCGTCCATTCACCGACGATTTAGTCATTTAGCCATTTATCAATTTAGTTATTTATCAATTCCTCCAATATTATTTGTTCAATTACTTCAAATATTTTTGTCCACTATCAGAAGAATATCTTCCGATAGTGTTTTCCGACCCCTTGAATGGCACGTTGTCCATCAGTCGGACCTGACATTCCTCCGAAAGGAGCAAAAAATACGAGAAAAAAAAAACGAATCATCATCGGCACGGTGTATATAATCTTGGGCACCTTACGCTTATATCCCGAAGAATAATGGGAAGGATTTAGAGGCGAGATTCGATGCATACGAGTAGAAGGTCTTTATCTAAATTACTCTATTTTATCGTGTATGACTGTATCAGCTCCACGGCTCATTCCCCGTGCGCAAACAAACGAGCGCACAATCCTTATATTATTTCGAAGCGGCACCGTGAAATTTCCTCGATCGCCAGTATATATACATAGGGAGGCGCGCACGCCTTGAGCCTCATCCTCGACACGGCGTGGATTTCCTGTGGTGATCGAATCGTGGTGGGTGTCCCATGTAGAGGAGGAGGGAGAGAGAGAATTCTCGTGATCTCCTTTCACTCTGCGGCGTCGTTAGCTTTGTCATTATCTCTTTCACCTCTCTCTCTCTCTCTCTCTCTCTCTCTCTCTCTCTCTCTCTCTCTCTCTCTCTCTCTCTCTCGCCCTCTTCCTCTCTCTATCTCGTTTTTGACGTTTTTCTTTTAAATTTCAGTCTTTTGATGTTTTTCAAGTTTAGATTTTTAACTTTTTTGATTTTGTGTTACATCGAATCATTTCTTCTTATGCGTTTGTTGTTATTAGTACACGGAGAAAAATACGGCATCAAATTCTACCGAATTTGACGGAGACTCTAGACGAACGTTCTCCTTTGCTGCATATATTTATGTGGGAAAAAGATGTTTTAAACGCGTTAGATTTTTATGTAATGCTGTGGCTGTCAGCCCATGTGGCTGCTCCAAACATCTTTAACGGGTTACCCCCACTTGCGATTTTGAAAAAATCGATTTTTTTTGTTGCATTTTTTTGAAGTATAAGTATCTGAGAATATGTCCTGACAATTTCAAGTCGATCCGAATAAAATTGACTGAGATATGAGCGTTGAAAGAGAAGAATCCGTGAATTGAAGGACTGAAATTGAAACTTTAAGGGGGGATTGTCTTTTTTTTCGCAAAATTTACCGCTTTTTGGGAATTTTTTTGTGAAGAAAGTATACAACGGAAAACTTGTGAAACTTGGCATATAGTTTTATTGATCTGTTTACCACATACAAAAAAAATTTTAAACAATTTCATCAAGAAATCCGCCTCCCACCCCCCTCGACGCGCGATGGTCCTTTTTTGATGGTGTGCACGATTACAGCCTTCACGTTCATCCTGCAACAAAAACCCAAAAAGCATTTTACTTTAGACACATATAGCTATCGTTTGATGAAGCAAAAAAGCAATACGTTTAATAGTTTTTTATTTATAACAAAAAATCGATCAATTTTTTTCGAAAAATCGATACTTCAAGTTCAAAACGTCACCAAATCGTCAATTTTTTTTTCCCTTCATCGAACGATAGCTATATGTGTCTAAAGTAAAATGCTTTTTGGGTTTTTGTTGCAGGATGAACGTGAAGGCTGTAATCGTGCACACCATCAAAAAAGGACCATCGCGCGTCGAGGGGGGTGGGAGGCGGATTTTTTGATGAAATTGTTTAAAAAATTTTTTGTATGTAGTAAACAGATCAATAAAACTATATGCCAAGTTTCACAAGTTTTCCGTTGTATACTTTCTTCACAAAAAAATTCCCAAAAAGCGGTAAATTTTGCGAAAAAAAAAGACAATCCCCCCTTAAACGCGTTTTTCTCAAAATGGCATTTCTGAAGTCGGTGACCAAGATTACTCGAACACTAATGAACCGATCTTCTTGAAATTTTGCAGGCTTATTTAATACATAAAAATGTAGTCTTTAATCGTTCGATTTTTTTTTTCGAAAAAAAATGGCCGTTTTATAGCCAAAAAACGGCCGTTTTTATTCGTTAAAATCGCACCATTAACTTTCACTGTCCGCCATTTTGTGAAAAATGAATATTTTTTAAAATCCTTCGATTAAAGACTAGTTTATACTTATATTTGACTAAATCCATCCGCATTTTTTTTTCAGATGATCCACTTCGCCGCAATGTTGGTCACCGCAAACCTTGTATATAAAAACATTATTTCATTGACGGCCATTTGCCACTGAACAATGTAATATTTTTCAATAAAAAAATTACTGAAACTTCTTCAAGATGTGTTCTTTAAGATGGTATATTGATCAAGTAGAAAAGTTTTGTAGTTTTCTTTAAAAAAAATTCATGAAAAAGGCCTTTTTTTGCGCTTCAAGTGGGGGTAACCCCTTAAGGCCGTATTCTAGTTTAAATACCCATCTGCAAGGTGATTTCTTGGGAAAGTGAGGGGAACAGAATCTATAGTGTAAGTATTTCACAGTTTTATTTATACATGTTTAAAGTAAGATCTAACATTTTTTCAATGCAGTTTATTCAAAATTCTACAAATTGTAGGCGTTTTTCTCAAAACCATTTTTCAAATTGGGCGTGGAGAATTTAAAAAAAATCCTTTTAGTATAATAACAAAAAACTTTATTAGAACCGGCCATTTATTTGTAATTTTGACAATTAAAAATAATTAGAATAGATCTTGCGATATTATTTACACGGTCTCTTGTTTTTTCGGAATTTCGAAAATCATATTTTCGAAATTGCGAGGTTATGCAGCCCCTTCGATATCGTATAAATGTACTATTTTTATTTCTGCTTGACTATATAAGTTTAGTGAGTGCGCATATATACATATATATATATATATATATATATATATATATATATATATATATATATATATATATATATATACAAACAATTTAAGACAATTGAAAATACAGAGTTCAATATATATATATTGCACTTTGTATTTTCAATTGTCTTGAATTGTTTGTTCTCACAGGACGCGGTCATCGATCGCGGCTGGTCTAACGAATGACCGATTTCCCGAATCAAATATATACATGGTGATTCACCATAAGTTAGTCACTCGAAAACACCTATAACAAGTGATTTTGGACGAAAAAGTCATAGACAAAATTTGCACGGTTCGTAAACTTCTATATTCGAGTAGCCTTAGATTTTTTCAAGTGAATGCACCGACCTTGAAATCAACCTGATTTCAAGGTCATCTCCACTTTTTCAAAGGGAAATCCTGTTTTTATGAGGCACAAATGTGAACCACCAAAAAGCAGAACCAACCACCAAAAATATGGTCTTCATGACCTTCGGATGACCTTGGAATACCAAAAAATGTGCAAAACGGTAATTAATGCACGGCAACCAAAAAGGCAGCGATTTCAGACGCAAATGATGTTTGGGTTTGTTTGGGTACTACTACCCAACTACTGTGGACAAAGACTAAAAAATTTGTCCATCAACCGCGATACGTTGTACGATACCAATTCCAAATGATGCGTGAACTCTTTGCAACGTCTCGTTAGAAATCGCTCGACAAGCGTGGCTCATCGGTTTCTTCATATCTTCCGGAGCGGTTTGCACGTCTCTGTAGAATTCGGGGTAGAATTGTCAATGCCACGCACAAAAGTAATTA
>OX632360.1:40054969-40095765 GCA_951751655.1 Ophion costatus
GGCACTGTCGCCGCCATTTTGTATGAAATTTATAATACATTTTTTTATACTTTAATATGTGTTGAATAAACCCTCTCAAAAGAAATCCTATTCGCTTTTTCATACACCCAAAATAAATTGTCAAAGTGAGGACTTATTTTCTGCTCCTAGAGTAGTGTTGTCCCTCAAACAAGATCGTTTAGGAAGAGAGAAGCGGACAAGGGCAACATCAATATTCAAAGAAAAAGGAGAAGAAGACATTAATAAACCAATAAAAACTCGATAGGAAGATGCTCGCGTCATTCCTCTGGACCTACTATTTCTTTCGATCATGATAAATCTCAGAAAACTGGAAAATAAGTGTTATCTATATATTATAAATACTATATCGATTAGAACTAAAGTCAATTGCAATTTTTTATGAAAAAATTTGATATTTTTGTTTATAAATTTCGTTACCCTGCAAAGTGATCATTTCGGGAGCATCACCCACCTACACGCATCGCACACAGCTGTTGCTGCGACATCTGGCGGTACTTGGCGGTGGCTTGTAGCAAAAGACTACGAACTCTGCAATACCGTCGCGACCCGGTCGAAATTGCAGCGCGCGTGATACGTGACCTTAAGCTGGTAAGGTAGGAACACCATGCTGCGTCTATCAATTTTGAAAATTCCCTTTATCTGCCTGGATGAAGGAAGTTGGCGTGACATCAGCTAAAGCTAGGTTTTCCCGAACTTTGGCAGGTAAAAATAAACTCGTGGTAATACGGGATTCCCCTTTGAGGGGTCGGCATAAGCTTGAAATTTCTAAAAGACGATTTTCTTATTGCAAAGTTTTATAGCCCATGGTATTTGCTTCAATTTGCAGCAAAAATTTTATCAGAATAGCAAACATTTTGATATTTTTTGCCAAAAACGGTGAAAACACACGTTTTTTTTTGTTTTTTTTTTAAATGTCCGCCATTTGGTTTTTTTTTGATAATATAAAAAATCGTACGATATGCCCTATAGCCATTAACATACTGAATCGACAACCGATTTCATCAACAGCGCAAACCTACAATTATTTTAGGACATTTTTTTAACCACCATTTTCGTCTATAAATAATGACTTAAATAAATAATTTTTTACATGTTTTTCGTAAGTGTATTTATGAAGTTTAAGAACTTTGATATCAATATCTACTAGAACTTGGAATTAATTCGTAGCGTTTTTTTAATGAAAAAAAAATAATTATTTTAAACGAAAACGGAAAAATACATTAATGAAAGTATTGCCCATCGCTTTTTACTACTTTTGACCATCTTTCAACTACCAAAGATGTAGATAATTGTTGAAGTGTTTGAGATGAGTCTTCATTGAGCGAAGCCTTCGACTCATTATCTTCAGTTTTTTTCGGCTGGACAGGTAGCTCCTTGTCATCCAAGTAAAAATCACCAGCTTTAAAACGTGCAAACCACTTCCGACGCGTTCGCTCAGCTAGAGCATGTTCACCATCCACTTCCACTAAAATACGATGAGCTTCAGCAGCACTTTTGTTCATGTTAAAGTAATGAAGTAAAACTCACCGCAAAAACACTTTATTCGGCACAAATGTTGACATATTCAATAAATTATAAAGTGTTGTTATTTACGATGTAAAAAAGAGGTTATGTACAGCAAATGATATTCAATGATAGCTGTTTCATGATGAATACACTACTGTCGGTAACAACGAAATACTGTACTACCTGCGCCATCTCTCGTAAAACGCTACGAATTAATTCCAACACCTAATATAATATAAATCTATCAAAAAATTCATGAAAATAGCCTTTTTAGCGTCTAAAGTGAGAAGACCCCTTGAATTCGGACAGAGCATAGTTTATGAAGTTTTCGATCGAATGTCGTTAAATTGGAAGGTATTTCCTTTACAATGACGTAGGATTTTCGAAAAATATCAAAATCTAACAATACGACCTCAAATTCTAACACTGGCTGCCAGAATTCTAATATTCAGTCCTAGAAAAGTATAGCGGTTTACTGCCAGTTCGGAATTCGAAGACTTGTTATTATAGAAGTGTAAAAATGATTCTCACATCGTATAGTAAAAATGATGCTTGCATATTACATTTGAAACTATTCTCGCATAGGCGCGAGTCCTATATGCTGGATAGTAAAAATAATGAGTGCTTTGTAAAATACCACCCTTTATTACACGCTATATTTTCATATGGATTTTACTATACGTATAGCATGAATCTTCGTATATGTATAGATTTCACTATACGCATAGCATAAATCTTCGGCGTATAGCGAAAAATATTACGAAGTTATTAGTAAAATGTGACTCTTACACCGTACTTTTTGTAGAATACTGGAAACTAATTGTTCCAATCACGTGGGCAAAATATTTTTTGAATACTACAAAAAATCACAATATGCCGAAAAAATGGATTATTTGTATCGGTTTACGTGCCATATCGTAGGTTAAGATTTAGATTTCTTCATTATTACTATACCATAATTACAATTTTTATCTTCCATTCAATACTTTTTGATATTTTTTGTAGAAGCATAGTATTAAGGCGTTACCCCCACTTGTAGCGCAAAAAAGGCCTTTTTCATGAATTTTTTTAAAGAAAACTACAAAACTTTTTTAATCGATCAATATACCATCTTAAAGAACACATCTTGAAGAACTTTCAGTAATTTTTTTATTGAAAAATATTACATTGTTTAGTGGCAAATGGCCGTCAATGAAATAATGTTTTTATATACACGGTTTGCGGTGACCGACATTGCGGCGAAGTGGATCATCTGAAAAAAAATGCGGATGGATTTAGTCAAATATAAGTATAAACTAGTCTTTAATCGAAGGATTTTAAAAAATATTCATTTTTCACAAAATGGCGGACAGTCAAAGTTAATAGTGCGATTTTAACGAATAAAAACGGCCGTTTTTTGGCTATAAAACGGCCATTTTTTTTCGAAAAAAAAATCGAACGATTAAAGACTACATTTTTATGTATTAAATAAGCCTGCAAAATTTCAAGAAGATCGGTTCATTAGTGTTCGAGTAATCTTGGTCACCGACTTCAGAAATGCCATTTTGAGAAAAACGCGTTTGAAGTTTCAATTTCAGTTCTTCAATTCACGGATTCTTCTCTTTCAACGCTCATATCTCAGTCAATTTTGTTCGGATCGACTTGAAATTTTCAGGACATATTCTCAGGTACTTATAATTCAAAAAAATGCAATAAATAAAATCGATTTTTTCAAAAATCGCAAGTGGGGGTAACCCCTTAATTCCAAACTTCGAGACCCCTGTTTTCTCCGTGTATAAAATGGTCGTTTTTTCAATGCCAAATCGTCAATTTCAATCCAATAAAAAAATAGCCTACGTCCTTGTAGAGTAAATATAATCAAAAGTGCGAGAGGTTGCTCTTTAGAAGGCTGACATTCAGGGAGTATTAGAGATACGGCCTTGACATTTTTACAGGATATTATTGAAGGTAACAACTGTCGAGGAAGGCAAAAAAATCGATTTTTTTAAAGTGTCACTCTGGTACAGCCTCTTAAGTTAAAAATGGGCATGTATTTTATGCGGCAGCACAAAACTTCATTCACGCGAATTTAATTTCAAGCTGCCGCATTTAATTCGGGCTCACGTATCTACGAGAAAAAGTGACAGATCAACGCACGTACGTGCCTCTCAATTAGACATGTAACCGACGAGGTTCGCGCGATGCCAACGACGATGATCAAATCATCAGCAAAATGGAAGAGCGGACCGGGAATCGTTTGCTCTTTGTGCCCGATAATTGATATGGACGTGGGAGGGATTACCGATAATTACGAAATGCCGGGGATACGTATCAATCGCGAAGCAGAAAGGGGATAATGGCTGCCGAGAGAGAGAGGGATGGGGGGCGAGTCGGCAAGTGGATAAGGGTGAAGTAGAAGTGAGTGGAAAAAACTAAATTGGACATCTGTAATGAAAAATGGGAGGTATGAAAAGGGAGTCCAGAAAAGCTTCGCAGCATCCGCGTGTGTCATCCATCCTAAAACTTCCGATTATGAGATCAAAAGTTCCCTTCGAATTTTGTCGTCATCCGGCGCATAATTATCACTTTCCTTCCCCGTTGTAAGTCCTCCCTGTATTCATATGGTAATTTACGGTTTTCTGGAAAATAATCAGCTACGGGAACTTGGCAGATCGTTTTTTAATCACCTTTTCTTAGAAATAAAATCGTCAGAACTTGTGCTAAAAACTATCGGCAACTATAGAACTCAACTGCATCGGTGGAGAGCGCTCATTCAATTGTGATTTGCTGCAAAAAGTTTTGCCAGCTTCACAAACATGCCTTCAGCTTGTACTTAAATATTTGTGGCAGTGTTTAAGGCGGGATTCTACTTGAAACCATGAAAAGAACGCTATTTTCGTGAATTTTTTCTGAGAATACTATTAAAGATATCGATATTGGGTTTAAACTGTACAATAAATACACTCTTTAAGTGCGTAAAAAAAATTTTTTAAATGTATTTTATTCATTTTTTGTACACGTAAAATATGTTTAAAGCCAACGCCTCGAAAAGCAGGTACCGTTGCCGTGGTCGTGAAATCTTCCCGACGGATGGTCTGAAACAAAAAAATCAAATAGTTTCATGTTCAGTATGTCTTCAGGAACCGACCTAACTAGAATATTTTATATACGTGCAAAATTAACAAAATGGCGGCTAAAATACGAAAAAAAAAATGCGTTTTTTTGGGTCTTTTTTTGCAATAAAAAAATAGTTCTAATCAAAATTTTCAGTTGATTGTAGTTAGGTCGGTTGGTACACACATATAGAATATGTGTTCCAAATTTCATAAGGATCGGTTCAGTACTTTTTGAGTTATCACGACCACGGTACTTGAAAATGTCGTTTCGAGAAAAACGCGTTTAAAGTTTTGGTGAGTGATAAATCGTAGAAAAAATTATGTTACCCTCAATCAGCGATGCCTGGGCCATATAATATGCCTTCGACGTGTTCCAGGTGGGTGTTTTCATCCAATTTAGCCTTTTCAAAGTTTCAAAGTAGAATCCCGCCTTAACGACAACAAAAAATGAACGAATCGTACCGGATTGAAAAGTGAGCTGAGCGGAATCACTCAACGAGTCAAGAAATTTGTATCAAAACGGAATAATTACCTGAAGAATTTTCAAAATTTGTTCATTCGCGGAGTTGTGAGTTACACTTGATTTTTCGCCAGCTTTTTGCAAAATCTTCATGGGGCAAAGTGTTGGGAATGCGACGGTAAAGTTTTCGTGAGTTTGTCCTTACGAGGATAATACCGTGGTTGAAAATCGTCCGAAGATAGCGTTCGTTGGATTTTCACACCAGAATTTCATTTTACAATTTATCACAACCGGATATTTCTCCGCCGACGCATATATTTCCGTTTCTCTGTGACGAACCGAAAAACAATTGGCTTAAGGATGTTGAGTCCCTATGAAATATGTTAATGTTAATTGTTCAATAAATAGCTTCTTAATCGTCATGAAATTTTTACACGACCTCCTGAATACTTCATGTAAAAACATACCAAATTTTCAGAATTCTATCATCATTACTTCAACCTCCTTAAGGGTTAAAATAAAAAATTGTAAGAAAATTCTGAAAATTTGGTATGTTTTTGTATGAAGTATTTAAGAGGTCGTGTTAAAATTTCACGACGATTAGGAAGCTCGTTATTAAAAAATTAACATTTTGTTAAGAACAATTTTTAAAAGAAATAAAAAAAAATTTATCGATAAACTTCGTTTTGTTTCCGTTGCTTTCAGTATATTGTAGATATTATAAAATTGAGAGGTCAAAAAAAAAACTTATTGCAAAGTTACATCAGTTTCCATAAAACAACATTTAATTTGTGAATGTTAATTGTTCAATAACGAGCTTCCTAATTGACGTGAAATTTTTACACGACCTCTGAATTACTTCATACAAAAACATACCAAATTTTCAGAATTTTATCATCATTTGCGATTTGGGACTCAACATCCTTAATACGGCGAGTCTGCGAAACGGGACAATGGAAATCAAAGTCAAGATCGAAATTTTACTACGTACAGGCCCAGGTAAAAGTTTCCTTGCCCGTTCAACATTAATTTGCTTTTCCTTCCCTTCTTCTCGTTCCCTATGTGTGCACTGAGACTTCAGGTATTATTCTCGCGTACACGGGAAAACTCCAGTGCGAAGAGTCGTCGTTAATAAATGTAATTAGATGTTGATGTTATTGCTACGAAGTAGCAAATTTCGTCGGAAGGCTCGGCTTTTCACCTCGGCTATATTATATACATATACATATGCATATACATATACATATATATATATATACATATATATATTGCTGTTGATTCCACACGACACATAACTTTAAACGTCGCGTCAGCAAAATTTACAAAAGCTTCTCAACTCGGTTTTCCGAGCTGAAAATTCAAACTTGTCATATGTGCGTTTTTTACGAGGTTGAAGTTTGCATCGTTGGAATGCAACGAAAATGCTTTTTATTTTCGTTTTTCTCCATTTTTATTGTTATCCAGAATCATTTTTGGTAGATTTAGGTCTTAAGTCTCTAACAAGGATTTTAGAAAAATTCAAAGTATCTTTGATTTGCCAATACAAAAAATTGACAATTGGAAAAAAATTATTTTCGTAATTCCAAGGATGCAAACTTCAACATCATTGTTTTTTTTCCGTGCTTTTTCATTCCGGTGATCGCTACTCACGATACTCCACGTTCTTATTTTTCAGTCATTTCTTTATCCATTTGTAATCATTTTCTGACGCCCGTGTTCCAGTTCGTCAGGTTTATTTCGCGAGAAAAAATAAACATTTGGTTATAGTCTAAAATGCGTTCTAATTATATATAGAGGGTGGATCAATAACTATTAGCACCTTGGATATCTTCGAAACTATAAGGTTCACAGAAATACTTGGTGAAATGGAATTTCACAGTACGAAAGGGGCTATCCGATAGCGATAATAGTTTTTTTTGCAGGTGGAGGTACTTCGGACATTTGAAGGTCAACTCCAGTTTTTTAAATGGATTGGTATGTTTTTTTTTGTATCATGAAAGAGGAGCTTAAGACGAGTTCAACGATCTAAACATAAGGTCATTGGAGGTCATAGAAAGTACAGAAAGGCGATAATACTTACAGTTTCGGTGGTAAATAAAATTACTATGTTTATAGTAAGTGTTCGAAATGACGACCATCAACATCAATGCGTACGTTATTATGTACGTTTACACATTTCTTAGACAGGTACAGAAAGTACAGAAAGGCGATAATACTTACGGTTTACTTAACTGAAAATAAACACTGTTTCAAGGACACTTTAATAAGTTTGCAGGATAAGATAAACATGATAAGATTAGTATCGATAAATCGGTCAATCGAGAGCTATGTATCCGTTAGAAGAGCAAGTCGATATGCTTCTTATTTATGGGGAATGCCAACAAAATTCTGTAAGGGCAAAAAACTTGTACGGTGAACGATATCCACATCGGGCTCAGCCTTCGCGTCAAACATCTAAAAATGTGTGTGATAAACTTAGGCAAACCGGTAGTTTAAGTATCCGTACAAGTGTACGCCAGAAACGCATAACCAATATGGCTTGACGGGAGGACGATTTTCTCCTAATTTATAAGACCTGGAACAAAAACCAAAAAAATTATAATCTATATATTATTAGCTATGGGAATACGTAGGGATCCTTTTTTTATCAAATTTTGAAAAAAATGGCGCATTTTGAAGGAAATTAATCGATTTTTTGCGCAAAAATAAGCAGTAAATTGTTCATAAAAAAAAGTTCCCATTTAATTAAAAAAAATGGCTACGTACTTCCATAGAGAATGTAATTCTGTAGCTACTATCAAAATTTCAAGTCGTTTCATGCAAAGGCGTTCGAGTTATTCGTTCTCCCAGTTTGAAAAAAGTGGTTTCGAGAAAAACGCGTTTAAAGTTGTACGAGCATTCAGCGCGCTCCGAGGCGCAGCGGCAAAATTGATAATGGAACGTTTGAAGAACAAAAAAATTCGCTACAGGACCAATTGCACATTGTTTTTATGACCCCAAAATATTTTTTAAGCCAAAAAAGATGATTTTTCCAAAATCCTAGACCGGTGTTATCCCTTAACAGAGCCATGCAAGGGCCGGGTCGCCTGATGTGGGCCTGATTAATGCTGCCTTTTCACATCGGTCCCTGGGAACTCCTGATCCGGCAGACATGCGGCACCGATCAGGCACGCATTTCGGCGCTCCAGCAAGGCCCTCACAAGTTTGCTTGAGTCAGGATCAGTTTGTCTTTATTACACCCGTTCTCCGAATTCAGTGATCCAGTGGATATCCAGCACAGATCAGGCGGGCGCTTCTACGGTATTCCGGACCGTATCTTGAAACCTGCCTGATCAGTGATTCGGCTGCCGGAATTAATCATTTTAACCCTACATTGACAGACTGGGTCGTTTTGACCCGATTGAATTTTTAGAAAAAAGCTTACTATTCCAAAATTGAACATTTTTATTGTTAAAAAAAAGATTTTATTTGATATTGTCCGAATTTTAACTGTGCAGACATATTAAGGCGGGAAATACACATACATGGTCGAAAATTACGAGAAATTTTGGCACTTTTTTCCAACGCAACTACTGGACCAATTGTTTTGAAATTTGTAAGGTATTTTATAGTGCATTAGAAGACACGAAAGATATATTTTTTTTTTAATCGACAATAAGTGTTCATCTGCAGCCTGCGGCCAATTGTTGCTGAACGAATTTTCGAACGTTGTTGCAGCGATAAAACCAGACTATTTATCCGATTCATTTAAACCAAAAGTTTTTAGACACGTAATTGCAAAACCTCGTAGATGAACCTACATATTCAATATAAAATTCAATTAAACAATTATTTTTTGCATGAAAACACGAAAATTTTGGGTGAAAATTCGATCTTTTTTTTTCGGAGTGACGCCATTATTACAATATTCAACTTTTTCAACTTTTCCGTGGTTTATCGACAGCGTACTATCATACAGAATGTAGTGGTTTTTGAATTTTTCGTTTCAAATTTTTTGAAAACTACAGCTGCCGCAGTTCGGCATCGCACGGAAAATTCGTTCAGCTGCTGGTAAACACTTATTGTGGATTAAAAAAAAATGATTTTCATGTCTTCTAATGTACAATAAAATACCCTACAAATTTTAAAACGATTGGTCCAGTAGTTGCGTTAGCAAATAATCCCGAAATTTTTTGTCATTTTCGTCGACCATTTATATGGATTTCCCCCCTTAAGAAACGTTTATAGTGTAGCCCTAATTTGTTTTCAATAAAAATTGACCGAAGGTTTGTTAATGGCAGATGGATGAAGTACTATCCGGGTCAAATTGACCCAGTATGTCAAAAAAGTAGCCAAATGTAGTCAACGAAGGGTTAATAGGACGCGCCTTTCATTCCACATATCACGTTTCAGCATGTCGAAAGTTATAAGCAATTGCTGATGGAAACATGCTAATGCAAAGCTCTCATGATTTTGATTTCTTAGCTCGTAACTAGTTTTCCCATTACCAGCGGCTAGTGGCATAAAATTAAAAAACTTGACTATATTCAATTTGGCTAAAAAAGACAGCACGATTTCTAGTATTTATTTACGCTTCCATAATCTCGTATGACATATTTCGAGCAACAAATAACTGCATTCTCCTTGAAGATACCAATTTTGTATTCCGGATTTGAACTTATCGGAGTTTTTCGTTTCTGATTACAGGGTTAAAATTTGATAGACAATTATAGTTTTTCTTGACAGGAAGTCAAGAATAACAAAGAATCTGTGCATATATCGATGAGAATAATTAAGAAACTCATCACTGTACTCTCTTTCTCTCTCTATCTCGTTTCTTCTTCTTTCATGGTCATCCTCGACTCCTATCAACTTTTTTAATTTATCTGCATTTAGATATGCGCGCAATGTGTACAGGTAGGTATGCGTCCGGTTTTCGATATCTCTCAGTGGCCACCGCACGTTTGTGACAACTTATCGTATTTGTCGCATGATTTCGTGTTAATCGTTTAAGAAGTTAACGCAAAGTGTTTAGTGCAAAAAGTCACGTCGGATACACCGGATTCTTTGTGTAAAATACCATCTGCAAGAGAGTCATTATTGAAACAATTCGACGATAAGCGGTGCCATGAATATATGTACCGCGAGATTTTGAATTGACATTATTCAGTAACATTTTCTCGTAAAGTGTGCACGTTTTGTTCCGGAGTCTCTTCGAACGTCCATATTCTGAATATTCGGAGCTCGGTAAGCGAAAATATATCAACATCGTAAGACTAACACAATTAAACAAGAACTGAACTCTTCTTTACTCTCGTTGTTATTTTCGAATCGTCGTATTGTAAAACAAGATCGCATGACATAGTCTTTTGAACCGCCGTTTTCAAGCTTAAATTTTCTAGTTTTCGAATCGTCTTATGAACATTCTTTCATCTCTAAGGGCTTTTCTTTTCATAAAACGACCCTTTCGAAGCAAAACAATGTTTGTTTAAAGTTCCAAAAAGCCCATACCGCCGATTAATTTGGAATTTCGTGTACCCATGTATTTTGAATCGTTGATCACGAATACGACAGTGAAAATACCCACAAATTTGATTTTCAAGGACAAAGCTCACCAAAAATTATTTTTATAAAGTCTTTCTATTATGTTTTAATAAATGTTGAACTCAGAGAAAAATATTTCCTACAAAAGTTGTAACCTATAAAAAGATTGATATTTTTCGTTCCATACATGTTTTGTCTAAAACCATTTCGTTTCGAGAAAAATGGGTTAATGCTCCAATAAGTACATTTTGCTAAAATTCATCAGTTGGCATTCAGTCTTTTAAGTGCATGTTAATTTTTTTGCTTTTTTTAATGTTTTATTTTATTCGATTTTAGGCATTTTTTGTGTTTTATTTTAACATCAAAACTAATGGAGTTTAGCAAAATCCCATTTTTGTCGAAACAGAATGGTTTTAGACAATACCTGTACGGAACATAAAATATGAATATTTTTATTGGCTACAACTTTTTTGGGAAATATTTTTCTCTAAGATCATCATATATTACAATAAAATAGAAAACGTTCTTTAAAAATCTATTTTTGTGAATTTTAACCTTGAAAATCGAATTTGCAGGTATTTTCACTAACGCATTCGTGATGAGCGAGTCGAAATACATGGGTACACGAAATTTCAAATTAATCGGCGGTATACGCTTTTCGGAACTACACCCCAATGTTTTGTATATATCTAAAGTATGATTTTCGTTTGCCAAGACATTTTTCTTGAATTGACTTTTTGCTAATTGTTTCATGATCTGTTTTTATCGAGTTATTCGTGATCAAAGCAAATACGTTTGTATCTTCGATCTTCGTCTATAAGCAGTAAAGGAATAATCGTACAGAAATTTAACAGGCAGGCTCAGAAAGCCGAAACGATTCTCTTCAACATTCTATAGATATTAATTCTTTAACGACAATCATTTATCCTGTGAAAGCGACATAAAACGTGCAAGTTTGCCGTTTCACATAAAACACATCGCCAAGTTGGGGAAGATGATGAGATTATCAAAGTGTCCACGTTTTTTTTCGTGTCAAAAGTTGTCTTGGAATATATGCAAACCGCCGGAATTTTTTGATCTTTCTTCGAGCAACTTACCCGTTCAAACATGTCGTATTTGTTGAAAATAATTGAAGGTTCACTTGGTTCAATTATATACATTTTCTTTATTTCTTGAGCTCGGAAATAACCTTTTTTTGGCCTTTTCTAGGTACTCTATTTCGATTCCTACAAACCTGGACTGTTTGAGAAATAAGCAGAAAATATATTTCTTTCAATTGGTTTTGAAGATTTTTTTTTTGTTTTCTCTCACCTGATGTTCTTTTTTATTTTGGGATGGCTTATGGAAAATTCCAGTAAAACACATCGAAAAAGTCATTCGAAAGTTATTTCCAAGCCCAAAAAACCAAAACTCCTTACGATTGCTTAAGAGTAAAGCCAGTTGTCCCGTGGATAATTTCAATCGCATACGCATCGCTTGCACGTAAGGAAGTCGGTCCAGTAATCATCATCTTAAGCAGATCGCTCGATTTCGAAAAATTATGTATCTCAGCTTGGAAAGTGAGACGAAGTTATTTTAACGGGCTACAACTAACTCTTAGCCCGAAAATAGAGGTGCTTTCGTGAATTCCATTTAGGAAATGTGTGTATGTTTATAACTTTTTTTTTCATAGTAAAGGGTATCATCATTTCGAGTACCTTGAGCATTTTTTTAATGGGAAATATTTATAAACGCCGTAGATACAATAAATTGTACGGATCGCTGTGCAAAAAAGGTCCTTCACGGTGGCCGCCACTTCTGCTCGGGAGCAAATCATGTGAAATTAAAAAAACCAAATGAATTTAGTTTTTGTACCGTATTATATAGTCTTTAATCGAAGGATTCAATAAAGTAATGATTTTTCGAAAAAATGGTCGCCGCTCGAAAGTGGTCGTCGAAATTTCGGTGAAAAAAACACTCTATTTTCCGTCGTGTAAAAAAAGTATGTATTGACAAAAGTAATCCTTCGATCAAGTACTGCCTTTTGATATACAAAAAATGTCTGTGAAATTCGAAGCAGATTAGTTTAGTTGTTTTTGAGATATGTTGGTCACTGTTTCTGAAAAAGTCATTTATCGTAATTCATGTCAGGGATATGCGCAGATAAAATGGACGTACCTGTAAAGGCTCGTAACTCCCCCAATTTTCAGAGATCATTTTTTAAAGGTCATACTATAAGAATCCGTCGAAAACGAAAAATCAATTTTTTTTTTCAACAATTCCAGCTAGGTGTAACCCTTTACGGGGTGTTACCCGAGTAAACGGCGAGAAAAACAGGTAACAAATCCGGGTTTTTTTTTCATTGGAAAATATGTTCATTGAGATATGATGAGGGATTGTTTAAAAATAAATTCGTTGACTAGAAGCACCGTTGTTGCGGTCAGCGTCAGACGTGTTGTTCGTTGACATGGCTTGTGGTGCCGTTGATCGGGTGATCTGAAACATGAAAACGCAACGGATTTTTGAAATATAATATATAAAGGAGTTCGCCTCGTAGGGTTTTTTTGAAATTTTCATTTTTGACGGAATTGCGACCATTTTAATTTTACATTTGTTTTTGTTCGGAATTTCCGACGATTTTGGTTGCATAAAAAAGCAATGGTTTAATCAAATGAAAAACCCATACGTGGCGAACGAGAAAAACTATCGAAGAATATTCTATCCAATTTTGGAAAAAATCGGACAAGCCGTTTTCGAGATACATCTGGCACTGAAACCACAAGAAAAAAAATCCATTTTTTGCCAAATTTACTCAGGTACCATTCCTTAAGTAATTCTTGATCAATTTTTTTTGTTATCACGAAGAAGAACGTCTTCGTGAAATTCCCGTGCCTGGTGTAGTTTTCGAGAAAATAATTCGTAAAGGCTACAAGACGTTATTGCACGGGCCATCGTTATGCCGCCATGATGGTTCGTCTAGTATTCGTCATGGCAACGTCCAACTAATCGTCAAATACGCTCGAACTGCTTTGAGGCCTTATATACCGAAGAAAAAAATATACCTTTTCTTTTTACTGACTTAAGTTATGTATAAACCTCCCGAGCATAACATGCAAAAGTTATTTTAAATGAAAAACTTTTTTTTAAACATGTAGACAAATGGTTTTAAAACTTTGAACGCGTTCTTCGTGAAGCTATGTTTTTAAAATCGGGCGGACGACTCATAGGTTCAACATTTTTTGACCGATAGACATTTCAACTGTAGCTTCTTAGAAAGATTTTCTAGCGATGTACACCCGATTAACAATTACGGTGTTCTGGAAAAGAACAAAGACCGTTTATTTTGTCGAAAATGTGACTTTTTTCAGACTGGGGCTGAATTAGCAAAAATAAATGTTTTGTAATAATCGCGTGTACTTCGGTAGCAAAGTTCATGCAGATTGCGGAGAAAAAAAAATTCCTTTATTATAAATAAAATAAAAATTTGATTTGAGCACCTACGTACTTGTAAAATAAAGCCTCTCAACCTTGATTTTATGGCTTCATTAGTATTTTTTGAATCCCAAAAGCCTTGTTTTTCGATTATCCAAGGATATATAAGGCCTTAACTAATTATGCAAAGGTTCGTAGGCCTTTGTTGACCCGATCATGTGTGCATATAGGACTGCGGGATAAGTTTAACGCACCCAGTCATAAAGTTTTTGGTTTTTATTTAAACATTTTATAAAGAGTTTGAAACATAAATGTCTCTTACATACAACTTTATTAATTTAAAGAATGAAACTAATTTTGGCTATTACGTCAGAATTATAACTTATATTCATTTTCAATCATTATGAACAACTAGTTTATCGTAAACGGATTTTTAATCTTCTTTTGATCGAGTGGTGTTCACCTGTGCTCAAGACGCGCCCAGTTATCGACATGGTCGCGACCCAGTATTCGACAACCTTTATTTATATCTATATCTTTTTGCTATCGCGAATATGTATATGACGGTTACTGGGCCGTGGATTCTCAGACAATGCTAATTACGGAGCCAATATTACTCCTCTGAATGGCTATAAGTTAGTGGTCGATTCGTACATTTTTTCTTCTTTCCGCCACTTTCCAGGTTTTACTTGCTCCAACCGTCGATTGTACTGTTTATCGGCTTGCATTTTTCCCATCCGCCTTTTCATTTTCACCGAACAAAAAACGGAATTCGCAAAGAATACCAGTTACTGAGAACTAAATTGCGCGTTTGCCACATTTCAACTTGGTTGAGGGGTTACCCCCACTTGCGATTTTGAAAAAATCGATTTTTTATTGCATTTTTTTGAAGTATAAGTATCTGAGAATATGTCCTGAAAATTTCAAGTCGATCCGAACAAAATTGACTGAGTTATGAGCGTTGAAAGAGAAGAATCCGTGAATTGAAGAACTGAAATTGAAACTTTAAACGCGTTGTTCTCAAAATGGCATTTCGGAAGTCGGTGACCGAGATTACTCGAACACCAATGAACCGATCTTCTTGAAATTTTGCAGGCTTATTTAATACATAAAAATGTAGTCTTTAATCGTTCGTTTTTTTTTTTCGAAAAAAAATGGCCGTTTTATAGCCAAAAAACGGCCGTTTTTTTCGTTAAAATCGAACCATTAACTTTGATTGTCCGCTATTTTGCGAAAAATGAATATTTTTTAAAAACCTTCGATTAAAGACTAGTTTATACTTATATTTGACTAAATCCATCCGCATTTTTTTTTCAGGCGATCCACTTCGCCGCAATGTTGGTCACCGCAAACCGTGTATATAAAAACATTATTTCAATTACGGCCATTTGCCACTAAAGAATGTAATATTTTTCAATAAAAAAATTACTGAAAGTTCTTCAAGATGTGTTCTTTAAGATGGTATATTGATCGATTAAAAAAGTTTTGTAGTTTTCTTTAAAAAAATTCACGAAAAAGGCCTTTTTTTGCGCTACAAGTGGGGGTAACGCCTTAATCACTTATCCGTGATGTAAATGAACAAAAAGATTAATAACATTTTTAAACAGTCAATTATATGCATTCCACATATTGATCAGCTGAAATTTATTTCTTTTACGTTACCGACAATTCGATTATTCGGGGTCGGCAGCCGTTACAAGCGCCCGTGCTTAAGCATAGGCGTTTCCCATGAAGGCGATTCCTCCATCATAAACATGATGATCACTAATACCTTGACGACCACTGGGCCGACTACCTTATACATACGAAAAATCTGAACGAACCTCCCGGAGGTTTGCACATGCTTTTAGAATTTCTTGAGCTCAAAATCGACGTGGACATTTCCATGATCCCATGACTCTGTAATTATCAACACTAGTGCGTACATAGAGGGTGTCTCCGATAGAGTGTTACAAGCTTATATTCGAGAAAGAACGGATGATGAAAAAGAATCCTTCAAATAAAAGTTGCTTTGCCGAAGAGGGGAAAAGATAGGACTGTCTATTTGACCTAAGCTAAAAGAACACCCAATAAAACATGAGGGTTCCAATCATGAGGGTTCCAACAATGTCGAAGACGACCTTCATACGACCTCGCCAGTTATATCCAAGGTCAATCCAACATTTCCATCTTTCTCACCTTTTGAAACGAAACGATTCTTATTTGAAACAGATTTTATGGTGATCGGTCCATTCTAAGATATAAGCCTCGTAACACTTTATCTCAAACGCTCTGTGTATGCATCGTCATTGATTAAGGGATTACATCTGCCTAGAGGCCCGAAGAAATGGCAAAATTACGAAAAAAAAAATTCTGGGAAACGGTTGGTGAAAAATAAGCGCAGTTTTTTTACCACAAAAGTACATATATTGAAAGCCTTGAAAAAAAAAAATCACTGAAAAATCCATAAAAAACAACAGAAACATGACCGCTGGCAGATGATGACATTTTTTTTCACGACGATTGACGGTGTACACACTCCAACTTAAACGGTCTATCTAAAATTGAAAAACCGAACAGGCTAATCAAGTTGACAATAAGTGTAAGTCGTTGAGGGTCATCGATTTTGAAAATCATTGTTTTCAACAACGTGGCGACGAATTGAAACTCGAGCGTAGAAAATCTATAACAAAAAGTCCTCATTTTTACGTAACTATTAAAAAATGGAGATCGAATTGAATGCTCATCATCGTATCTCCTGTACATTTAGAAACAATTCATCAAGTGGTTCTCGGGGTATCATGTGCACTGTCTTTGAAAACAGAGTTTCGAGAAAAACGCGTTCGAAGATTGAAGTATACCCGTGAAAGAATTCAGCCAGGGCTTTGACTAGGCCCCGATTATTTTTCCCTTACTCTGTAAGGGCCCTAACATGGCACCCGACTGGGTCCCTTTGAGGCCGGCCACACTTTGTCGACGAGGGCCTTAAGAGGTGTTTGAATCAGGGCCCGACTGGTAATTCAGCCAGGGCTTTGACCAGGCCCCGATTATTTTTCCCTTACACCGTAAGGGTCCTAAAATGGCACCCGACCAGGTCCCGTCGAGGCTGGTCACACTTTGTCGACGAGGGCCTAAAGAGGCTTATAAATCAGGGCCCGACTGGTTGCCTCAACAGAACCCAATCGAAGCCACGAAGCAACCCTATTACTGCCCTATAATGATCAACTTTATTAGTGGATACATAGCAAGCGAGGTGTTTAGCGATAATGAAAACTATTTTCTTCAAATAAAGGATTATTTATTATTCACCTCGAAATTAGAAAATAAAAAACAAGTTGAGTTTTACAGTTTATATTGTATGCCCCGTAACGACCACTCCCCTGATGAGTCCCGTCTGGGCCCTTTATCATTTTACTCGCTACGACCTTTTTTAAATAAATTACCCAACCCTGTTATTTTCCTGTCGGGGCCTAGTCCGATTGTGTTGTGAAAAGCCCTAGTAGGGAATCCATATTCAAACTCTCACGGGGCCCGATTTTTTTTATGGCTGCCCTCCTAATTTCTTTCACGGGATGGTGCTGCTTCCGCTCGCCCGGGCAACTGTTAGAATTAGATACTATAATGCAATTTTAGGAATAATTCAATGAAACTTTCAGGGATACTATCCTATACTGTACTAGAGGTGATACTATCGAATGAAAATATTTTTATGTATAATTATTATATTTTATATTTAAAAAAATGTTTGTGGCTGGTTGACTATTTATTTATGAAATAGATATTAAAGTGCTTGGCTATGGTATTGATCGCACAAGATGCGCGTGACCTTTTCAAGGAACGCAACATGACGAGGAGTATCATCTTCTTCGCCATTGGCATCTTTATCCTGAAATCGAGGAAATGTTGGAGCCTCGGACAGCCCGAACGTCCGGAATGGTGGGAAACCGCGCTGATCTATGAATTAGAACCGCTGTCCTTTAAGGACAGTGACAATGACGGCTTCGGCGATTTCCAAGGTTCGTAAGATTGGAAATCAATCATTCAGTTCCAACGTTGGTCAAAAGAATAAAAAAATTGTACGTGACACTTGTGATTTGCCCACACATAGGTCGTTTCCTTTTATCAAATACCTCGCTGCAGCAAGGTGCCCCGCCTCCTCAATTCAAGTATAACTCTATTATAACATCTTCTTTCGCTTATATTTTTTGACATTCAATCTTCCACATTTGCTTTCAATGGCCGTTCTTTATGTCTGACAAAAAAAAATCTTTTTCATTTCCAACGTTCCTTCTTGCGCACTTGCGGCGTTTAAAGTCGCATCCCTTTTGATTTTACCCCACCCTAGTCGTTTCGTTACATTCTGAGATCGGGCCCTGGCAGTTGCGCATAGCCGCTCTTTCCTAATGCCCTACCGTATTGTATCTGGCAGAACACTGTAAAAAAATATATGAAATTTACAATACATTTAAGATACAAAAGAATTGAATTTTACGAACTCGGTAGATGAAATTAAATTTGAAACACTTGTATCGTAAATTTAAAATAGGAATATGAAATTCTAACGTGGATATAGATATTAATAGATGGAACATGGAATTTCAAAGACAAGTTTTTAAATTTGTGGAAAATGTATTGCATTAACCCGTGTCTTCAATTGAAAATTACCACAGATGTATGATAAATCAACTATAAAAAACAGAGCATTGAAAATACAAAACAAGTTTGAAATTTATTTACAGCTGCCTGAAAAATATAATATATGTGAAACAGAATTTTACGATACGTACAATGCATGATCACAACAGATTTATTTGCAAGTGCGAAACTGGAATTGAAAAAAGAATTCATAAACGCTGATGAAAATCACACGAAACAACGTGAAAATTATATTAAATTTACACTACATTTAAGGGACAAAAGAATTGACTTTTACGAACTCAGTAAATGAAATTGAATTTAAGACACTTGTACCGTAAATTTAAAACAGGAACATGAAATTCTAACGTGGATATAGAATTTAATAGATGCAACATGGAATTTCCAAGAAAAGTTTGCAAATTTATGGAAAATGTATTGCATCAACCCGTGCCTTAAATTAAAGATTACAACAGTTGTATATTAATTCAAATATAAAAAACAGAGTATTGCAAATACAAAACGCGCTCAACCCACCTCGGCCGCTCGCGACGACCGATGGTCGCGCGTAGTTCGCGTAGCGCCCGAGGGACGGCGCCTTGTTCCGCACTTTCCCATAGCCACTCGCAGCTTCGGTCGGGCATATAACCCGACCACCGGCTACGATCGTCCTGGGAAAAACAGACGCGTTTGCAACTCGTGCACGAGTCGGAGAGTGTCACAAATTCGTTACCTCTCCATATCCACGCCAGAGTCGCAGTTCTTGAACTCGCCTTTCTGGAAGGAAATTATTTTTCCCTTTTTACGCCGCCAGGTGTTGAAGGAAGAAATTTCACAAAAACCACCTTTTTTTATCTCTAGCTCCCGTCGAGGAGGATAAATACGAATCACATTTTCAGTGGGCTTAATTATCAATTTCTGAAATAAACTTAATACTTAGGATCAGTAATTTTAATACAGACCCGTATGTTGATATTGGCAAATGGTTCTTGAATTTAATATACATGGATGTGAACATTTTTTTACACGTGCATTATTTTTCAAACGCACTAGTATATTAATATTACGGGGCTACACTTTTATTTTTTGAAATAACCTGCTTTGGATTTTCAAAATATTATCTGAAATTTCATAAACGGCGTCCGCATAAAAACATCATACACTTGTGTATTCATTTTTATACAGAAATTTTTTACAGTGAAGGCATAGGGAAACTGCGGTAAGCCGATGCCGACACAGACGATTATATTTTACCGAGTTTCAACTGTGTTACCATCAGAAAGTTGATAAAACTGTCACTAGCTCGGTTGTACAGCGCGTATGCTAGTACGCGGCTAAGCGGTCACCCATCCAAATATCGGTCCAAGCTAATGCTGGTGAACACAGGGAATATCGCTGAAGCCGCACACCGACCACCCGTGGACTTTCTCAGTTCAACAATTCTTTGTTCCTTTTCACTTCTCTATCGTACGAATTATTTCCTCCGTTTATTGACAATTAATCCTCGCTCCATAGGTATAATCGACCAGCAGTGGTATTTTCAGTATCTGGGGGTGGGTGCGATTTGTCTTCATAATATTTATTCGACGGATTTCGGCGAGTACATCAACAACCACACTGACGTAAATACACTTCTCGGTGGTATCGGCGATTTTGATCGACTCGTCAACGAAGCACACTCACACGGTAATTAGTTAGCCAGTTATTGGTAATAGAGTTGATCGAGAAAAATTATTTCAACAAGTTGGACAATTTTGCTATTATTTTTTCTTTCTCTCTACGGAAACAGGTATCAAAGTTATTTTGGACTTCGTGCCCTATCACACGAGCAAATGGCATCCATGGTTTAAAAATTCGAAACAAAACATTTCCCCTTACGCGGATTTTTATATATGGGTGAGCATTGTTAACCTTCATAATAACACGCATTTACCATATGATAATTGAGGAACGATTAAAATTCTATATCCATAGACTATTAATTTATGATAATCTTGTATTAAGATATTTAAAACTTGAAACAGTTTTAAGGATAGTTGCAAATGAAATGTTTTTTTTTTTCCAAGAGCCTCACACAGCCTCCTTACGACCCTGCCTGGAGATTGGACGTTGGCAGGGGCGCGTGGTTTTATTTTAAAATAGACCCACACTCGCCCTCTCTGAATCTCGCCAATCTACATGTTCGCGATCATTTAAAAGTAAATATTTCCTACAGGCTTTCACAATCGGTTCTGGAGGAGCATGAGGAATACATGATTATCTAATTATTCTTCACTTACAGGAGATATTGCAATTTTGGTTGGCTAGAAACGTCGATGGTTTCCGTATAACAGAACTTCCGCTCTATCTTGATGCTCCTATCGACAGCGTCACAGGCACAGCAATCCTGGAAGATAATGTGGATTATTTGTACGAGATTCGCAGAGTCGTGGATGAATGGACAAAATTAAACAACTCGACATCCAAGTACGTATTGCAAACGAAGTTATGGTTGTAGGTTTAGGAATGAAGGTATAAAAGTAGAGTTTAAGGGCGGGGTTAAGTTAATTCCGCGAAAAAAAGGCATGTTTTTAAGATTTTTTTTGGCGTAACGAATAGTGTTCGTTTATTGAAAAATTTACATATAATAAAGTAACATTTGAACAACATTCTCCCAAATTTGCATTGCAAAATATTCAAAATTGAGCGAGTGAAAATTAAACCCCGGAGGCGCCTCGAAAAAAAGTTGGTTTGCGGTGTGCACCATAACTCGCAACAGAATCATCTGAAACAAAAAAATCAAAATGCATTTGTTAAAGGAGATGTTTTTCGAGGTAATGACGGGAGGATTTTTTTTTTCGATTTTTCGATTTTTCGTAGCACTTGGGAGCCAAAAACCCGATTTTCGCTAAAAAAAATCGGCTAATTTGTTGTTGAAAAATTAGTAATTATTAAAAAAAAACGAAAAAGCTCTCGACAATACCTGGTGAATTATGTGAAGAAGTAATGTGCAAAATTTCAAAGCGATTGGTCCAGTAGATTTTGAGTTATCGTGCACACGGACTTCAAATATGACAAGTCTCAGAAAAACGGTTTGAAAAACGCAGAAGTGCAAGTCGCTTAGCGCTCATTGCACATAAGTTTGAGAACACTTCTCGATTGCATAAAAATCTGAGAAAATTCATGCATATTAAAGGTACTCCAAAGATTAATTTTGCATAATAATAATTCCAAAATGTTATTAACAAAATGATGAAAAAAAAATTAGTCAACAAATTTCTCCGCAACCCAATTTTTTTTCGCAATTCGTTCATTTTTCTGAATACGTATGAATTTTTTCAGATTTTTCAATTATCTTTGAATTTTTAGAAATTCAAAATAAAACTCGATAATTTTCTTATACTCACTCAAAGTCGTCGATGCCAGGTCCGTAGAGCAAAAGGCTTCCATCAAGATGATCGAGAGCATCTTTTTGCGTTTGTCTACGCAAAACTCTTTCTTCTTTACTGTCGTGCGCCGCTTGCTCCTCTGCTCTACTAATTCGCAAATCGTCAACTTGTCGGGCTCATAACTTCGTCAATTTTACTCCGATCGACTTGAAATTTTAACACAATATTCTTGATATATTATGCATTCATTTAAACAAATTTTTGAAAATGAAAAAAAAATTTTTAATACTTTACCCCGCCCTTAACGAAATCCTAAATGGACGACAAAACTGATCTTTCTTCGCATCTCAGAGTGGCACTTATTTTTAAACATGTTATACGATATTTTAAATTCATATACGGGTTCTTCTACACTTCACAATGTAAAAAATAGAACTGCCAGGTATTTTCGAATCGAGAATGAAAAAATCGAACTTTTGGCTCAGAATGTACGTGAACTACATATTAAGTCGTCGATGTTGATAATCTGTGAGGTCATATTCATGATTTGAAAATCGTGGATGCGATCGCACGAACATTCGAAAACCGTGGATTTGATCACGCTAGTCTGCTATACAATTATTTTTATATTATTATAAATATTATAAATTACAAAATCATTTATAATTATAAATTTATTTGGTTATAAAATTATTGTTTTATGCGATGATCCGAGTAGAAATCTTGCTCCGGCTACAAAAAATACCTGATCAGGCTTCCTGATTTCTTTTTCCGATTTTGATCGGAATTTTTTTATCAAGCCCTGATCATTTTTTAAACGCGATCCCTGACTTCGCTCTGATCAGGGTAAATAATCAAGGCCTGATCAGGGTGAAGAGTAAAGGCCTGACATGCAGTTCGAAGAGTAAAGTTCGCTGTTGCTTCGGAAACCTTAATCTCGGTACATTCTTCATTGTACTGCCAAAAATATTTCATTTAAATAGGAGCTATTTAAATCGACAAGGTTTTTTTTACTACGATTCTGTTTGTTTCAAATATATTTTTTTTAAATATAGAACATTATATTTCTAAAATCCAAAATAAATTGAAATACTCAATATAGAGTTCTACCGGAATGATTTAGTATCATAATTTGTCATTCCCTGGCCGTCTGAGAGGATTTTTTTCGAAGAAAATATTTCTGCCTTCACGTGGGAGCGAACCTAGTACCTACCTACTTATAGCTACGCACGCAGTCCCTACGTGACCGAATGTTTGTAGCATTTTGGTAGCAGATATGGCATAAGAGACCACATGTGTGCCTATAATTATTTGTCGTATCACATAAACTATGTCAATCAGGTAATATCATTGTAATCGTTTAAAAGTTTTATCGAATATCATGCTATATATTTTTCAAATATAACCTATATATATATATGACAGACCATTAATTCAATCAAACAGCAAAATATATGTCTTTACGAACATTTTAATTCATTTAAGGCCTTAGGCCACTCTGGAGGCCGAAAAAATAGGCTTTTTGGGGATTTTTTTCCAGAAAAACTACATAATAAATCGAGATTACAAAAAAGGATGTTTATCATACATGTCAGTGACTGTATACAACAATGTTTTTTAAGTAATTAATTTCGAAATGGCGGCTGTGCAGCGTTTTTGCGATGACGTCTCCGTTTTTCCAGGCTCCACGGCCGGACAAACAGCTCCTGTAATTTTTTCATTATAACGAGCCAATGAGTTTCTTTCGATTATATATAATAACTGCTATAGAAGTACGTAGGGTTTTTTTTCGATATATTGATTTTTGGCCAAATGGCGCGCTTCTAAAGTGGAAAGTGAAAAATTTGCCTAAAAAATCGTCAGATAATTGTTAATAACAAATGAACTACGCAATATAAAAAAAAATCCTACGTACGTCCATAGACAATGTATTTTTCAAGATATATTCAACATTTCAACAAATCTGACAAGGAACATCCCTCAGGTGACACCCTTCGATTTTGTTGAAATTTGGATATGTTATAAAGCACCGAAAAGTAAGCGATACGTATTTTTTTTGTTCGGCGGAAAAACGGTTTTGAGGGGTGTAACCACCCCTCGAAAAAAGGCATCTTTAGGGGTAATATAGCAGTTTCACACACAAGGAGTCCACCGATTTTAATGAAACAAAAACGAAAATCCTTCTAATCCGAAGCAATGAAAAAACCACCATAGTGACATTGCAAAAAAAAAAATTAAGGCGTGAACCACCCTAGAGTTGCCTTTTTTCGAGAGGTGGTTCACCCCTTAAAAACGTTTTTCCGCCGATAAAAAAAAATACGTATCGCTTACTTTTCGGTGCTTTATAACATATCCAAATTTCAACAAAGTCGAAGGATGTCACCTGAGGGATGTTCCTTGTGAGTTATGTTTGCGGCCCACGTCAAACGGAGACGTCATTGCAAAAACGCTGCACAGCCGCCATTTGGAAATAAATCGCTTCAAAAAAATTAGTCTACACAGTCACTGATATGTATACGATAAACATCCTTTTTTGTAAGCTCGATGTATGCTGTAGTTTTTCGGAAAAAAAAACCCCAAAATGCCTACTTTTTCGGCCTCTAGAGTGGCCTAAGGCCTTGAATTGAAAAAAAAATTGAACAGATACATTTAGTGGATTCAACGAAATAGTTTTTCGAACAGAGGAAACCGAATGACAGTTTTATTAGGAATAAATAAAATATTAGGAATGATAAAAAATGTACGCATAGAGTGGACAATATGTCTCGACGTTTTGACGACGCGCTAATATATACAGTTCGTCTGGTGTTTGATAAGAGGTTAGGCGTGCAAAAGATGCCAAACTGTATAGAGGTCCAGTTATTTGATGATTGCTTGAAGCTAGCGGGATCAGGCGAATTGAATCAAGCCGTAAGTCCAGTTGCCTGGCCATCGCCTGAAGGTAGTCTGGTCAGGCGAATTTCTTCAAGCCTCAAATCCGGTCGCCTGACTGTCGCCTGAATCTGGCCGGATCAGGCAAAATAAGGCACACGTAAATAAGGCCTCCGTGCTACAGCGTGATCGAGTCCAGATCAAATGTCAGGCCTGACAATATTTCTACTCGGGAAATTGATTCTTTTACATACTTATGGATTTCTACCGAATAAAACTTTACACACTGATTTCAACGGTTTTATTAGCCTCAAGAAGTATCCAAACTAATGAAGTAACAGTTTTATAAATACAACTTGCTGAAATACAAAGAGAGGAATTAAAACAAAAGAGAATCGATTTTCAAACAATTCATATGTATTTAGAAAAATGAACTATTTTATTTTATACGAAGAGTTTTCTTGACTGCTCAATGGCGACATTACTGTGCTTCGATGGAAAATTCTTAACGGGTTAGACCACAGTAACGGGTATGAAGTCATGTGCGAATTTAACCATTTTTTCGTATGAAAAAGTGATTCACTCATAAAATTAAGTACACATCTATTTAGTATGAATATCAAGCTGTTAGAAAAAAAATATATATATATATATATATTTTCGATGTACAAAATGGCCGACTACTAATATTTTCTTTTGTCATCTTTTTTTTAGGCGCTCCGCGGCGCGACATTTAGCATCCACAATTTTTGACCTAAAACAAAAAACTACAATTCTCGTCAATCTACATTAGAATACCTAAAGAAGTACGCACGGAATTTACAAAATATTGTTTTGTTCAAAAGTTGTAGGTATTTGAACTTAAGAAATGAATTTTCAGTGAAAAATTTCGTATAAAACTGCTCATAAAATGAAAAGTTTTCGATTAATCAGAAATTCCGTGCGTACTACTCTGCGAAATGCACTTAGGAACATCACTTTTAAATTTGAAGTAAATCGAGTGAAAATTGTTGTAAAGTTATTTGTCATGCCAATTGGAAAAAAAGTAACCAAAAAATATCAGTAGTCGGCCACTTTGTACATCGAAAAAAAAAATATATTTTCTAACAGCTTGATATTCATACTAAGTAGATGTGTAGGTAATTTTACGAGTGAATCACTTTTTCATATGAAAAAAAAAAAAAAATGGCGCAATTCGCACATGATTTTATACCCGTTACTGTGGCCTAGCCCCTTAACGATTTGAATGTCTGGATTTATTCAGATCTTTGACCAAGCTCAAGTATGTTGCGCATGAACGGCGACGGTGAAGTGATTGATTGACAGCGTTTGTTTGGGTTATGAAAAATGATATGAAACATTTCATATCGGTTCTTTATGAAACTTTTAGCATATGTACGCATGTAATATTCACGAAATTAAAAAAAATATATAATAAAATGACCGTTCAGTCCTGAGTAATGGGCCGCCCAAAAACTGTCGAAGAAATCAAATAGTTTAAAGATTAACGTACAATTATGCTCTCAATGGACGTCGAGAAGCTTAAATACTGCAAAATTCAATGAATAACGAGCTTATGAACAAAAAAAGATGATTATTCCAGGAAAAAAATCGTTCTACATATTTATACAAATCCGAGTTGTTGCATAGATTTTCCACTGTCGCATAGGTCCATCGACAAGACGGTGCAAGAAATTATTCACATGCATATGCCCAACGTAATTGACCTAAGAGTTTTTCCGCTATCGGTCGCGCCATTTTTTTACTTTACACTTCAGGAAGTGAATTTTTTTTCACTTCCTGAAAACTATATAAATGTAGACTAAGGGTATCATAAAGGTACGCTGAAAACGTACATCTAATTTTTAAACACTTCATTATTAGCGCTCAGATGAAGTGCCCCCCTTAAGACGAAATGTTGCATGCTGAGAAATTTTTGTGCCGGTGGCTCTCGGCACACACACACACACACACACACACGCACGCACGCACACACACACACACACACACACACACACACACACACACACACACACACACACACACACACACACACACACACACACACACACACACACACACACACACACACACACACACACACACACACACACACACACACACACACACACACACACACACACACACTCACGCGCGCGCGCCTTGCAGTCATTATTTTACAGACTGCAATGCTTTAAGGATGTTGAGTCCCTATGAAACATGTTAATGTTAATTGTTCAATAAATAGCTTCTCAATCGTCATAAAATGTTTACACGACCTCCTGAATACTTCATGCAAAAACATACCAAATTTTCGGCATTCTATCATCATTACTTTAACCTCCTTAGGGGTGGAAATAAAAAATGATAAGAAAATTCGGAAAATTTGGTATGTTTTTGTGTGACGTATTTAAGAGGTCGTGTTAAAATTTCACGACGATTAGGAAGCTCGTTATTAAAAAATTAACATTTTGTTGAGAACAATTTTTAAAAGAACTTAAAAAAAATTATCAATCAAACTTTGTTTTGTTTCCGTTGCTTTCAGTATATTGTAGATATTACAAAATTGAGAGGTCAAAAAAAAAAACTTATTGCAAAGTTACATCAGTTTCCATAAGACAACATTTAATTTGTGAATGTTAATTGTTCAATAACGAGCTTCCTAATTGTCGTGAAATTTTTACACGACCTCTGAAATACTTCATACAAAAACGTACGAAATTTTCCGAATTTTATTATCATTTGCGATTTGGGACTGAACATCCTTAAGTGCGAAAATACGTGTTTCTAAACTATCATACCGTTTCTAAACTACCGTAGAAACTACTCTCCGATTGGCAATTACATCAACTTGAAGATAATTTTTGAGTCCCTTCCCCATATAGTGTTCTGTGCTAAGTAAATCTGTAATTTTGCTTCAATTACGAATATTAAGGCCTCGTACACGCGATTTCGTCGATTTCCGTAGGTACATTGACAAAAACCGTCAAAAAACGGGACGCAAATATTGTCAAGTTTTTTTTTTTATATAATATTTATTCAATCTTTTAACTGCCGAATAAAAAAAATCATTACGGTAATATTTTTTAAATGGCGGCCTTATTGGCGGGTAATTAAATGAACCTTTTTGACGCACGCGTTAATTGTGACACTCATCGGCGTCGAACTACGCGACCGGCAAAATACACATTTTTATAGTTACATTATATGTTATTTAATACGTTTAATATGTTATTTAATACGTTATCCAAACATCTGTGCAATTTGAATAAGTTTGACCACCCCAAACCTAAGATATTTACACCTAAAGTTGGCTTGGTTTACACGTAACAAATCCGTTATGATGGACAAACAGAGCATCATTGATGCTACCGGCAAAACTAAAATTAAGAAATTGATAAAAAACGAGGATAAGCTAGAGTAAGATATCAGGGATAATGTGAAAAAAATGAGAATGATTCAGTTTCCAAGATATAACCATGAGAAGCCCTCACAATTTTGGTCGTATAGCATATATCCTGCTCGGCCTGCAAGCGAACGAGTGTACTGGGGCAAAGCCTGGACAGTCCCGGCAAAAAGTTTACTGGCAATGGTAGATCAAAAACACAATATAAAATATATTTTACGGCAATAAATGATATCCATCGTATTATCTACTAGTACCGAGTCAATATTGCGTAGTATTTAATTTTTTTCATTACTAATTGAACCAATTATCAATCTTTTAAACATGAGCATGGTATGTGAACTTTTGGTTGAGATTTTCGCAGAGGAAATACCTTAAACTTTCAGACTCAATTTTCTACTAATTAATTATTAATTTCAAAAAGTTGGGTAATATTTTCTTTCACTTTTTGAGATCCACGCGATAGTTATCGTTGAATAGAATATGCTGTAAACATTTAAAAGCGTTCGGAACTTCGGTTAGTGAGTTTCGACTGGCACGAGGTAAAAAAAAGCGAGGTCAAAAAAAGCAGAAGACGTATTCGTCAGTCGGGTCGACATCAGTTAGGTTTATCTGTTAGCTTTTTCACGGCGTTTTCTTTTTTTTTCTTTCTATTACTTCGCCAAGACGCTGCCGCGTCTATTGACTGTATCACCTTATTTGATAGCACAGGCTGCGCCTTCTGTGAGGCCTACCTCGGCATCTAAAACGTCTTTAGCATGATTCATAGGGAAGCATGCTTCCTATTCTAAGGAGAAATAACGAAATTTGTCATAGCGCGTAACGGTCATCTGCCTACTTCGAATAAAATAAAAGTCTAGACCCTCCAAATGTTGTACGGTTAAGATTTTGTTGACATATTTAATTCTCAAAATCTTAAAATATTCTTAAAAGGTCCGGTTAAAATGCCATAAGAACAAATGTATTTTTTTGCGTATACGAGTCCTCAAGAAGGCATAGATATTTCTTTTAGAAATTAAAGGTGGATGGCGAAAATTTCAGGTCACTCGGTGCAGTTGACTTTCAGACAAGCTCCACGAACTTTTCGTCCATCGTTTTGCCGCCGGTATCGTGTGTCATTGCGGCTTTATAGTAACAACGATTATGAAGATTCAGGGCCGATTCGATGAGGCTGGTATCGGCCGTAGTAGACATCCCGATAAATTAAACATCTCAATAAATGATCGTTAATAATGACGACCGATAAAGTTATCGTATTCTTCGAACGCAGATATATGGTAGTCGAAACGAGCGAGCCTGCACAACAATGGGTCAAGTATTACGGCACGAAAGAGAAGCCGGGTTTGTTGCCATTGAACAACTTGCTGACCATGCTTGATTTTGACGCCATTGGCAGTGCGAGTGCCACCCAACTAAAGAACGATCTCGAAAGCCGGCTTAACGCAGTCCCATTGAATGCAACTACCAATTGGATGGTAAGTTGGGAGCAGCCAAAATGCGCGGAGTGGCTCGAATTTTCAATACGTACGTTTTACGTATGGAAAGACCTTTGAACTTCCGAGTAAACAACGTATTTTGGTGTTCGTGCAGCTCACGAATCGAAATGGCTCGAGAATAACGTCGAGAGTCGGACGAGACATGCTTGATATTTACGTGACGTTGAGTATGCTGTTACCCGGTCAAGCGTACACGTATTTTGGGGACGAGATCGGCATGGACGATCCTTCAGTCAATGTAGGCCCATATTTGCACAAGTATGCTATGCAATGGGAACACTCTCCTACGGCTGGCTTCACAAACAACACGAGGCCCGGAGCTATTTCAATAAATAGAAATAACGCGGGGGTCAATGTCATCGACGAAATGCGATACCCTCGAAGTCATTTGAAAATATACAGGAACCTCGTCCAGTTGAGGAAACATTTTGTCTTCATCGGAGGCCGTTGGGAACTACAAACTCTTAGTAACGATGACGTTCTCGTATTGCGAGGGTAAAGTGAACTGATTATGACCACATTTGTTTAGTGTAGTTTCTTCTGTCTACAATATTCTCTCGTATGGATTCGCGATAGTTTAAGATCTGATTTATTTTATATATATTCCTCACTTCGTCGTTTGGCTACGTATAGTTCTTGTGTGATCCCTCGGAGTGCTGACTGCATCCATTCTCTCCCTCCCGCCCTCCCTCCCTCTCTCTCTCTCTCTCTCTCTCTCTCTCTCTCTCTCTCTTTCCTAATTTGCACGAGGACAGCAATGTTTGTGGAATCCTATTGATTTCTTATTTGATTGCACAAGTTCAAATTATGGCGATTTTTTCGACATGTATAGACTGCGAAGCTATCCGAGGAACAGGCGATAAATAATTACGGAATACACGCAGACATATTCGTCCGAGTCGGATGCCGAAACGTTTGGTTTTGTTTTTAGAGACTTGCCCATTGGTTCTGATATGTACTTGGTCATCTTAAATTTGTCGTCCGTGAAGAGGAAAATAAATCTGACGGAGTTGAATTGGGACTTGGGCGAGTTCTTAAATGTCGAATTCTCTACCCATCCAGATTTCGAAAGGTTCGATTTCAAACGTTAACATTTAATCAACACATGACTCTTGTACTACACATTGACATTTTTATTGAAAAAGTTAACGCCTTTCTCCTTTTATCAAGTGTGCGCTGTGATTCTTTGGATGTGCTGCCAAAGTCTGCAATCGTGCTGACGCCGCGTGAAGCCGGAAGAGTTGGAGGAGGCGAAAAAGACAGAAAAGGCGGAGATTTCCATTTAGATGTACAGATGATCACAGAAAACTTTACAGACTTCTTTATAGAAGTCAAAACGGACACGGTCGGCCGAGATTCCTGGGACAGCAAAAGCAACGGAGGCGAGGACAGCATACAAGACAGCAGAGACGGAGATGTCGGAGAAAACAGACAAGACAAAGAAAATGGGGGTGTCAGGGAAAGCAGCAACGACAGAAAAGAGGGGGGTGTCGGAGGAAGCAGAATGGACGGAGAGAACGGGGATGTCCGAAAAAGCAGAAAAGACGGAAAGGTTACAGGAGGTCACGAAGACGGAGACGCCAGAGTAGACGGGAAAGACAAAGAAGATGGAGAAGTCGTTAAACAAGGAGGAGAAAATCCGACAGGACAAAAATTGGAGGAAAACGGGATACATATATCAGGAAAAAATGTAATGTTAAGGAAAGTAATGAGGCTCAAAACATTTTTTTGGAATTTCGTTTTCCGTCAAATAACAAAAAATTTACAGGCAATGTTATAACAAGAATTTCTTTGAAAACAATCGAATTACCCATCTCTCCTGAAGATATCTGAAGCGGTGGATCCGTTCTTAGGTAGTAACGAATCGCGTTTGACCCGAACGAATTGTCTAATAGGCGCCATTTTTGGACCCGTTTCTGTTGGTAGTTAAAGTCTTACGTGAATAGACCAGGCCTTGTTCGACTTAAAACATCAACGTAAATACCCTGAAAATTGTGAATACAATACAAAGTTTATTCATTAAATTCGGTTTAACTTTGGATGTGAATTATTCAGCCCTTATCCCTAGAACCATAAACCGGGGTAGATATCTACCCCAGGTTTTTGTTTGGAAAATGACCTTTCGGTCATTTTTAGCACTTTCGGGTATTGAAATCGATTTTTCACCGAATAAACTCTCATGAAATTGAATGTGCTTTTCACCATTCTCTTATGCATGAAAAAAAAAAAAAACAAAGTGATTTATGTACTTACGAGTTTCATTTCTGCTTTCAGGACAATTGTAGTTTAAGGGAGCTTTCCAGTGTGACAGCCCGAAAAATCGCTGTTTTTCGCGATTTTTTTTTTTAAAGAAAAAATAATCTAATCGGTCTGGTTTTTTTTTTTTGTATATTAATTGGGTATTGAAGAATACAAAACAATTTTTTAAAGATCGATTTATTTATTAATTAATATTTATAAAAATGATGAAACAATTGTTGCAGAAAATGCACTTGGATGTGGTGTCCACGTTGGGGGTCACAATTTTGATCTGAAACAAAAAACACAAAAAGATTATTGATCGGTATATAATTGGCTTTCGTGCTATGGAGGCTTTTTTTTTTTTTTTTGCAAAAATGGCGCCGGTTTGGACAAAAAGTATCGATTTTAGCATTTTTTTTGGCAGTTTTTTTTTAAAAAAAATAGGAAGATGTCAAAAAAAAAAAAAGCTTCCATAGCACGATAAACAATGACGTTAAGAATATTGTGTAAAAAATTCAACTCGATAGCTTTAAAACTCTGCCCTCCAAGTTGGACACCGTTTTGAAAAATGCTGTTTCGAGAAAAACGCGTTCAAAGTTTCGCTGTAGCTGTAGCGCTCCGTTGCCTTCTTCCAAGAAATGCTGTACAGTAACCGAAATAATCTGAATTTCGGCATGAAAATTTCAGGGAATATTCGGAAGAGTGTATACTATTCGATAAAGCAAAAAAAAAAAATCGATTTTTTGAAAATTTCACACTGGAAAGCTCCCTTAAAGGTAAAAAAAATGAGTTTGAAGTTCTAGGATTAATAGGGCTAACCCTCGCTTAATGGCTCGCACCACTGTAAACGTTTAAAATTAAGTGATATTTCGCGATTTTTCAAAATGGAAGGACAAGTAGGAGGATAATAATATTGAAGGATGTTATTAGTCATATATTCAAGTGAACGGAGAAAATGAATATCAAAAAATTATACAGAATGCTGACGACGCTGGAGTCATTCTCGCGAAGCATGTTGAATTTGAGACGCTCTGCGGCGCGCAGTAAAACTGATGCAAATTCGAATTTAGAAGAAAAAAATTTAATTCTCTTTATTTACATGAGTATAGCTAGACGAATACGTGTATAGGGGATTTTGAAAATATGAATTTTGTGTAATTGGCAGCCATTTGAAGTAAAAAAAAAAGGCCCGCAGACCCACACGGGCCTGCGGATCCGTGCAGACTTTGTTTCACCGGTACCAATCACTTTTGTCCCCTCATTCTAGACGGTTTACCGTATCTCTTGAGCCAATTTTGAAAAAATCCATATTTTGACGTTTCTACAGTTATGTTACGCCTCGAGGTTTCAAGTATATGCGCCTTCGTGTATTATATAATCGTTCGCATGTGAAAAAAAATCAACTACGTATGCGTATTACCTTAAGTTCAAATATTACATGTATATTTTTAATCGTCGCTATGATATTGCAAAAAAATGTAATAACTGACTGTAGTTGGTGAAATATATATACTCCTTTTTAAAAAAATGAACGCTGAAACACAACTTTTCCATTGGCCTCTTTTCCGTTTTGATATCCGAAATCGTTCGAAACGCGATGAGAAAGAAATTATAAAATGCCATTGTGAAACTCGACGGCGACGCATATACAATTTATGTCAATCAGCAATTTTTTTAATACTCGCTGCTGTAATACACTTGCGTCCGCAGTGTGTCAAGTTTATTTTTCTTCGTTCCGTAATATAGACATTTTTTCGTGCCCGTGAGTTTTTTCTTCGTACGAAAGACGATTCAAGTGTGCCGTGCTGCAGAGTTTATGGAATGTCATGTAAACATAGGATGCAGAACAACACCGAAAATAACAAAACCAGATTGCCACATGCATTATATAATTATAATTTATCTGAAATAAAGCTTCATTGCGCATAATAAAATGACGATGTTACTTACGTTACTTTGGACATGTTCGGCATAGGCCAGACCGTTTGAATAGCAGTTGGACGTCACTTTAAGGCCTCAGGCCACAGTAACGGGTATAAAATCATGTGCGAATTTAACAATTTTTTTTTCGTACGAATAAGTGATTCACTCATTAAATTAATTACACATCTATTTAGTATGAATATCAAGCTGTTGGGAATTTTTTTTGTCGATGGTCCTAATGGCCGACTACTCGAAACTTCTCGAAACAGCTTTTTCCCAATTGGCGTGACAAATAACTTCAATAATTTTCACTCGATTTACTTCAAATTTAAAAGTTATGTTCCTAATTGCATTTCACAGAGAAGTACGTAAGGAATTTCTGATGAATCGAAAACTTTTCATTTTATCAGCAGTTTATCAGCAGTTATGACGAAATTTTTCACTGAAACTTCATTTCTTAAGTTCAAATACCTACAACTTTTTAATAAAACCATATTTTTTAAATTCCGTACGTACTTCTCGAGGTATTCTAATGTAGATTGACGAGAATTTTTGTTTTCTTTTCTAGGTAAAAAAATGTGGAGGCCAAATGTCACGACGCGGAGCGCGTAAAAAAGAAGATAACAAAAGAAAATATTAGTAGTCGGCCATTTTGCACATCGAAAAAAAAAAAAAAATTCTAACAGCTAGATATTCATACTAAATAGATGTGTAATTAATTTTATGAGGGAATCACTTTTTTATACGAAAAAATTGTTAAATTCGCACATGATTTTACACCCGTTACTGTGGCCTAAGGCCTTAAGGGACGACACCACCGTGAAAATTTCGAAAAATCGTTTTATTTGGAAACACTTTAAAAAAAGTTTTTGAACCTTCGAAAATATGATGCATATTTAGCTGAAAAACAGTTTCAAAGTGGTTATTGAGCTATTTTTGAGGAACTCGACTCTTGTAAGCCGGTTGATCTTTGGCGAAAAAGTTACCGACTAAAAATAGTTTGATTTTCTACCAATAGAGCATTAGATTGCAAAAAAAATCCTTAGCTGTAGCGCCTAAGACCCGTGACTTCAAATACATTTTTCTTAAAAACATGTTTTTTTTTAATCGGCACGCAGCAGAACTCGTACAATTTTCGTCCAATTGACTTGAAATGTTAACTGTAGCTTCTTAGATCGCTTTAACAGTCAAGTACGGGGACTTATCTCAATTAATTGAAAATTATAAAAAATATGTCACTTTTTATATAAAAATTATGGTCGAAAAAAAAAATGTTTACTCATCTTTATTTATTTTTTTCATTATATTTTTAATTTCCCTCCGTACTTGACCGCTGAAACTAATATAATTGACGAAATCATTTCACTCTTAGTTTCAGGATTAAATTTACGACAGTTCTACCGCGTGCCGCGGAGAGGGTTGGCTGAAAACCAGTAGTGCTATAGCGACTCGTGCGCTGCCATTTTCTATTCTTTTGACAATTTTTTTTACATACTTCAGTATATACCTAATAAAGCCTAAAAAATCTTTTAACCACGTACTTTATTCCTTTGTTTGACAATAATGTCAAAGAAAACGGACGAAAATGGGCAGTTACAGTCGTAGACAGGTTACCGTTCATGATGAAAAATTAAATTTTTTTTTACATAATTTGCATTCTTAAGACCTGATATACATTTACAATGATCAAACGATCGATCTCTTTTTTTTTCTACGAACGATAGAACTATAAACGTAGAATATTATCTCAAACTTTCAAAGCGAAATTGGAAAAACTCCAAACGTTACAGGCCGTCAATGCTGTGCCTTACCGCTCGGATTCTTCATTGCACGACCAAAAAGTATTTAATTTAAATTGGATCTATTTACATCACATAGGTTTTTCCTTGTCTTACGGCCTACTACGATGCTATTTGTTTTAAATAGATTTTTTAGAATATAGAATGGAATATTTTGTAAATCCAAAACAAATTAAAATACGTAATTTATAGTTATACCACAATAATTTCGGATCATAGTTTATCATTCCCTGGACTTCTAGAATGATTTTCTTTTAAGAAAATATTTCTCGCCTGCACAAGGAATCGAACCTACAACTTACCTACCTACTTATAGCTGTGCCAGTGAAGTTAGCAGAGCATTTGCCAGCAGATCGAAATTAAGTGAAAGTTCTCTTCGCATGCAGTTGAGTTCTATAGTTCCCGATGGTTTTTAGCAATAGTTCTGGTGATTTAATAAATAAAAAAAAAGATGTTTGAAAAAATGATCTGCTAACTTCCCGTAGTAGATAATTTTCCAGAAAACCATAAATTACTTGGAGTTCTTCGTACATGCGGCTGAGTTCTATAGTTCCTGATAGTTTTTAGCAATAGTTCTGGTGATTTTACAACAACAAAAAGGTGACGAGTTTTCTTTTGTGCAACTTTCTACAGAAGTTCACTGATGGATAGGCGTGAGTGTGGGGTGCTTTTGTATGAGATATTATAGTTTAGGTGTTGTTTGGTGTATTTGAGAATAGTTCTGCCTTCCAGCTATTTAAAAATAATTATTGAAAATGTTTATCGGCATCTCGACTATACAAGTGTGGTCTGCTGATGGATAGGCGTGAGATCCAGGTGCTTTTTGTGTTAGATATCATAGGTTTGGTATTGTTTGATGTATTTGAGAATAGTACTGGTTTCCAGCTATTATCAAATAAATATTTAAAATGTTTATCAGCATCTAAACTATACAAGTGTGCTCTGCTGATGGTTAGGCGTGAGTTCCAGGTGCTTTTTGTATGAGATATTATAGTTCTTATTGTTTGATGTATTTGAGACTAATTCTAGTGTAAGCCTATTTTAAAATAATCATTAAAAAAAGTTATTAGCATCTTTACTCTTCAAGTGTGCTCTGCTGATGGGAAGGCTTGAGTTCCAGTTGCTTGTTGTGTGAGATATTATAGTTTTCATATTGCTTGATGTATTTGAGAATATAGTTCTGGCTTTAACTATTTTAAAATAATTATTCAAAATGTTTTTCCGCCCCTACGCTACGGAGTGTTTGTAGCCTCTTAGTCGCAGATATGGCATAAGGAACGACATGAATTTCTATAATTCTTTATTGTATCGCTTAAATTATATCAATTAGTTAATATTATTGTGATAATTAGACAGTTTTATCGAATATCATGCGATACATTTTTTAATCATAGCCTATATATAGGGTAAGGCACTAACTGTTGCCACCTTGAATATCTCTGTAATTATCGACGTCACAAAAAAATGTTTGAAACAAAAGTTGTACCGTACGAACGGGATCATCAAATGCGACCATTTTTTTTTTATCTCAGTGGAGGCGCTGTCGCACAGTTTAAGGTCACCTCCACTTTTTTAAATGGGACGGTACATTTTTTTCAACTATCTTGTAGAGCATTGAAAATTGCATAAAAAACATTTAGGGGTCAAAGTCGTTCAAGGTCATTTAAGATCAAAAAGTGACATGTACTTTATTTTTATGTGAAATTACCTTTATTCACAGTAGATGTTCAAAGTGATTGCCATTGAAATCAATGCCGTATTCCATATTATTATTCCGTATTCGCCCAAACAGACCCAACATAACGATAGTAAGAATGGTGAGAATAGTATTAATGATTCAAGCGAATGTAAATGATGTATTCTTTTGAAGAGCAAACTGATATGCTTCTAATTTACGGAGAATAACAGAAAAATGCAATGAGAGCTAGAGACTTATACGCTGAAAGATTTCCTGAACGTTCTCATCCTACACGCCGTACATTTCAAATTTTGTACACTAAACTTAGGACAACTGGATCCTCAACCCGTCGGGAAAGTAACCGACAAAGCGAGTTACTAACGAAGAAACGGAAATTGGTGTTCTTGCCGCCGTTCACAAGATAGTTGGAAAAAAATGTACCGTCCCATTTAAAAAAGTAGAGGTGACCTTTACTGTCAGATAGCGCCTCCATTGAGATAAAAAAAATGGTCGCATTTGAGGCGTTACCCCCACTTGTAGCGCAAAAAAAGGCCTTTTTCATGAATTTTTTTAAAGAAAACTACAAAACTTTTTTAATCGATCAATATACCATCTTAAAGCACACATCTTGAAGAACTTTCAGTAATTTTTTCATTGAAAAATATTACATTGTTTAGTGGCAAATGGCCGTCAATGAAATAATGTTTTTATATACACGGTTTGCGGTGACCAACATTGCGGCGAAGTGGATCATCTGAAAAAAAAAATGCGGATGGATTTAGTCAAATATAAGTATAAACTAGTCTTTAATCGAAGGATTTTAATGAATATTCATTTTTCACAAAATGGCGGACAGTCAAAGTTAATGGTTCGATTTTAACGAAAAAAATCGAACGATTAAAGACTACATTTTTATGTATTAAATAATCCTGCAAAATTTCAAGAAGATCGGTTCATTAGTGTTCGAGTAATCTTGGTCACCGACTTCAGAAATGCCATTTTGAGAAAAACGCGCCAGACGGCAGACTAGCCGGTCGTTTACACAACAGATTCTTCTCTTTCAACGCTCATATCTCAGTCAATTTTGTTCGGATCGACTTGAAATTTTGAGGACATATTCGCAGATACTTATACTTTGAAAAAATGTAATTAAAAAAAATCGATTTTTTCAAAATCGCAAGTGGGGGTAACCCCTTTGATGACCCCTTTCGTACGGTACAACTTTTGTTTCAAACATTTTTTTTGTGACGTCGATAATTACAGAGATATTCAAGGTGGCAACAGTTAGTGCCTCACCCTGTATACAGATCAAACAGGCCCCGCCCCCCCCCCCCCCAGAAGAAAATTTCAAATACGCCAATGCACAAAAAACTATTTCAGCATTAGAATGGGAAGTACTAACCCATCCACCATACTCACCGGACTTACAATTAGCCCCGTCAGATTATCATTTACTCCAGGCTTTGAAAAACAATTTATGTGATAAATAGTTTGATCATCACACGGGTCTCCAAAATACCCTTGAAGAGTTTTTCAATTCAAGACCTAAGAATGTTTGGACTTTTATTTATTTTTATTTATAAAAGATGTCATTTGTGTCGCTAGATTTTCTTACCAACCTAATATATTTTTGTCAGTACATTTTCTTTTATATTACATTTTACCGATATTTTGGAGGATAAACTATGGATATTTATCATTGTATGGGGCACCCACCATTTATCTTAAAGCATCGGAATAACTCAAGAACCGACAATAAAATTGAAAAATCATGAGATACGTATTCAGTAGATTCAATCGATTTATATATAAAAAATTGTAGAATTAGACGTGAAGAATCACATGTAAAAGGCATGTAAGATGAAGAATTGAAAACAAACAATATTATTCTGAAATATTGTTTATTAAATACTATAATTGTGAACGACAGTGGTGCACTACTACCAGTGTTGGGCGTTAATCAATTAAAGCTTCCATCAGTTTATAAATTGACTACAAAAGGAATTGCAATTAATATAATTTCAATTAACATTCATTGCAATTAACTATTAGTTGCATGTTGCACTTAATTTATTTGGATTAATCTATGTTATTCGCAACTCCCAATTAAAACAATTGCAATTAACTTTTTTAATTGTTTTAAGAAACAATTTAAACTAACACTTAACCTATTTAACTTTACAGATGTCAGATAAAAAAGATTTAGATATTGTTTCATTAATACAATTTCGGTTTGTATGGGTTTGTTTGGACTTCGTGAAACCCAAACAAAACCAACCCGCCAAACCCAAATAGTAGTATTGCATTGTAATAATGAAGCAATATCGAAATCAAACGAACCAAACGAGTAGTATTGAATTGTATTAATGAAGCAATAACTAAAGCAAACAAACCTAAACGAACCCATATACGTATTTCAATAACATACATTTGTTCTGACGCGACTCCGCGCTCTACGCAGTAACCAATTTTAATCGTTAGCTGTTAATCGAATACACTAAAAATATTGAAAATTGATTAGTTTCTAATTGTGGCGAGTCACGATTAACAATTCAGCAATTGTTAATTGCGACTACAGCAATTAAAAATTGATTAATTGTTAGTCGTGAGTTTTTACAATTACAATGAATGAATTGTAAATTGTTATAGTCGTGACTAACAATTAATGGTTAACCTTTAGTTACCCTAGCAATTAAATTGTGCCCAACACTGACTACTACTTGAATGGGCGACTTGCGAGTCGTACACGGACGTTTTTGTATGTGCGCAAGTCTCGTCCGGTCACCCTCACCTCGTCGACGGATATATTACTATCCAACTGCTGGCGCCGCGCGAACAACTTGGCGATTCATCGGTTAATTCTATTTGGCGGCAACGGGACAGACGGCGACGAGAGAGCCCCTTCACAGTGTCAAATTCGATTAACAAGTTGATGGACAACACCGAGGAGAGGAAGCAGGGAGTTTTGGTTTATTCGCCAGACACACACACACAATTAAATACGTGAATCCATCATCAATGCGGACAGTCGCAAGTACTCGTTTTACGCGTCCACCTCATTTAAGTTACGCCCTTCTGCTCACAAGGTGGGAAAAAAATACCGCGACCGAAACACAATGGGCAGTCAACAAAAAAAGTTGCAAAAGACAAGAAAGCTAAAATCTCGAAAATGAATGCGTTAGAAAGAAAGACAACTAACAATAAGACAAAGGAAGTCAAGGAGAAAACTGACTTTAGCGAAACTATAAAAACGAAGAAGCAAATGAACAGAGAGGATTCGAATGAGACTGGAGACTGTGAATGCCTTTACTGTTCAGGACTGTATTCACCATCAACGGAAGGCTGGCGTGCCCAAATTGTGGGTTGTAGGCGCATGAATCGTGT
>OX632360.1:40095965-40145965 GCA_951751655.1 Ophion costatus
GGAAGGATCAGGATCGATGGATGGATGGATAGGTGGTTGGAAGGGATGGGTGGATGGATGGATGGGTAGACGGATGGATGGATGGGTGGATGAATATTTGGGCGATGGATGGATGGATGGATGGATGGATGGATGGATGGATGTGATTGGATGGATGGATGGATGGATGGATGGATGGATGGATGGATGGATGGATGGATGGATGGATGGATGGATGGATGGATGGATGGGATGGATGGATGGATGGATGGATGGATGGATGGATGGATGGATGGATGGATGGATGGATGGATGGATGGATGGATGATGGATGGATGGATGGATGGATAAATATTTACATGTACCTGTTTTTCATTACCCGAAATGTCTGATTACATTTTCAATGCCATGAGATAGTTGCACTTTTTGTAATATCTGTAGATTATTTAAGGGGGGAAATCACAGTAGCACACAAAAAAATAGGCATATTTTCGGGAATTAATTTTGGCTGAGTAAAAGTATCAATCGAAAATCTGTAATGTAGGTTTTATAGCAATACTAAAAAAGTACAAAATGTAATTTTTTCAATAAAAAATATTTAAAAATGGCGGCTGCGCAGCATATACCCCAAGGCGCCTATTTTTGAAAGCGTGTCGATGGCCGAAGACATAGACTCCTTAATTTTTGACCTGGAAGAAAAAACCAAAATTTTTTAGTTTCCATATAACAACAGCTAGCGAGATACGTGGGATTTTTTCGATATATTGATTTTTTGCAAAATGGTGCATGTTTGAAAATAAAGTTAAATTTTTAACAAACAAAAAACGCCATAAAATCGTCGATAAAAAAAACTAAGCCATATAAAATTTAAAAAATCCTACGTAGCTCCGTGGAGAAAGATGTTTCGAAGCTACTGTCAAAATTTCAAGTCGATCGGTAAGGATTTGCTCGAGTTATGTCTTCGGCGAGCTCAAAAAAAGTGGTTTCGAGAAAAACGCGTTTAAAGTTTTAAGTACTGAGAAACCATATGAAAATTTCATATACCTCTAATCTGCAATGCCTGCACCGTACAGTCGATTTTCGTACGCAGTATCCTTTTTCGTCCGTTTTCTAACACGACTCGACGATGTGTCACTCATAATGACAATGATTTACAAATATCACTGTTTTTTATCACTATTTATGTTATATATGTATGCAGGAAAGTGAAGCGTCGTGAAAAAGCGTTGTATTCAACGCAAGAAATTTGGGCACTCGGACACTTTTGCCGTATTCCATCATTGGGTATATTATTGTTAAGACCCTAAAGCACCTTTTAAGCGAACATTTTTTTTTTCGAAAAATTGAAAATTTTACTGTGATTTCCCCCCTTAAGTACCATAATTCAATGGAGGTCCAAAAATTTAGAATTTTTGTGGTGAACCGCAAAAAAATGCATACGAGGTATAAATTTATTGTCTAGATGCAATTTTTCAAAATATGTAATTGAAGGGCAAAATTATGCATTTTTATAGTTTCATTACGTAAATGAGAAAAACTTTTTATTACTACTAACTTGAAAAATTATAACATTATCGATGATTACTGAGAGAAAAATGCGTCAGCGAATGTTCATACAACTCACAATGAAATTGTGAGTAATCTATAATCTTGTCTATGTATATGTGTGTCACGAGATTATTTATTATTACCATTAATTAATATTAAGTAATTATTGAATCTTAATTACCATTAATTAATATTAAGTATGGCAACTTCGCGGACATTGAGGTTGGCAGCAATACTCTTCATTCGCCAGCCAAGATTCGTAATCTTTCATCAAACTTTGGTATTTCAATATCGAATATATATGGTTTACGATGGGCAAGATGGTTTTTCTTCTTCTAAATGTTCACAAAGGTTAGTTTGCATTAATCCGCTATCAGAAATGGTTTATCTTCCTGCTAAATAGTTTACAAAATTACATCACCTTCTTGCCCATCCAACCGCAGGTAAAATTACATACATTCAACTATTTTTATCTCTGGTGTTGTGTGATAAAAAGAATTCAAGAAATTCGTGAAGACTCAGTATAGTCTTAACAATAACATATGTATACATTTTTTTTAACCTTGCCCAGTTAGCCAAACGTACCGGTGGTACAGCCCACCGCAAATGTGGAGTACGCCGTACTGGCACGGCACCGGTAATGTACGAGTACGGAGTACCAGCGTAGTTGTACCTCCGCGGTACCGCCACCGTCGAGTTGCACCATACTGCAGTACATTTGCAGTATGCCGTACCGTAACCGTGGAGGTACGCCGTACAGCAATACATTTGCGGCACGCCGTACCGGTACCGCGGCGATACGCCTGCTGCAGTACATTTCCAATATGCTGTACGGGTACCCTGGAGGTACGCCGTACTGCAAATGTACTGATAGAAAAAATGAATTTCCGTCTATTCTCCCGTGACATGGTTAATCACGCGTGGCATATTCATATTATACGAGGCGTGTTTTTCAACACCGAATGTCTTCTTAACGTTTAGTTGAGAATAAGTGTAGCTTGGACCCCTTGATAAAAAAAATTGGAATACTAAATTATTAGCGGCGTGAAGGGGCGCGTTCGAAAAGCCCGCCGAAAAGGGAGATGAGTGGCGTGAATGCTGGTGTCCGACCGGCAACAACCTGGCCTGCGCGTGCGCGCGCCGTTCCCGCGTACGAAGCTGATTGGCGAAAACGGAAGTCGGAGTGCATATGCAATAGCGAGTGGACGTGCTATCCCAGTTAGCCAAACGTACCGTTGGTACAGCGTACCGCAAATGTGAAGTATGCCGTACTATACAGTACCGGTAATGTACGGGTACGGGGTAGCAGCGTAATCGTACCTTCACGGTACCGTCACCGTGGAGTGATACCGTACTGGAGAGCACGGTGGCTCCACGGTGACAATACTGTACAAGTACCATACTGGTACATTTCCGGTACAGCGTACCGTACGGCGTACCGTTGACGTATCAGTACCGTACGCACGCACGTGAAGGTGACGGTGACGATACGGCGTTCTCCACCAGAGCAGTACACAAGCGGTACGTGTCTATCTGGGCATGGCGTGCTCACTTACGCAGATTCTATGTTACGTACGCGCCGCAAGAGCAGCACCGAACGGTGAATAGCGACGTTACGCCGGTAAAAACGGACAGAGTACCACCGCAATCCTCTGCATCGTTTGAATACAATGAAAGAGAATTTGATTTGACTATGATTTTGACTGAGAATGGAAATGAGGAATTGGAAAGATTTTCGTTGCATTTCAGCCTTGCAAACTTCAGCCCCATCAGCAGACAAAAGACGGAAACTTAGCAACGTCGGCCCTTTTTATTTCATAATCTGCAAGTTTTATTGAGGTTACGGAGGTACGATCATTACTACGAATCCATCTTTTAGATTTGAAAATTTTATATGGTTTTGACGAATACTTTATGCGCCTATTGCCCAAATTTGAGCTATTTTCACCTTAGTTTTTTTCGCAATGAAACTGCAAAGTCGAGCACTTTGAGTTACCGAAGCACGTCGTCTTATGGAGACGGTCAACCGGAAGGGCGGTGACCATGGTTTTTCTGCTCACGCATCCAACTGAACCCGTTGGAAAACTAAAATTCGACAAATTAGATATAATAGATACTGTGAAAAATAAGAAAATCAATATTTACCGTGTAGTTAAAGCACTACATTACAATAGTTTCAATTTCCGGTTGAAAATGGTCAGAACGACGAAATAGCACCCACAGACTTAGCAACGTCGCGAGTAACAGCTGATGCGTTTGGCGAACATAACCGAGCTTTGTTTTGAAATTGATTTTAATAGAAGCCGCCACAAAATATGCAAACAACAATTTATGGAGTTTTATCATTTATCACCTATCATCAATATGTATAATTAAATTCTGCCTATCGTGTTAATTCCGCTGAGGTAATTCAAGCCTATTTTAATAGGTTTCCGACTGATTTTTTTTGTCTTTTTAGTCTGTTTTCATGGTGGATATGTTAATATTATTATTACGAAGATTACTACCGACTCGTTGACAATCTAATTATTAAGGTTTTCTTTGTTCACGTGCAAGAAATTCATCATTTACCACAAAATTTGGCACACTGTAATCGATGATACGAATAATCAATATAAGTAAACATCAATCAGAGCAGCTGTGGGTAAAATAAATTTTAACTCTTTTTTGACCCCATGGAAGTGATCGCAATGGAAGGAAGGAACCGCAATATTGAAATCCGAGTTATTGTTCTGTCACGATCGTACGTTCACTAGGATTTTAGCCCAGCATCTTTAACGAGGTTGGAGCGTTAGCCACAATCCAAGATTAAATTGTTTAAAAGATAATATGTTATTGCCTAGACTATACTGACTATTTAAATTTTAGCTTGCGAATGAAGAACATTGCTGCCAACCTCAATGTCCTCGAAGTTGCCGTATTTCAGCAACGCTTAATTAATGGTAATAACAAATAACCTCGTGACATAAATATCAATAGGCATAATTTAGGAGCTGGCGAACAGAACCGAACTTGTCCATGAATGACTTTTTTACAGGAAAGGTCAAAAACCAAAATAACCAAATAGAGATGAATTGGAATGTTTAAGCTTAAAAATATGATGGCTCTATCGAAATGTAAGGCTTTAGTATAATAAAAAAAAAGCACAACATCCATGTGTTTATCTTTATTTTTTATTTTGGACCAGCCCGGTTTCGAATGAGAACGGTGGACAACTCCGCTGTTAAATAAAAATCTTATAGACATATCCGGTTGTGAAATAAAATAGATTCTATGAATTGAATATAAATTTGTTTTTTATTATCAATTTAATAATCCTACACAAACTCTTCCGTGTCAGGTTCACAACAATTGCATTCAATGTCATCATCGTCATCACTGTGGTCATCCAATTTCTCATCCAGCCAGCCATGGACAAGTCCGTTTCGGCTTGAAAAGGCAGTTTTCAACTAATTTTAAGGTCGTTAGAGCCGGATTTGATGCAAAATGTTCTGGAAGCTAATAAAGGTGTGTTTGAAGAACACGAAGAAAAATGTGACGTAAGGTAACGGTACCAATGCTCGGACAAGTCCCACTGTTTTTAACCAATTTTTTTTAACCAGTTTTCAAAAAATTTTAAGGTCGTTAGAGCCGGATTTGATGCAAAATGTTCTGGAAGCTACTAAAGGCGTGTTTAAAGAACACGAAGAAAAAAGTGATGTAAGGTCCCATTGTTCGGACAGTAGTTTGAATATTTCACTATATTAGCTATATAATTGATAGGGAACGAAAAGTGACGCTTGCATTCTATCCAGCCTTCAATTATTAATTGATTGCTGGAAAATTGTACGCTAATAACGAATTTTAGTGGTCAAATTGACGAGTTATATTAACGAGTCCGCGTCAGTCATGTCATGAATGCACTTTTCTAACCCGAGGAGCTGAAGAGTTCCGATAATTCGTGATAGTAACAGAGGGCTATTTTTTATCGATTTCTAGACTAGTCTTATGACCAATCGAAAGCGAATCAAACCGACTTTTCGACGCTGTCGTTACGTTTCGGTTTGGATAAGGTTTTATATAATAAATTCAGCGTCTTATTAATTGGGACATCACACACATGTATCACGTTCGAATCTTATGTGCGATTACTGGTACGAGAGAACGTAGCCGCAGGGAATGAATTGCCGGACGCCAAGCGTTGACAGTTCCTTTCCCTGCGTACCCCGCGATAAATTACTTATTACTAACTTAGTTTGTGATTTTGAAAAAAGGAGAGAAAATCATTTGGTAAGTACATGTGTCCCATATTTCGATAATATAATAGGTAACGTAACTAGTCGCGACGCAAACAAAGTTTGTGGTTATGTGGCCGGCTTTCCGTGAGGTTATACGGCATCGATGCCGTCTTTTTCTTACTTATATATTCGAAATGTGTCCGGAGGGTTACTTTCTTTACTAATATATCGAATTATTGCTTACGAGGGTCGAGTCACCAAAAAATTATGAAAATGTATGGTCAGTATATTGATGAATAAAAAAGAGTTTTCACGTACGTGTTCGATTTAAATTATTTAACAATAAGAATCAAGTTTTACATGTCCGAAAACTAGGACCTCATAATGGTCGGTTATAAGGACGTGTCCGAAAGTTGGGACATGATAGTGTCCGAAAATTGGGACATGATAGTATCCGAACAAAGGTACGTAACACTATCAGCTGTCCGAAAATTGGTACGTTTGGTACTATTGAGCATTTAAATGTATAAAAATGAAAATATTTAACATTCCGGCAGTTAATGCATGTGTTTTGAAAATTAGAACTTACAAGCTCGACGTTAGATCCGGTCATTTTTTTGAACGGTCCATAAATGAATAATAAGTCCTATAATCTAAGGATGCTCTTAAGGAAGTTCATCTGATGATCAAATTAGCAAACAGATATTGATAAAAAAAATTCGAGTTTACTTATGAGTATCTAAAAAGTCACCTGTTCAAATTTCCAACCCTCCGTATACCTTGTTTGTGAGCAGTTAAAAAATAATTTTTTTCTAAATTAACATGGTCTCTTATGGAATGTCGTGTTTTTTCCGTCTCTAAACGTGAAATTTGCAAGCATTGACAAACAGTTTCGAAAGAAACTTTTATAATGGATAAAAAAATATCTAAAGAACGTTTGGACAGCTTTCTAAAACCCATTAGATACTTGTGAACTTCAGAATAAATTAATTTGTCTCGAAAAATGCTGATTTTTTTGGAGGTTAACCTCCATATTACTCCAGTCGCATATTATGATGGCAACGTCGCAACCGCGCGCTTTTTGAAATCAACACTAATACTTGCCGAACGACGCAATGTGCACTACACTTCTACAGCAAATTATACTGAAGTGACTGGAAATGTGACTAAATCGGCTTAAAGAATAAAATCAAATAAATTAATCGCAAATAAAATCATTGTAGTTATAAAAAAAGGATACGAAATAATATCACATAAAAAATTGATTTCGAGATTGAATGAGAAAAAATTTGATTTTCGAAAATTGATTTTGTTTGGCTTCCAGAAAAGCGCTTTCTTTTTCAATTTTCTTCCATAGTCGAAAAAGAGATCGACGATGAACCATGGACGCGAGTTAAAAATTTCTAGCACATGGCAGCTGTACAGGATACGCGGTCGCGCTTAGTTGCAGCGTTGCCAAACTTATTGAACGGACTACGCTAGTCGTAATAATTTTTCTTTTGACTAACTCGGTACCAGATGAACTTCCTTAAGGCCATGTGCCACACGCCAGAAAATTTCGACGCGGCCGCTCGTTACGTCGGTAGCGGAAATCTCGCAGTTTCTGGCTACGAGTCGCTACCGACGGACAGCGCAGCGCTCGCGAATTCGGTCTCAATGCTTCGCACTCGAACGAAGAGTCGAAGCAGTTTTCTCATCGATTATTTTTTTCTTTCACTCTGTCAAACACTAACACATCGTATAAAATATATTTCGAACGAATTTTCGACGTTATAGCTCCTGTTTTCGACCTGTCAAAAAACAAACTGTTCCGGAAGGAGGCGAGCGCGGTCGGTAAAAACGATCGATGCGAGCTGCGCGCCGCCAGTGAGAAAACAGATGAACTAAATTGTCGATCTGAGAGACAATATTTCGAGTTTTGTTGGTACATTTTTGCCACATTTATGTAATAATTGCAAAATGAGTTTTCTCCGCCATTTGTTCACGAAAACAGGTGAAACAAAGCTTAAAATGTGTGCTTTTTCACTGTCGAGCGCATGATTCTCGCCAAATTGCCGAAAACGCGATGCAATGGTTAATAATTTACAGTTTTTCGCATGGTGACCACAAACTGTAAATTTTGGAAAATAGTGAGAACCATGCTCTCGGAGCAAGCGTCCCGCATGCACATAACAAATTTCATTCCAATTGGTTGTTCCGTTTGGGAGAATTCCCATTTCAAAATTTCGAAGCGGTCGAAGGCGTGTTGCACATGGCCTTAACCGTCCGAACATTGGTATCGTTACCTTAATGTGGACATGTCCACATACGTTGTACTTTTTACGAGTATAACACGACTATAACAGAGTATAACATAGACGATAATGTTGTACTTTTTCAAGTTAGTAGGAACCCAAAAGTTTTTCTTATTGGCGGAAGGGGGCGTACCGCAAATGACGTAGCGTAATTCGCCGGGGTGGGGGGAGGGGTCCAGCCAGGCGTTACAATCTACATACGTGTGGGGGGGGGGGGGGGGGTAAAAATTAGGGAATTTCGCGTTCCGCAATTTGTGTATTGCCCTTAATAGAGATATAAAATGCATCATTTTCTCCTACAATTATATATTTCATGAAAAATTATAATCTACAGAATAAATATATACCTCGTAAGCATTTTTGTGAGGTTCATTGAAAAATTCATAAACAGTCATTGGCCTCAACCGGACCGCTCCATCTTCCTCAAATGGAAGTACGTTTTCCCGCAAAACCGATCCTAACGAAGAGGAGTGAGTACCCCGGTGCAGAGGAAAACTCAAGGATTGTACCAATCGAGGAACAAGAGTGAGAAAGACATGACGAGCAGGAAGAACAGTATCCACACTCTGAGGCCAGCATTCCTCTGTATGGCTTGACGAATTTGTTCGTTGGCTTTTTTCACGTTTTCCGTGGATCCAACGACGGTCGTCATGAGTCTGTCCAAATCTTTGTCCTGATCCAGCACCTTCTCCGTAAATATCTCCTGCAATTCGGCAATGTGAACGACCTTGCTCTCAATCTGCTTCACTTCCTCCGTTATGGTGTTGAGCTCGTTGTACAACTGTTCGTTCTCGGACTCGAACATTTGCACGTCCTCGGCGGACAATTCCTCGTCATAGCTCAGGGCGTTTACGTCGCCGTTGATCTCTTGAACCTTCAGCGGACTCGAGTCCGTGGAGTTGCCGTTGTGCTCTTTGCTTTCGAGGCACAGCTCGTTGGGGGTGTTGAGACGCGAGATGTCGCGCTGTCTCGACGGCGCTTCTTCGTTTCGCCTACCGTCGAGCTCCAGTTTCGCCAATTTTCGCGTTTCCATGGCTCTCTTCACTCTGATGGCCTTTTGCTCCGAGTATATCTTGCATACGCTCTTCAGGTACTCCTCAACGAGGAACAACGTGATCTCCCGATGCTCGAGGCACTGCGCGGTTATTTCTTCGCCCGCAACGTCGCGCTTCAATTCCTTGATCAGCTGGGAACACGCGGTCATTATCCTTTGGGCCCCGTGGTCCAAATGGTCTCTCTCGTCGTCGCTCATGCGTCCTTTGATCGCCATATGATTGGAGAAGTTCAAATACGCCGAACGCTTCTCCAGCAAAAACTCGCGCATCTTGAATATTTGCGTCACCACCGCTCGAGCCTTTTTGCAGAACGACGATTGCTCGCGGGCTCTTTTGCTCGGCGACTTGACGTCATCCTCGTTCAGATCCCTCCTACGCAAACTCACCGTCTTTACGCTCGCTTTGAACAGCGTGCTAACGTCCATGTTATTACGGGAATTTTGCCCTTTTTTCGGCTTGTGTCTGAAAGTTTCACGAGACAATGTAAACATACGTACTGTATGGGAAAGAGAACTGCGTTGGTAAAGATATGCATGAAAAAACACCAACGGGATCTTCTATTCCGCTGAGGTTGACGTTTGCATCGAAGGAACGCAACGAAACATTGATATTTGTGAATCCCTTTTATTTCTTTTGGTTAATGTTGCATGGAAAAAGCCTTCAAGGGATAACGTCACTCTGGGGTTTTGGAAAAATCGTTTTTTGCACGACAATGACTTTGGGGCGGAATACATCAACGTAGATGCACAAATGTACGGTGCAGGCTTCGCAGATTAAAGGTAAATATAGATTTCAAGGCTTTAAGGCCTTAGGCCACAGTAACGGGTATAAAATCATGTGCGAATTTAACAATTTTTTTTCGTATGAAAATGTGATTCACTCATAAAATTAATTACACATCTATTTAGTATGAATATCAAGCTGTTAGAGTATATATATATATATTTTTTTTCAACGCGGTTTCCTCGAAACCATTTTTTTCAGACTGGGAGGACGGATTACTCGACACCTTTGCATGGATCGATTTGAAATGTTGATAGTAGCTTCACAACTACATTCTTTATGGGAGTACATAACCATTTTTGGATTAAATGTAAACTTTTTTTATAAACAATTTATTAAATTTAATAATAAACAATAATAAACAGACAATAAAATATTTCATAATAAACAATTTAATAAATTTAAATAAACAATTTATTTTTTGGGGCAAAAAATCGATTTATTTCTTTCAAAGTCCGTCGATTTTTTCGAAATTTGATTTAAAAAATCCCTACGTAGTCCCATAGCTAATAATATATTGATTATAGTTTTTTATTTGTTTTTGCGCCAGGTCTTATACTTTGAGAGAAAACCGTTCACCCGTGAAGCTATTTGTAAAAAGTACGTTGTTCAAGATGGCCCCTGTCGCGGCCATTTGGTATGAAATTTATGATGAAATTTTTTTTTTATACTTCAATGTGTTGAATAAACCTCTCAAAAGAAATCCTATTTCTTTTTTCATACTCCCGAAATAAATTGTCAGTGAGGCCTCATTTTTTGGCGTTAGAGTGACGTTATCCCTTAACCGTTTTCTAAGATATTTCCTCAGCGATCTACAACGTAAATCTATGAAGAAAAGGTCTTCCATGATAATAATAATACGGAAACTAAAAAGGAATAAAAACTTTTGTTGCGTTCCAAGTATGCAAACTTCATCGCCATATTTCTTATGACTTGGTGTGGTAAAATTGATCCGACCGACACTGGTGGTAGTTGGAATGCGACGAAATTTTTGTTTTTTTATCTCCCAAATTTCTTCTGGCCGATTTGAGCTACGAAAATCACGCCAACATTTTTTAGCAATCTTCTTTAGCGATCTACAACGAATTTGCAAAACATGATTTTGGATAACAACGAAAGTAAGAAATCGGAAAGAATTATCGTTGCATTCCAACGACGCAAACTTCAGCCGCATGAACAGTCGACTGTTTAGATTGGGAGATACTGGACTTTAAAGTTGCATCTTTCAACACTGCAGGCTATGCATTGAAATTTAGACAGAGTAATTTTTTGTAGAAGATATTCGTCCCCTATAATAAGAAGGTAACGACGCATCGATCGACGCATCCAACGAGTTAAGTCTGTGCGGCATATTTAAAATAATACCGCAACACGAATTTTCATTCGGAAGTAATTTTTAACCGAACTAAGTTTTTAATTACTCACGAATCAACCAACCCTTCTATTCGTTGATTAAGATAACATAAACAATATAAAATATTAATATTTATAACGGAAATATTTTTTTTATGATAAAAGTTTTACTTCGGGTACACGATAATTTTTATGCAGTGTTAAAAGTTGCCATTTCAAAACCCATTATCTCCCAATCGAAATATTCGACCGTTCTGAAATTTCACACAAACATGCATAATGATACGACCAACATCTGTGTATATTTTGAACAAAATCTATAGAATTCAAGAGCCCACGCTTGTTCTACCTTAAGGCTGTACAAGCGACAGAAGTTAGGTCGGTTTAGCGAAGTGAAGGTAGCGAGGGATAGAAAAAGGTTCAATTAAGAAGGGATATACGTAAAAACCCGCAAAACTATGCATTTGAGGTTAGCTATACAAAGCTGTACATTGGAGGTTAGAAAATAAATTATTTTTATTAAGTTCATATCCGTATTATTTCGCATAGTGCAATACGCGTTGGCGAGTAGAAACTCACAGGGAGCCCCAAGATTAATGAATTCCTTGTGCCACAGCTAGCGATACAATTTATTGTAAGTTTTGTTATTAGTAGTCGAAAACGATGAACCGACATTTAGGTGAGATGAAGTTTATTGTTGATGGGAGAAAAAAAACAAGTGCCAAAGTTATCGAAACACATCACAATTCGTTAGATGAGAGTATTCAAAATACCGTATGATACAACGTCTCGAAGCCGTCCACCAATATTTTTATTACAAATGTGAGCATACGTTAGATGGTCCTCTTGAAACTACGGTTGTGAGGTTAGAACGTCGCCGTTGATTGACAACACCACAGTCGTACATACGACGATTTTACATACAGGCTGGAAACTCCAGCGGCGGGGGTAGGGCGCTTACACGGTCTTACATATGGAGGCTAGAGTGGGAGGAGTCAGAACCTTATGGCTTCTGCACATTGCGCGCGACGAGCGATGAGCGATATCCAATGGGAGCTTCATTCTCCCAGGGGTTTTCCGTAATACCTGAGCTCCTATTGGATATCGATCATCACTCGTCGCTCATCGCGCGCAGTGTGCAAAGGCCATTATGGAGAGCATGGCGACTAGAGTAGAGGGACCGTACTGCTGTATCAACATTAGGCTTGTCCTCATGAGGCTACTTCTATATCTCAATCGGTCCTACCAGCTTTTGCGCAATGTAGCCTTTTTAAGCCGAACTTCCGGTTGTTCAAAGTACTCGCACATGTTTCCGAAAACGTCCGACAAAGTATCAAATGTGGTTATTGTTTTCCCTCATTGTGTACAAAAGCGATTCCGTCTGTAGCGAATTCTACGACAACGTTACGAATGATTGTTGAACCATTAGGACCCGAATGACCAAAATGTCTACCTGTAAAATACACAACGTCAGATTTTACAATCTCGAGCCAAAGTCCGTAACTTGCTTGTGTCACGAGAAGATAAACAATAAATTGGCTCTTTCCAGGTCAGTTTCGATTTCACGTAATTCTCGAATTTCAATATCAAACCTTATCACCCTGACCGACGAGTAATGCGTTCTCAACATTTGAGGTTATTTCCCAAGTGACTTAAGGTTACCGTGTCAGAATGTAACAATGTTTTGTTTCCTCTAATGTCAAGATTAACTCTCGAGCGAACAAGAATAAGAGAAAATATTTCACATCGCATTGCTTTATGCATCAACATCGTTAATAATCGAATATTCCGAACGTCGCTAATTTCTTCGTTTCCAATCGGAGATCGAAAATGCGTCGTCAATAACGAATAACCGTGACAAACAACGGAACAAATTAAAGACAAAATACGCAACGTTTCTTTTTGCGCATCGGCGGTAATAAAAATGTAACGACGCATCGCACGTGCTTCCATGTCCGCAGAAGCGACAACTCCATCGAGATATGGAACGTGGCGAACGCGCCATTCCTAGAATCCGTCATATCCGGCCACCCGGACGACTCGGTAGAATCGATACTCTGGATAGACGAAAGGCTGTTCTCCGTGGGTCTGCGCGGCATGTTGTCCGAGTACGACCTGGCGGAGCTGTCGTTGAAGTACGAGATGGCGGTGACGGGCGGCGCCGCCTGGTGTTTGGACGCGGATCGCCAAAAGACGAGGATAGCGGTAGGGACGGAGGACGGCTACGTCAACACGTTTGTCGTGAATTCGGATTCGTTGATGTACGAGAGGATATTCGACAAGCAGAAAGGCCGAATACTGTGCATCAAGTGGGACAACACGGGCGACATGATATTCACCGGCTCCACGGACACGGTGAGAGTGTGGAATTCCATATCCGGCCACGCGGTGCACAAAATGACCACCGCGAGGAAATATTCCAAGAGGGAGACGATAGTATGGTGTTTGGCATTGACGGACGACAATCACGTCGTTTCGGGTGATTCGAGGGGCGTGCTGTCCTTCTGGGATCCGACGACGGGCACCCTGATAGAGAGCCACGAGAGTCACACCGCGGACGTACTGGCTATAGCTATGTCCGCCGAGGAAAACGTCGTTTACTGCGCAGGCGTCGATCCCGTCGTACGAAGTTTCTCCAGGGTAACGCTGAAGGCGGGCGGACGTCCTCAATGGGTCAAGGGTATAGAGCGACGTTTGCACGTCCACGACGTAAGGGCGCTCGTGGAGGCGAGCGGTAAGCTTTATTCCGCCGGTGTTGACGGTTACCTCGCCGTCTCGAGTTATCCACCCAAGTTGCTCGTTAAATATCCGCCTCTGTTGAAGCCTCCCTGCGTCAAGGTTTGTCGAAAATCGCGATGCGTGATGCTTCGCTACCCGAATTATCTCGAGCTATGGAGACTCGGCAGACCGGCGAAAGCGACCAAGGACGCGACGATCGGCACGTTGCACCACTTGGACGAAAATCCCATCAAGCTCCTCGAGCTCAGAACGCGAAACGACGAGACGATCGTCGCCTGGGCGATCAGCAGAGACTCCAACATTATCGCTTACTCCACCGACACGCACTGTCGCGTTTTCAACTTCAACGTTGTCGATAGCGACGCTACACTCATGAAAAACGAGGCGTGCTTGCCCGTCACTGTCAAAAAGATGCTGTTCAGTCCGAACGGCAAATTATTCGTTACCGTGTGCCGGCAGGACGGGAGAAACTTGGTGACCGTCTTTCGTGTCGTGAAGAGGAACTTCGTGGAGACGGCCGCTTGGAAAACGGACAAACAATCGCTGAACGAGGTCGGCCTTGTTTGCTTCTCACCGGACAGCAAGTTTCTAGTTTGCGCCGATCTACGGGGCCTCGTCGGAGTCTACAACGTTGAAAGCTCATTGGACACGGGACTACCCAGCTTCTTTCCGTTACCCAAGTACACGTGTCCACCGACCGCCATGGCTGTTCAGAAAGACACGTTGAATGTCGTTATCGTTTACGCCGATCACAAGGTACGCCCGCCAGCCCGATTTATCGAGCCACTGAACATTCTTTGTCATCTTTTACTTGTTTGTACGTTTCAGGATTGTAGAAATGTCTGGGAATACTCGCCAAATCGCATGTCGAGAGAATTCGCTTCTGTTAATCTGTCAATTTATTCTTCTGTCAATTTATTACATCTTATAAAAATAACGAAAAAGTACAGTGATTAATGATAGATATTTTCGCAGTGCGAACCGTTAGATTGTGCACAAAAATCAATTCTCTTTTGAAAACTGTGAAAAACTGTGTCCAACATATCGTTCGTAATGCCGCGAACCACTTCCTGGATGGCCGCGATCAGTTCTTCTACTGTGCTGGGGTTTTTAGCGTAACAATGATCTTTAATGTAACCCGACAAGAAAAAATCACAAGGGTTCAGGTCCGGTGAGTACGGAGGCCGTTCTAGTCCGCCTTGAGCAAATTTAGGGTACCCCAGACCGATTACTCGAGTCCCATATACGCGACGAATAGCTTCAAACACCTCATGAGTCCGGTGCGGCGTCGCACAATCTTGCATGAAGTAAACATTTTTAACCAGTCCCCTCTTTTTTGCACAAGGGAAGAATTTCGTTTCCAAAAGCTGTTTGTAACTCTCTCCTGTTACCGTAGATTCCAAGAATTGCAAATAAATTCCTTTTACTGAAATCGCTGCCCATGCCGTTACTTTCTGTGGATGAAGGGACTTCGCTAGCGATATGTTGGGATTTTCCGTTCCCCAAAACCGGCAATTTTGCTTGTTTACGTACCCATTCATCCAAAAATGTGCTTCATCGGAATAAATAATCAATTTCTCATTAAGTTCTTCGGCTTCAAACATTCCCGTAATAGTGTTACAAAATTCGATGCGTTCCGTCATGGCATGTTCAGTTAACAATTGATGAGTGCTTATTTTATACGGATGAAACTTTAAAAAATATTTCAAAATGTTGTGTAGTGATGATTTGGTTATTTTTAATGCTTGAGCAGCTTTCCGAATCGAATCATTTGGATTTTGTTTGAAATAATTCTCAACTTCGTTGATCTTCTCTGGTGTAGTCACCGTAACAGATGGACCTGGCAACTCGTGTCTACGGTCCTGGAGTGTACCATACTTCACGAAGTTATCGATTATCCTACAAAAATTAACGTAAAATTACTTCAATGCAGTTTAATTGACTTGAAACACGTGTGATAGATGAATATGAATAAATATTAATTTCTTACCTTTTCAGAGTGTTTTCGCTGGCAACTCTATGAGTTCCAAACTTAGTACGAAACCCTCTATACGCATTACTATAAATTTTTCCCCTCGAGAAGAAGCACTCAATAAGATGTACTTTTTCTTCCGTGGTGAGTTCACTCATTTTGACGCGCGCGTACTTGCTTCAACCACGGCTCGAATAAAACTGCGAGGCCTCAGGTACGCGCCTTAGAAACAGGGACCCCTATTGAATTCATGGAGGGAAGATACACTTATTTATTTTTACCGACTTCCTATTGGACACTCTGTAGATAGATCAATCTTACTAGAGTCTCTGGAGTCGAAAATAACAATTACGAATATGAACATCTCGGAAGTTGATATATAGCGAAAAACACAAATCAGATTTAATAAAATATCATTAAAGCGAACGGCCAAAAAGTCGAATGGTTGAAATCGCGAAGGGTCAAAATGTAGAACGGCCCGGATGGCGAATCGAGCAATACGTTACTTGCGCCTTAGAGTGAAGCTGCGAGATGGCGCTGTCGGTCAGTCGGCTAAAATATCGTAAGGCAGTCATCCCACGTGACAGGCCCCACTACGTTCGCCATTTTGGCCGTTCGACCTTTCGGCGTTCGACATTTCGGGTCATCGACATTTTGCGTTTCGATATGTTGCTTTTCGCCATAGACGGCATTACACGGAGAGAATTTTTAAGTAATTTTTACTGTGAAAGCACAGTAACTCGGTGACAAATGTGCAATTCTTCAGGTTTTTAGGAAATAAATTATAAATTTTCATGGAAATGAATCAAAATTTACTTTTGCGTAACAGAAATTTAAAATATTTTCCAGAATTTTTACTGAAATTAATAGTAAAATTTCATGAAACGTAAAGATTACGACAATAAGTTAAAAAAGTGCTAATATAAATGAAATTTTTCAGTGGAACATTGAGAAATTTGCGTGTTTTCCATAAAAATTTAAAAAAGGAAGCCGAAATTTTCCGTGCGTCCACCGGAATTTTACGTTCTTTATAGTAAAATCAGTTAGGGCTAGGTCGCCTGACCGTACGCGTGAGCTCTGTGTGGAGCGTGCGTATACGTGAACGCAAGCTGTGAGAGTGCGCTTGTGTATGACGCAGTATGACGAGCACGAACGACGCCGACCCGCGTTGCTTAGCAACAGCGGTACCGCGCATGCGCATTATAGTACGAAGCATGGGCCAAGAAAGCCTCGTGGTCTCGTGCAGTCTAACGTGTTCTACGCAGTTCTACGCAAGAAAACAAAGAAACGTGAAAAGAAACTTCGATAAAGGACGTCTACAATGGTACGGAAAGATGATATGCTAAAATAAGTAGCAATCAAGAACACAAATGTTCAGAAATACAGTATATAGAGTATTTATTTAATCATAGGGAATTAATTTTTCGCTAGGGATTTTAGAAATTTCAAGTTTGTCCAGGTTATTTTTACTGTAGAAACTTGGAATTTTTTAGGCCGCCTATTGTTAAAATTCTACATGAGAATGTGTCAGAATTTTTACTGAAAGAAATGTAAAAAATTATGCTACTTGCTTAAATTTTTACACGAATGAAAGCAAAATATTAAAAGCTAGTGTCAATTTTTGACTATGTGCACATTTGTCACCGGTTTCAAATTTTTAATGTAATTTTTACGGAGATTTCACCGTAAAAAATACTTAAAAATTCTCTCCGTGTACGCATATTAGGCACTCGCTATTTTCTGTTTCGGAGATATGGGTGTTGTACATTTTTCGATTCTGTATTTTTATGTTCCGAATTGCAGACAATCTGAATATTCGTTTTCGAATAAATCAGCTCTCCAACAAATAATGGTTCGATTTATAGTCATTCGATTTTTTATCAGTCGAAAGATAAAATTTCGAATAATTTAACCTTCGTTATTTCGAGAGTTCATCATTCTGCCGTTTCGAAATCTTTGCCGTTCTATATTTGGTCATTCGACACGTTTACCCCCACCCGCAATGTTTGGCCTCTGTTTAGACTCTCGATACCGGAAACGCCTCAAACGATTGTCGAAAACAACACCGTCGGACGTTGCCACCGCACTTTTCATTTCGAACCACCAACCGTATTCGCGCAAACTATTTCAATAATTATTCGACTCGTTCGAACCGCGGCAAATTTTTTCTGAACGGGAAAGAGGTTCGTACGAGAAAAGAAAATAATTTTATCGAATAATTTCCTTGCGGAAGGGGCGCAGGAATGAGCGAGCCATTCGCAATTATGTCCCAAGTAACGGTGCACAACGTCGTAAAGAGCATTAATTCCGCCTGATGACTCGCCGGCAATAAGGAAGCGCAATATCTAACCGCGGATCGATCATTTCGCTTCCCTCTTAAGAACACAAAAAAAAGAGGAAGGAAAAATTAAGTCTTACTCGGGATTTCGTTTTATCCGCCTTTCTCTTCTATCTGAAACACCGTATACGCGTTTCACGTCCACGATGATCAAATTAAAGATGAAAAACCAGCACTGCCTATAAACATTATGCTTTACAAGGCACCTTAAGACGATAACTGAAGATGAGATGAAATTTTCTCTATTTATCGGGACTCGCGAGGCGGTCGTTAAGAAATATTAAAACGCGTTATGGCCCGACGAGTTGTGAAATTTGCCGAGAGTTTTATGATCGCCTTGGTGAAATTCCCGTTACATTATCCTTTCTAAGACGGTATTTAAACATTGTCCATCTCACGTTTGTCGCATTTCAAATTTTGACGCATTTTACTATCGCGTTCGAACGACTGTACGATACAGGAGGGGATGTAAATCGATGTAAGTGGAGTTCATTAAGGGGAGATACCTTTGAGTGTGAAAAAAAATGATTTTCATGGTTTTTTTTAAAAGGAAATATTTTATTTTCGAGACTGAGGGTATATTTGATTAGTGTCAGAGTGGGGCCTGTGGCTCATTTTTTTTCAGACGTCTATAGCTGCCCAACCGTTCACACAATCTCAATGAAACCATGACTAAACGCAGGAAGTTGGCACCTCCTATCCCTTACCGTATATAAAAAGGCTACGCTTTTCGAACGCTTTATTTAGTTCCACCGCTCCCCGTGGCGCTAGCAGGTTACTGAAAATATTCTTACTGCGCAGGCGCGAGGTCCGCGCTGCGTACATAACGTACATAACCACAACGACGAACACGACTATTTCGACCGAGGGGCCATTCACTTGTGAAATCCTTCAAGCACTTCTGTTCGAAATCGAATGCAAATTCACAAGAAATCGCCTGAAATCGCGAACCGTCTTACTAAATCAACATTATCCGAATGTGGTTGAAATCCCCTGAAATCAGGTTTAAGTTTTTCGAAGTCGTCTGAAATCAGCATGAAATCATCGGATTCTCGGAACAAAGAAATGTTATTATGATTTTTCATAGCATAGTCCATTGTCCGTGCATTCGAGCGGTTAGTCTGCGGCTTAACGCCAGTGCACGCGCCAGTTCATACAGAGTCATGTCAATTGACGTGACTCTGTATGAAAACATTAAACATTTCTGTTAATATCTATATCTGTGTCTTTTTTAATCACATTTTTCATTAAAAAAAATTTTAATTCACATTTGAGTCACAAGATTAGTCAATAAAAAAGAAATTTAACCATTTTACGATTTTTTTCTCCCTCCAATGATTTCAGCAATCGCTTGAAACCGAGTTGATGAATTCGAATGAAATCAATTGAAATCAACTGAAATTACGTGAAATCACATGACTTTAAAAATAGCTTGAATCACTTATGAAATCACAAAAATCACACGAAATCGACTTCACACGGAAATCTCTTCCGCACCTCACTTAATAGTGAACAGCCCCTCGATTTCGACCCGTGATTTTGACGATTGCAGTTTAAGCCGAGGTGCGGAATTAATTAAGGCCTCAGGCTCTGAGGCCGAAAAAATAGGCTTTTGGGGGGATTTTTTTTCTCAGAAAAACTACAACATAAATCGAGATTACAAAAAAGGATGTTTATCGTACATATCAGTGACCGTATACAATAATTTTTTTGAAACGGTTCATTTCAAAATGGCCGCTGTGCACCGTTTTTGTTGTAATTTTTGAATTATAACGAGCCAATGAATTTATTTCGATTATATATAATAACTGCTATAGAAGTACGTAGGATTTTTTTTTGATATATTGATTTTTGCTTTCGCTCGGGTAATCCTCTGCAATACGAAGAATCGATTTTCCGACGGATTTCCAGTTCCTTTTTTTTTAAGTATTAGGATCGGCGTCGATTTTTTTTCCTCAATCGATCAAGTCGATTGAAAAATCAACGCTGATCTACCGAATGGATTATTCCGCAGGTTGTCGAATACAACATACCCAGAAAACAGTTCACCGAATTTTCGAACAACCTGCAGAGTCGTTTGCCTCTCCAGTGGCTCTCACGCCCGTTTCCAGTCACAAACGTCACCTTCGATCCAAACAACGAAAACGTCATAATATTTCACGACGACACGACGGTGTACATCATCAACAAGAACAAGGAACTCCCGGAGAAGGAAGCCAAAATTCCGCGACGTGAAAACAGCGATTTCGGCGAGGACAGCAATTCCGGCTCGAGCTCAAATTCCCAACACGCTTTCCAAGTCATCAAAAAGTACAAGGTTAGATTCGAGATTTTCTCAAATCTCTTTTGCTCCTCGAAATTCCATTTCGGCGAAACATTTTGCCGCATTTAATATTCTGACGACCCAAACGCGAAGTTTTCATCGATTATGGAAAGGAATTTCCTACTGTTGATTTATTTGCGATTTTCTTTCTGTTTTTTAACATTTAAAAAATTACATTAAACAATTAGGTTATTAGATGATTTTTTTTTCATTGTAAAGATCATGTGCGGCTTCTATAACAAAAGTTTTTTTTTTCCTCTTAACAATTAACCAAGATATAGCACCTTGAACCATCGATTTTGTTCACCTGAGCGCGTTGTGACATCTCAGTGTCATACTCTGTATACGAGCTACTCATGTAGTACGAGTTTTGGGTTGTTGAAAACCAGTAAGGGTCGATTTGTTTTTATGGTATTGTCCTTTTATAATAAAAAAAAAACAGAATGGCAAGGAGTTTTCTTTATTAGTAGTTCTATAGACAATTGTTTATGGTTTTTGGTACTACGAGTAGTTTGTATACAGACTATAACATTGCGACGCCACAGCGCGCTCGATTTCGAACTTCGGATACGTTCGGCGCGTTTTCCCCTAGCGGAATAAAATAAAAGTTTCAAGGTAAGGTAGACGGCCCAGTTGCTGACCACTTTAAGAGCGGCGGCGTCGGATTTACGCTATTCATTCGGTCGAGATATAGCCAAACGGAAAACTAAAGGTTTCAACACGTGCGTTGAAGCCTTCAGAACGAGACTCACCTATGTTGAAAGTGAAACGATTAAGATTTATTAATAAAATCATTGTTTTAATAGCGCTTCTCTGCTGCCGGGGTTTCCGACACTGGAGAAACACCCATGTCGTAGTTTGTGACCCCTGCGTGTACCGATTCATGACACTCGTGGCGCAGTTTATAACCTCACTTTCTGACACTCCCGAATATCCCCATTCAAACGGGTTAAATTGCAATAAGTATATGGAATATCACGGACACACGTTAGGTACAAACCACGAACTATATTTAATTAGTGCACGACTATTTTGTTTTCTTTACATAAGAATATGAGAGGTATAGAAAATAACAAACAAAAAATAGTTATCAAAGATTATTTTGTTTCTTTTGTCGCTTTCTTTTTGGCTCACTTTCCGAGCGCCCTAACTCTTCTTGCTTTATTTTCTTCACGTTTAATTGTTGTACATTGTTTTTCTGTTTTTTTCCGATCATAAAAACTAATATCTTCTTTAATTTATTATTTCACGGCGAATTAGAATAACTGAGCAACGCGAATTGTTCGACGCAATAGGTGATAAATCGAGGCTCAACAACAGCGGCATAACCTCAATTATGTGACGCACTTATTGACACCGTAAATTTAAATAAATACCTAACCAAAAGTTAAATTATTTCTTATCTAGTCGATAGTCTAGTTCCTGCTGAAGATTTTGACATCATTTTTATGTCTTTTTGTACTTACACGACGAGCAAAATTCACGATATGTCGCTTGTCGTGCCTAGTGGGTATCGCCTAGCACTGCCACTGTGGAGCCCTTCAGAAGCGTGTCGGACTATTATCTAGTCAGTTTCGATTCTGAGAATTTCATGCAAAAAAGTGTATTTCTCCAACAATTAAATATGAAAAACTCTATTTAATTAGGCGGTAATTAGAATGTTATTCGACAAAAATTGTATTCGTGGCAGTCAATATTGTACCGTTGGTGTCACAATCTCGGACAGTGTCAGTAACTGGGTCGTTTACCTTAATCTTTGTTAATTGTTAGAACAAAATACTTTCGTTATTAAAACCGCACGTGATCGACGAAAACTTTGAATTAAAAAAAAGTCATTCGGTAACATAATTGTTTTCTAAAAAATCGGCTCTACCATAGCTACAAGGCAACGACTGATTCTTCGCTACTGGCTGATAAATGCAATATTTGTTCAAACATAGCGATGTTTTTTGGCTTTTCAGCACTTGGTGCATTTGGAATGGCTGAACGACGGAGAGATGGTTGCTGTCGAGGTTAATCCGATATCACTTACGGAAAAATTGCCGCCAACCCTCAAACAAAAATGGTTCGGCATGTAGATTGTCGAAAATGGACAATAAATGAAAAGAAAAAAACGAGTGAGAATCGATTTCGTGAGACATGTGCTTCACACGTTCTTGCCCATTTGTAGAAAACAATTCCACAAAAGCTACACGTCTCAAAGGATTACTCGTAACTAAATATTATCTTTTCGATCGTTCGTTGAAAGTTGAAGAAAAAAAACCACGTTCATCCGAGAAAAATGAACTTTTGATCGGTGACTCGAAATTGCCCCGCTCTCAATGGTGGCTCGATGGTGTGTTTCGGAGAGACGTAGAGAGGGCCAACGAATTCCAACGTTTTTTCCGGTGTCGTTGATCGCCAGCCGACCAGGGCTGAGCTGATCTTCGGTACCGGCTTTGCTTCGAGTGCTATCGGCGATGGGGTGTCCACATTTTTCGGTGATTTAGCCTCGAACGTGTCGACCGGAATTCCAGCCTTTGCGCACTCTTCGGCGAGCACTTTCTTCGAATACTCTCCCGTTAGGTAGTCGTACTTCTCGACGCGATTTTTCTCGAGTTTTCTCTCCATATTATTGATCTCTTTCCTTGGGAAACAAAATGATCCCGAATAACTCGCGGCGGAAAAAGATTGTCGGAATCGGAAAAAAAAAAACGTTTGCAGCTTTGCGTATCGACAATAAAAATGGATAAGGAATTTGAATGAAGTGTCAAGGAGTGAGATGCAGTCAGAATTTTCGAAAAATCGATTTTTTTACGTTTTCTTGAAGTATGATGTTTCGAAAATATTTGCTGAAAATTTCAAGTCAATCCGATTAAGGGGCGATTGTCTTTTTTTTTCGCAAAATTTACCGCTTTTTGGGAATTTTTTTGTGAAGAAAGTATACAACGGAAAACTTGTGAAACTTGGTATATAGTTTTATTGATCTGCTTACTACATACAAAAAAATTTTTAAACAATTTCATCAAAAAATCCGCCTCCCACCCCCCTCGACGCGCGACGGTCCTTTTTTGATGGTGTGCACGATTACAGCCTGCACGTTCATCCTGCAACAAAAACCCAAAAAGCATTTTACTTTAGACACATATAGCTATCGTTCGATGAAGGGAAAAAAAAAAATTGACGATTTGGTGACGTTTTGAACTTGAAGTATCGATTTTTCGAAAAAAATTGATCGTTTTTTTCTTATAAATAAAAAACTATTAAACGTATTGCTTTTTTGCTTCATCAAACGATAGCTATATGTGTCTAAAGTAAAATGCTTTTTGGGTTTTTGTTGCAGGATGAACGTGAAGGCTGTAATCGTGCACACCATCAAAAAAGGACCATCGCGCGTCGAGGGGGGTGGGAGGCGGATTTTTTGATGAAATTGTTTAAAAAATTTTTTGTATGTAGTAAACAGATCAATAAAACTATATGCCAAGTTTCACAAGTTCTCCGTTGTATACTTTCTTCACAAAAAAATTCCGAAAAAGCGGTAAATTTTGCGAAACAAAAAGACAAACCCCCCTTAATAGTTTCCGGGATATCCCACAATTGGTGAAGGGGCGTCGGGTCCCCAGGGCAGGTAGCGGACGGCAGCTACAAGCAACCGGTTTCGACTCCCCCCCCCCTGTTATATTCTATAAATACAACAACAAATTGATATTTTGGAAGCTTCCACATCGGCAGACGCCCTATTCTATGGGCCAGGAATTGATGATTCGATGTAAGTAATTTTTTAATTTGTATTTCTATACATAAGTCAAGTGTAAAATTGGACATCGTTCAGAAATTTTCAAAAATTCATTACTCAAAAACTATGAACTTTAGCAAAATTTTATAAGGCATACTTTCGTTTGAAAATTGCCCAAAATGTTTAAAAAAAAATTCATCCCGAAAAACTTTAATTTTTTGAAAAATTGTTTTAACAATTGGCTATAAACAATTAAATGCTCGACTTTTCGGCAAAACATTGTGATATTCAGATTCAGCGGATCAAAATACATTAAAAAAAGCTTAGCTTCATTCGTCGAGCTCAAAATTTGACGAAAAACTTTAAACGCGGTTGCTCGCTATTTTTTTCAAGTCGGTGACCACTATAATTCGAAAACCACTCGATGGATTTTGATGAAATCTGGGGTGCTTATCGATAGCATTAAAAACTAGTCCTTAATCGGAGGATTTTCATTTTTGTTGAATTTTTTTTTTTTTTATTAATCACCGAGCGATTTTTTGGTCGAAAGTTGAAAGTTATCTGTCGGAAGCCACCATTTTGTTAGTTTTTTTAATTCAAAGCTTCGATTGAGGACTATATTTATCATTCAAGTAATGATTTTTTTTTGGATTTTTTATTTCAGATGGTCCAGTAAAATTTTATGATGGTCACCGCAAAGCACTACATGCCGAAGGGGGTCCGACAAAGATGGCGACATTTTTATAAATAATCGATATTTTTCTTTGAAAATTTGTACAAGTCAAGTCGCAATATAAGATAAAAAGTCTGTGGTTTTTATGGTATATTTCAAATGCCAGATACCAAATACCAAAGAAAAATGCCAATTTTTCTGTGCTTTGTTATGACATCAACGAAAGTTCTCTCAAATTTATAAAAAAATAAAAGTCGGCGAACTCCGCGAAAAAAAATTATTTGTACCTTATTTCGTTGAAAAATACATTAGCAGAATTTTTAACAGTTACGAAACATATATTATTGAAAAGTACATTCGAAAACCTAAATTTTCTTCTTCGATGTTTTTTTTTGTACCATGCATCACTTTTTGCGTATAATAAATCGAAAAAAAAATGAGAAAAATTTCCCCGTATCCAAATTTGAGTGCAAAATCCGATTTAAAAATCTAAAAAAAATTGTAGTTGCTTTTGACACTCGAATGAACTTAAAAACAAATTATGAGCCGTTTGAAAATTACATGATTTTTTAGTGTTTCACTTGGTGTGGAATGCTTCATGTTGTAAACATAATTCGCAACAAGATGACGCTGGATGGTTTTAAAATTTTGATTTTTACTTTTTTTGCGCAAAACTGCGAAAAAATGCGTTTTTTTACGTTTTTCGTCTGCCATTTTTTTATTTTTTGATAAAACTTTATATCCGAGGGTGATTTTGTAGCCGGTGCCATACTGAATCTAATGGACTTCGATTTTTCTGTAGTTCAGACAAGTCGTTGCCGAGTTGTGATGGAGCTACCTAGCCCACCTATTTGTGAGGCGTTACGTTAAACTATAGTTTTTGTACTTAAAAATGAATGAAAATGAATAATTTTTTTTTAAATGTATGTCAAGACTATTTATCAAGCCCAACAACTTTTATATTCATATCTTTTATAAAATCCTTAAAAAAAATCGCGAAAATAGCCTTTTTCGTGACTCCAAAGTGGACTGACCCTTTAATACGCAGCATTGGGTTAGACCAACTGTATATCTATTGGCTGTTAAGAACGGGTATGTTCCATTGAAGTACCCATTTCTTAACTATCACCAAACCTTTATATGTGACAATTCAGAGGCTCTAATGAATGATTCCCTAAGGGGTTACCCCCACTTGCGATTTTGGAAAAATCGATTTTTTTTATTGCATTTTTTTGAAGTATAAGTATCTGAGAATATGTCCTGAAAATTTCAAGTCGATCCGAACAAAATTGACTGAGATATGAGCGTTGAAAGAGAAGAATCCGTGAATTGAAGAACTGAAATTGAAACTTTAAACGCGTTTTTCTCAAAATGGCATTTCTGAAGTCGGTGACCAAGATTACTCGAACACTAATGAACCGATCATCTTGAAATTTTGCAGGCTTATTTAATACATAAAAATGTAGTCTTTAATCGTTCGATTTTTTTTTTCGAAAAAAAATGGCCGTTTTATAGCCAAAAAACGGCCGTTTTTTTTCGTTAAAATCGAACCATTAACTTTGACTGTCCGCCATTTCGTGAAAAATGAATATTTTTTAAAATCCTTCGATTAAAGACTAGTTTATACTTATATTTGACTAAATCCATCCGCATTTTTTTTTCAGATGATCCACTTCGCCGCAATGTTGGTCACCGCAAACCGTGTATATAAAAACATTATTTCATTGACGGCCATTTGCCACTAAACAATGTAATATTTTTCAATAAAAAAAATTACTGAAAGTTCTTCAAGATGTGTTCTTTAAGATGGTATATTGATCGATTAAAAAAGTTTTGTAGTTTTCTTTAAAAAAATTCATGAAAAAGGCCTTTTTTTGGGCTACAAGTGGGGGTAACGCCTTAACTGTAAGAAGATTTATTTCGCTATATCCAACTTTAGCATTTGTTAACAAATTCTAGCACAGTTAACAAATCCTGGTACATAGAAATGTATTGTCTTCTCATGTCAGTGTAAGTGATGTTCCTTGTAAGTTTTTGCCGTTTTTGAAAAACTACAAGTTTGAAGATAAACGAAAAGTTTGAACAACAACTAACGGAATTTGAAGGAAAACTATGAAATTTTAATAAAAACTAAAGGAATTTGAAGGAAAACTAAGTTTTACCGTATGTTATCGAAGACGACCTGCCCTTTGGCGAAATTGACGTATTTCGCTCCACCGATTCTCACCCCCGGTTTTGTCTCCCTTGGAATCTCCGTATCTCGTTTTTGATCAAGTTTCACTATTTCGCCCATCGCGCGGTACAAAAAATAACGGGAAAATTTGCGTTCAGAGATCGCGGGTTCAACTTCAAACGTAACGACGACGGATAAACGACGTTCGCCCCACTCGCGTAAGCTCTTGCGCCCGACTTGGAACTTATAGCCGCGACGGGGATATAAAAACGATCGTTTGTTTGTTCGATAGTATCGCCTTTCTCGGTCACGAGAGTGGAACTCTAGCGAATGGTCTCGCATCGCAGGCGTAGTTTATTTCCAGTAGAATTGACTGAGACGCCCACCTGGAGTAATCAACGGAAAGGAGATTAACCCTTTCAGTCACAGTGGGACCGCTACGGTCCCACCCTTTAAAAAATCACCTCAGAGCTCCAATGTTGAACCAATGCCTCTGAAAATACGGATCTAGTTTTTTGAGTCGGTGATCACGAATATCAGGTCAGATTTTGAAAATTCAAAATGGTGGATCCGATATGGTCGATCCAACTGGCCAATGTAACAATAAAAATTTCCGTCATATAAAATCCTATTTTGTCAGGAATATTCCTTCAAATATACAGTAGAAATAAATATTTCATTTAATTTGAGATCATTCTGCAACCAAAATAATTTATGACTGCAAAAATTAAAATCCGGGTTTTAGATTCAAAAGAATTTTGAAAATCTAATGCCGGATTCGTGATCAGCGACCCCGAAAACCCCTGAGTACAAAGTTTTAGAAGAATTAATAAGTATTTGGAATTTTACGTCCGCCATATTGGATCCGCCATTTTGAATTTTGGAAATCTAATGCCGGATTCGTGATCAGCGACCCCGAAAACCCCTGAGTACAAAGTTTCAGAAGAATTGATAAGTATTTGGAATTTCACGTCCGCCATATTGGATCCGCCATTTTGAATTTTGAAAATCTAATGCCAGATTCGTAATCAGCGACCCCGAAAACCCCTGAGTACAAAGTTTTAGAAGAATTAATAAGTATTTGGAATTTCACGTCCGCCATATTGGATCCGCCATTTTGAATTGTGAAAATCTAATGCCGAATTCGTGATCAGCGACCCCGAATACCCCTGAGTACAAAGTTTCGGAAGAATTGATAAGTATTTGGAATTTCACGTCCGCCATATTGGATCCGCCATTTTGAATTTTGAAAATCTAATGCCGGATTCATGATCAGCGACCCCGAAAACCCCTGAGTACAAAGTTTTAGAAGAATTAATAAGTATTTGGAATTTCACGTCCGCCATATTGGATCCGCAATTTTGAATTTTGAAAATCTAATGCCAGATTCGTAATCAGCGACCCCGAAAACCCCTGAGTACAAAGTTTCAGAAGAATTGATAAGTATTTGGAATTTCACGTCCGCCATATTGGATCCGCCATTTTGAATTTTGAAAATCTAATGCCGGATTCGTAATCAGCGGTCCCGAAAACCCCTGAGTGCAAAGTTTTAGAAGAATTGATAAGTATTTAGAATTTCACGTCCGCCATATTGGATCCCTATTTTGAATTTTGAAAATCTAATGCCGGATTCGTAATCAGCGACCCCAAAAACCCCCGAGTACCAATTTTCATCAAAATCGGTGCAGATGAAAAACGCATGACTGGAAGGGTTAAGGAGTGAGGTGCAGTCAGAGGCGTGAAAAAACAAGCATTTTCAATAATTTTTCCTTTATAGTAATTAAGTTTGTTGTACAAAAGTGCTAACACAGACTTTTTATGTTATATTTCGACTTGACTTGTACAAATTTTCAAAGAAAAATATTGATTATTTATAAAAATATCGCCATTTTTGTCGGACCCCCTTCGGCAGGTAGTGCTTTGCGGTGACCATCATAAAATTTTACTGGATCATAAAAAACTGGAAATAAAATACCAAATAAAATCATTAGTTTAATAATAAGTGTATTCCTTAATTGAAGCTTTTTTTAAAAAAATTAACAAAATGGCGGATTCCGACAGATAACTGTCGATTTTCGACAAAAAGATCGCTCGTTTGTTGTTAAAAAAAATCGAAATTTTCAACAAAAATGAAAATCCGATTAAGGCAGTAGTCTGGTCTAGAAATTTGACAAAATCGATTTTATTTCTCCATTTTATTATTTCCTAGACCTTTCTTAATACGCTCGTGAAAACCGTTTATTGATATTTCCAAAATTAGCAGAGTAATGGAAATTATATGTAAGCCGCGCGCTCAGGTAGCGCGGTCGGGAAGCAACTTTGAACGCGTTTATCTCAGAACTATGTTTTTAAAATCGGCGCCCACGATATCTCGATAACTAATTGACCGATCGAGCTCAAATTTTGCACATACCTTCGATAGCCTCTTTCTGAGGACTGGTAACAGAATTGCATCGAACAATAATTTTGCCCACATTTTATAACTCGTCGAATACCCGAAAATGTATGAAATATCGTTAATCAAAGTTTAACAGGCCGCCATTTTGTAACAAATTATTTTTAAGTACTAATTCTGCTACCAGTGGTCAGAATACTCATACAGATTGAGAATATATATATATATTTTTTTTTTTCACTTGCATACATCACCCAGCGTGGGCGCCGATTGAGAGGGCTTTCGGCGGACCATGTTGTAAAAAAAAACTACATGAAAATATTTAAAATAATTTTTTCTAAATGTAGATACATTCCCAAAGGAATAATAGAACTCATTTCGTAGTTCCTATTCAATGGAACTCGTTTCGTAGTTCCTATTCAATGGAACTCGTTTCGTAGTTCCTATTCAATGGAATCATATCCCAAAGGAATATTACTTGCAACTTCATATCATTTGCAATATTGCATTTGTTGTATTTATTGCATTTCTGTAATAAAATCGTTACCGACTTATGTGAACTATTCATGCATCAATCATCTATTGCATGCGCCCCGCGTTTATTCGTTTTAAATCTTACGAGTATTTTCATAGCTATTAAAAATTCACAATCACAAATTTTAAGGACAACCTGCATGGGGTTAGGAATCTGTATGGAGTTATACATCTGTACGGGGCTAGGAGGAATTATTTTGTACTTTTCAGTAGCCCGTTTTAAGAACGTGGTATATCAAAAACAAAAAAATTGTTTAAATCATTTTATTTTCTGCTTTTGAGTCTTGTGTGTGTGTGAAATTTTACAATCGATTTTAAACATCTTGATGAGATTATGATAGAGGCCTGTGGCAAATTTCAGGTTTATGAAAATCTGAAATCTGAACACCCTAGTCACTAATGCACTATTCAATATTCATATTATTTAAAAAAAAATTCTCTTGTACGAAACTATATTGTATTTCTTTATTTATTCTCACATTTTTTCCTCTCTTTCTCTGACACCCTCAATTGTTCAATCTTAAACTTGTTGCAACCGTTAAATATTGTATGTATTATTTGAATATATACAATATCTATTTGTATATTATATTTTTTATATTATATATACCAGGTGTAGAAGTATGAAACCGGAATTTCCCTATAGATGGTGCTAGCCATCAGTTTAGGGACCGTGAGACCGCTTCTGCAGCGCCATCCCTGACAGCTGACGAAGATTTTCAACATACAATAACCCAAGTTCCCTACACCGGTATATTTTTCTATAACCTTAAACATTTCGGGTTTTGTGCCTACGAACTACGATTTACGGAACAGACAGTCAAGAAAGCGAGTTAAGGGGTCAGTCCACTTTGGAGCTACGAAAGAAAGGCTATTTTCGCGATCTTTTTTTGAGGATTTTATAAAAGATATGAATATAAAAGTTGTTGCTTAAATACATTTAAGAAAAAATTTAATTCTTTTTTATTCATTTTTAAGTACAAAAACTATAGTTTAACGTAACGCCTCAAAAATAGGTGGGCTAGGTATCTCCATCACAACTCGGCAACGGTTTGTCTGAAACAAAAAAATCAAAGTCCATTAGATTCAGTATGACACCAGCTACAAAATCACCCTCGGATATAAAGTTTTATCTAAAAATGAAAAAATGGCCGATTCAAAACGACAAAAGCACAAAAAACCCGTTTTTTCGGAGTTTTTCGCAAAGAAAAGAGTAAAAATCAAAATTTTTAAACCATCGAGGGTCATCTTGTTGCGAATCATGGTTACGATATGTGGTTCGAATTTCAAGAGAATCGGTTTATCAGTTTTAGAGATACGATGGAGCTAGATTTTGAAAACTTTGGAAATTTTTGAGGTCCAAGAATATAAACGAAAAAGTGAAATTTAGGAAGTCTCTGAATATAAGAGGAAAATAATCGCATAGATCCAAGAGCCCCGAAGCCATATGAGAGAAGTGACTTATTTTCGTTCTTAAGGCGTTACCCCCACTTGTAGCGCAAAAAAAGGCCTTTTTCACGAATTTTTTTAAAGAATACGACAAAACTTTTTTAATCGACCAATATACCATCTTAAAGAACACATCTTGAAGAACTTTCAGTAATTTTTTTATTGAAAAATATTACATTGTTCAGTGGCAAATGGCCGTCAATGAAATAATGTTTTTATATACACGGTTTGCGGTGACCAACATTGCGGCGAAGTGGATCATCTGAAAAAAAAATGCGGATGGATTTAGTCAAATATAAGTATAAACTAGTCTTTAATCGAAGGATTTTAAAAAATATTCATTTTTCACAAAATGGCGGCCAGTCAAAGTTAATGGTTCGATTTTAACGAAAAAAAACGGCCGTTTTTTGGCTATAAAACGGCCATTTTTTTCGAAAAAAAAAATCGAACGATTAAAGACTACATTTTTATGTATTAAATAAGCCTGCAAAATTTCAAGAAGATCGGTTCATTAGTGTTCGAGTAATCTTGGTCACCGACTTCAGAAATGCCATTTTGAGAAAAACGCGTTTAAAGTTTCAATTTCAGTTCTTCAATTCACGGATTCTTCTCTTTCAACGCTCATATCTCAGTCAATTTTGTTCGGATCGACTTGAAATTTTCAGGACATATTCTCAGATACTTATACTTCAAAAAAAAGCAATAAAAAAAATCGATTTTTTTAAAATCGCAAGTTCCTCGCAAACCCCTTAAATTCAGGTGAGGCGTAAGAGCGAATCGAGAAAGAGAGGAGAGAGAGAGTGCAGTCGAGTTTGGGAAAGTGTTAGAGAGCAAAGGAGAGTGGGTAGGGGCAAGGGTTTGGAGCTGTAAATTACAAACGCAAGAGCAACTCTCGTTCCACACACCCCCGCAACGCAGACGTTCCTCTCTGCACCTTCCCACCCTTCATCCCCTCAGATCCCGTCATTCTTCAACCCCCTCAAACCCTTTTGTCGCTTTTGCCCATTCCCTCGGCGACTTCTCTCCCAAACAGAGAGAGCGAGGGAGAGAGGAGACCCACGAATGTCTAGACTTGTAGATAATGCGGAGTTTGTTCGAGGCAGCAGACTCGAGGTCGACGGGAGAGCTCGATTCTTCGTTCGTGCGAGCCAGCCGGCTAGCCACGACCCATCCCCCCCGCTTCACATCTCGTTACTTCGGAACAAAAAAATCATAATTTTTCGTCTATTATTTTTTCGACATTTTCTCATGGCTTGTTCCACGAGGAAAGTTCCAACGATGGCATGGCACGTAGCGCGGTTTGCGGTCATTTTTTTCGGGGTTTCATTGCCGTCCGTACGTTTTCCACAGTTTCGAAGCTCCTGCCGTTTACCAGGGCGTGGAAAGTTGCATCGTTGGCATGCAACGAACATTCCTTTTCCTTCTTTTATTTCCTCACTTTTATCATTCCACAATTTTTCTTTGCGGATTTAGATCCTTTTTCGCTAAATTCGCAGGTTAAAGAATCGGTGAAGGATTTTGGCGTATACGAATTGCCAAAAGACATTCAAACAATTATAGAATAATCGTTAACATGCAAACAATGCAAACTTCAATTTTGGAGTTTGTCACCTATCGTGTTGAAATTTAGCAGGCTCACGCTTTATGTAGTGGTGATCAATTTTGAAATCAATCAGATCATTTTGTTTTATAAATACACAATCGGAAATAATTCATGAAAATAACATTTATCGAGTACTTTCGAGTAGGGTCAAAGTGGGAACAGTCGGTACACTGAAACTTTGCTGTTTCTCAAAAGTGGACATGTATAAATGTGCGTCTTTTTCACTTCGGAACCGCCCTCGGATGCTAATAGGGTTGAACCTGTCTGTCAGTCGCTCCCGCGCAATTCGATTGTGAGAGGTGATTGTATATTATTTTTGGTGTCAAAAGTTGAAAAACCAGCTGAGTTTGTATGTTGGTTGCTTTACCTATCGCAGTTATGCTCGTAGTCATTGTTCTCCCGCAATATACAGCCATTTTGCGGTATATTTGAACATTGTGTTCGTTAATCTAACAAAAATAGAAACTTGTCAGTAACCGCTCTAGAAAAAAAGAGAGGCTCGGTACAAAGTGGCTCAATTTTTCGAGGCACACAGAGGTAAGTCAGAATATGAACTTTTTCGCGTTGTGATTTAGATGGATACTGGTACAACCTCATCAGGTAGGTACTCATTGTTGATTAATATTCAATCAATGATTGTGATTGATCTCATATTGTGCTGTTTTTTACAATTAATTTTTCAATAGTTTACAATAATCCCTATTGTATAGAGAAAGGCACTCCATTACCTTAGAACTCCATTAAAAACGGCGGGAAATTTTTTTTTTCACCACAAACTGCCTCTATTAGTCCTAACTAATGATATTTCGTCGGGGGAGGCTGACATTTTCCATAATTACCATGAGTTATGGGGTTTTCAAGTTTGAGAAAACACATGATGGAATAGGGCATTTTCATGTATTTTGGCAGGGTGTGTCTGCTCTGGAACGACTTTCAACTCAAATCCACTATCCAACGCACCCTCTGGGGGGGGTTCGGGGGGGTGAAACCCCCCCGACGGGGTCAAGGGGTGGCGCCCCTGCGGGGGCGGAGGGGGCAGAGCCCCCCCAAGATGCTGGAAAGAGATTTTTAAAAGAAAAAAAGTCTCTTTTCCATAATTTGAAAATGAGTCATTATTTTGAAAATGCGTCTGGAAATCGCCGAATGTACTGTGTGTAGGTTTGTTTTGCTATATGTGCGTGCGTGTGTGTGTTACCTGTTTACAAGTTACCTACACAGCTATGTGTCTTCTTATAGGTAGTATAGTACCGAGGTAACAATGTACATGTTTTGTTTTGATTTCGGGACCACATTGTCCTCTCCCACTACTATCGTATATGACTATTTCGTCTCGAAATTCTGAAAAATAAACGAGAACGGCTCAGTTGCGATTGTATCGTGGATATAACACGTTTTCAAAATGAATTGTGCCAATTGCTCGTACGGATTGCGACAATTTCATCGTTTGTGCGAAGATCAGGAACAATTGTTGGAATTTCTTCGAGATCACGACGTCGTGTTTCGCACTGTACAGTGCACAACTTGTGAGGAACTGGCTAAGTGGAATGCGAAGGAATTATCTTGGAGGTGTCAAATTTGACACCTCCAAGTTCAAAATGAAATTTTGAACGTATTTCGACTGTTTACTAAACACACATATACACACATGCACACGCAAACGCATTCCCAACAAAAAAAATTAAAAATCTCAAACTTCAAAACCCCATAACTTATGGAGTTTATGGGAAATGTCAGCCTCCCCCGACGAAATATCATTTGTTATGATGGAATAAACAACCCCATGGCGAAACAAAAATTTTCCCGTCGTTTTTCGGAAAAGGCGCCAAACTGCATAAGTACCCCTTAGGGTTTAGTTGGATTAGGGTTTAGTTGGATACGTGAGCAGAAAAACCACGATCACCGCACTTCCGGTTGACCGTCTCCATAAGACGACGAGCTCCGGTAACTCAAAGTGCTCGACTTTGCAGTTTTATTGCGAAAAAACTAAACGGTCAAAACAGCTCAAATTTTGGCAATAAAACAAAAAATACCATGTAACAGCCAAAAGTAATCGTAAGTCTCAAAAATAGTGAAGAACTCTTTCGACTAAAAAAAATCATAATTAGGCCAATTGAAATAGGCTAGGATTTGAAATAGAATAGGATTGAAATAGGCCAATTCGTTTCTCGACCAAAGGTATCGCTTCCCGGATAAACCCCAATTTCTTCGATACTTCTTGTTCAGGTCATCCTTTCATTTTCACGATTTTCATGATTATCCAGTATAATGCGCGAGCCGCCGCCTCAGCTCTAACCACTTCTTTCGCCCCAACGCCATTAATCCCGTGGTGTTTTTATCGAGGAAACTCGCGATGCATAAATCTCCGTTAAATAATACCGCAGTTAACAGCGCCATTAAGCTCCCCATTCGAGATACCGCAAATGTGCGACAGAAACATAGCCCACGAATAAATGGGCACCGGCGCGCACAGTGAATTCGCGGCGGGTTGATCGACTGCACAATGATTGGCCCCCCGTGTCGCAAATACATCCCAAAGCGCATTTACCAACAATAAATGAGCTGCATATAAAAAACAAGTAAAAGAACAAGCAAGCTTAACAACTATTTCCAAGTGTTTTGTGAAATTTGATTGCTGAAATTATTATCGACATTATTATTTTTCCATATTACTTCTGTCTTTATTATATTTGTCTTCGGTTATTTGGTTTTTTTCGATCACAATAGTTTCGCGGTTGCACCAGGGCTTGGGGAAACTGGCGAAATTTCTGTAAATTGTGTCTACAATTTTATGGAATTGGAAAAATATCAAACATATCCAGCCTACAATTGATTTTCTCGAAAGGATTTCAATTATCTCAAAGACAAATTGGTGCTCTATGATTATTGCAGGTCAGAAAATGTTAAGAGTATTTGCATTTATATACTTATATATAATTTGAAAAAAATAGCTGATGACCACCGTAAATGTTCCGAGACAAAAAAATGATCGCGTTCTTAAGGGGGGAAATCACAGTAGCACACAAAAAATAGGCACATTTTCGGGAATTAATTTTGGCTGAATAAAAGTATTAATCGAAAATCTGTAAAGTAGGGTTTATAGCAATACTAAAAAAGTACAAAATGTAATTTTTTCAATAGAAAATATTTAAAAATGGCGGCTGCGCAGCATATGCCCCAAGGCGCCTATTTTTGAAAGCGTGTCGATGGCCGAAGACGTAGACTCCTTAATTTTTGACCTGGAAGAAAAAACCAAAATTTTTTAGTTTCCATATAACAACAGCTAGCGAGCTATGTAGGATTTTTTTCGATATATTGATTTTTCGCAAAATGGTGCATGTTTGAAAATAAAGTTAAATTTTTAACAACAGAAAAACGCCATAATATCGTCGATAAAAAAAAACTAAGCCATATAAAATAAAAAATCCTACGTAGCTCCGTGGAGAAAGATGTATCGAAGCTACTGTCAACATTTCAAGTCGATCGGTAAAGATTTGCTCGAGTTATGTCTTCGGCGAGCTCAAAAAAAGTGGTTTCGAGAAAAACGCGTTAAAAGTTTTAAGTACTGAGAAACCATATGAAAATTTCATATACCTCTAATCTGCAATGCCTGCACCGTACAGTCGATGTTCGTACGCAGTATCCTTTTTCGTCCCTTTTCTAACACGACTCGACGATGTGCCACTCATAATGACAATGATTTACAAATATCACTGTTTTTTATCACTATTTATGTTATATATGTATGCACGAAAGTGAAGCGTCGTGAAAAAGCGTTGTATTCAACGCAAGAAATTTGGGCACTCGGACACTTTTGCCGTATTCCATCATTTGGTATATTATTTTTAAGACCCTAAAGCACCTTTTAAGCGAAAATTTTTTTTTTTGAAAAATCGAAAATTTTACTGTGATTTCCCCCCTTAAAACTAAAAAAATTTTTTCATAGAAAAACATTTGCGGTATGAATATGAATATTTTATATTGTTTATGTTATCTTCATTGACAGATAAGAGTGTTGGTTGATTCAAAACTAATTAAAAACTTTGTTCGATTAAACATTACTTCCAAATAAAAATTTGTGTTGCAGTATAATTTCAAATATGCCGCGCAAACTTACGTGATTGGATACGTGAAACGAGACGGGGTTGTCTTATTATAGGGGACAAATATTTTTTGCAGAAAATTATTCTGTCTCAGCTTCAATGCAGATCCTGCAGTGTTTAAAGTTGCAATTTTAAAACCCATTATCTCCCAATCTCAATAGTCGACTGTTCTGAAATTTCACTCAACCGTGCCTAATGATATGAACAATGTCTGGTTTCAATTTGAACAAGATCTATAGAAATCAAGATCTCGTTCTACCTTAAGATGTTGCTCCATTTGAATCTTGCGTCTCCCCACATAGGCATCTTGATAGTAGGTCGTCAGTTACTTCGTTGCATATTTTTTGTACAACAACTGGACCGAACTCGGAATTGCTCCATTTTTTCTATATAATTCTTTGTGTATATCACTCTCGCGACGTTTATACATCATTTGACCCCAAAAAAAACGGTGTCGGGTTTTTTCTACTCATGTAACGGCTTAACGGACAACACCACTGTGACCCCCTGTTTTTTTGCCATTTTTCAAGAATTTTTTTTTGTGGGAAAGAAAAGAGATATTCAAAAAAAATGTTTTGTTTTATTCGTTGTTTATTGAAGATACATAAAACAAATTTTGCAAATTTTTCACGCCCCATGGTGACGCTGGGGAAACTCCCGCGTCAGGTACTGTTGCCTCTGCAGTGGTTCGCGGCACGCAGCAGAACTCTTCAAAGTCAATCTGAAAAAAAATACCGAGTGTTTTCGTTAATAATATGATATTTTGAAGAGAAGTACATAGGGATTTGAAAAAATATTGATTTTTCAAAAATAGGCACGCTTTTGAAATTAAAGGACGATTTTCGAGCAAAATTTCTTGTCGAAAATAGGCTATAACTTTTTTTATTATTGAGATATGGAAAAAATCCTATGTACTTCTTTAGATAATCTAGTTTTATTGATGCAGTCCAAATTTGAAGTCGATCGGATAAAAATTGCTCGAGTTCTGCTGCGTGCCGCACTCAAAAAAGTGGTTTTGAGAAAAACGCGTTCAAAGTTTTAGGTTTGTTAATTTATGCGATAAATTGGAAAAAAAAATGTTTACCTCTAATCAGCGATGCCGGCACCATATAGCTGGCCTTCAAGAAGCAAATCATTGTCCCTAGCATCTTTTCTCGAACTTGTAAAGGCTCTTCTTGCTTCTTTTGCAGCGTCTGTGAGCGAGCGCTCCGCCAGCTCGATCCGCGCTGCGTCGGTTTCAACGCAAAAATTGAAACAATTTGGGTCGATAGTTATCCCCAACGTCTCCAAAACTTTCATGAGGCTTCTCACGCCATCATTGAATAATAATACCGCGATATCAGCTGCAATATCGACGATTTTTTTGCTCCCAGACTGACACTTGGGGGCTATTGCCCAAACTGATTTGTTGTGGCTTTCGTTGTTGTTTTGCGTCAAGCCGCCCAAACAACGCTGCAGCAAATCGTCTCTGCTCAAATTTTCGAAGACTGGCGTAATTGCCTCCAATACTTCCTCAGGAAGAGGCGGCTTATGGCGCTATTCAGAAATATTACCGCGCTTCACCGCTCCACAAAGTATTCAATATCTCCGAAAATAATTATTTTTTCGACCTGGGTTCAACGGCATCTTAATCTTAAATGTATTTTAGATTTTTCTAGATGGTTTTCAAAAAATTGATTTTCTGAAGCCGTCACAGTGGTGTTGTCCGTTAATGGAGCCACCACCAACTGGTGTCAGAAATAAGCAGGATTGGGGCCCGCGAGAGAGAGGCTGGGGAAAAATCGATGGTGGCCAATGTTTACACTACTCGTATATTATCCCTTATGGGCTAGGTAACGTCATACCATGACCTTACACATGCGTGCATTCGCCCGTGTGCGGCTTGCATGCTTTCCCGTCAGTATTTTGTTCTGTCGAGCGATTCAACGGTGCGAGAAGAGGTCTCGCGCAAAGTCCCTCTATTTATTGGCGACTGTTCGACCCTTTATATCCTCTGCATATATCTACCTCTCTCTCTCTCTCTCTCTCTCTATCTCTCTCTCTCTCTCTCTCTCTCTCTCTCTCTCTCTCTCTCTCTCTCTCTCTCTCTCTCTCTCTCTCTCTCTCTCTCTCTCTCTCTATCTATCTATCTCTCTCTCTCTCGCGCTCTCTGGCCGGAGCTCGCAGACGGCATGACGGGGCCGAGGGTGAGCAGAAATATCGTTTCAATCTCTCCTTCTCTCTCTCTCTCGCGCGCGAATGTATCAGCCAAACTCACCCTTTTACACTCGCGTAATTTACAATACCGAGACTACGTTCATCCGACCGAGACCCGCCTCGCGATACAAAAAACAAACGCTTTTCGTTCGAAAGAAAATGAACGAATATGAGCGACAGATTTTGCAGCTGAGATAATTTTTCGCGATAAGTATCGTTTTTCATTAAGGGAATTGTGCTCAGGATGACAATCAGATAAGACGACACACCCTCAATATCTTTTCAGATATTCGCGCCATACGAATAACGATGACGTTCTATGCTCGACCGATAAGTCCTGCTAGTAGCGAATTCTAGTATAGCCGTCTGTGAACGCGAGCTTTTACGTAGTAAATATTGTCGTGATTTTCAAATGCAAAAGAAAACTGACCACGTTATCATCAGGTGCTAAAAGTACTCGATGGGTGAGATTTTTTCTGGTTGAACCAATTTATTCATCATCTAGGGTCATTGTACTTCAAAAATACTGCACAACGGATATTCTACCTCCACAGCTTTTGTCACAACAAATAAACAAAATCTGCATTCACTTATGGTAAGTTGACATACCAGACGTCGGTTTATGATGGCACACTGTCATTTTACCCTGCTGCGTATAAAACCGGATATAAACACAGATTTTTCGGCTTATCTCCGTGTAGAAATTTGAGTCGGGAAAAAGTACTGCTTCTGATCTGCCGTCCCTAGCTAATATTAGGCTCTGGTCGGGCCTTCCACCCTGGAATAAGTTCGCAATGTAACGGGTCTAAGGGCCGTATTCATAGTCCTTCCTTGAGGAACAAGGCTTCCTTGTTCCTCATTTCGCGTTTGATAGACCTTCCTTGACAGAACAAGGAGCCTTATTGGCCTCCTTATTTCAAGGCAGGTCTCGAGCTTCCTTGAGGAAACCTTCGGCGCTGTGATTGGCTGTTTCGTTTCATATGACTAACGCTTGCGCTTGCGCTTGGCGTCTATGCAGTTTTTACCTGTATCGCAGACCAGTCTACAGGTTAACCTCAAAAACAGTTAAAAGTGGAGCACGTAAAAAGTTTCGAAACGTATCGCAGTGAACGGAGTTAAAAAAAAAAGCTGAGCTAATAACAGCCTTTCGCGCTCTGTATAATGAACATTCTTTCCTTCATCCATAATTGTACTCGTCGCAACTCAATTTCTAATTTTGAACTTTGAGGTTATACACTCGAGGCTATAAAATTGAGAGCCAAGCGGTTTGAGTTAGTTTCAAATATAGCCGAGTGGCGCTTCTATCAGCGGTCTTACCACCATAAGCAATCACATATCCCTAAATATGTCTTCCTTCTGGAAGGGAGAGTCGAGTTGCGACTATGAAACAAGGACGCCTTTGAGATTCAAGTAAGCCTTCATCAAGGCGTCTTTTATCCTTGAGATAAGGAGAGACTATGAATACGGCCATAAGACTAGGTCCCTATCCGCCCCCCCCCCCCCGCTATCCGATGTTACCTTGCTTACGTAGCCATCTGGCGGATTGTTGGCGAAATACAGTCAGGTAATGTCTTCTCGGCCAGAGCATTGACATTTCCCAATATGGCGACGAGGTGATCAAAAACCACGAATCACCTGCTGTACTTTTTCGCCTCATAAAATAATTTGGTTATTCTTTATGCTCGAATCATTAGTTATCGTAATTCCGGGATTTATGATAAGCATTGTTGTTCTCCCCGATTAGCATTGATGAAATGAATGCTTTCAATGACGAATAGAATTACGACAGATGTATTAGTTTCATCAAAACCAACTATTAGTATCTTTGATGAGGTGAAAAGCAAAGTCGCTGTTCCTTATTTCTTATAAACAGGCTCCACTTTTTAGAACATGTCAACGTTCTGGCCGACATTACGTGAAGATGTACTTGCTCGCAATCGTATCGCGGCCGGAAGATTGTAATTTCCAAACATAGAGAGTAAGCCGTAAAAAAAGGATTTTGCGGTCTTCCCGGTTCGTTCCATGGGAGGGCCGGGTCAGGTAAACCAGCCAAGGCAAGTTTGGTCAGGGTCGGACACAAAGTAGGGAATGCCCGGTTACATTTCTGCACTAATCGTTGCAGGATGCCTGGCTATTTTCAACGAACCTCGACACGTGAGGTCTGGTCACAAGAATGCATGACCAAGACCATTGAAGCTGTAAAGAAGAATGGCATGGGTTGGCTTTTAGCATCTAAACATTTCAACGTGCCGCAGGCAACACTTCATCGTCACTATAATAATGTTCCAGTAAATATTGGTTGCTACAAACTAACCTTTAACCCGGTAATTAATGTATCTAAGCATGATTCGGTCGACGTGTGTAAGATGATGTACATAGTATGTCATCTTAGACTGAAGTTTGACATTTTACACACGTCGACCTACATGTGGTTTTTAATTTTTCTATTTGCAAGTTGAATCACTAATGCCTGGAAACTGATTCTATTTCATTATAATAATAAATCTCTGTGGATATATGCTTGGCTTTGAATTCATACGACGTCATGTATTCAAATATTTATCGTAAAAGAAAAAGAATGTAATGTCAACCACAACTGGGGAGTTGTGGATGAAATTACATACTTTTTCTTTTACGATAAATATTTGAATAAGGTGTGAGGAAAAAGCACATGGTATAGTACTAACAAATGGTCAAAACTTTGCGACGCACTAATACTTTTTCTAAATCATTCGTTGGCTCCATTAGCTCTGACATAACCCCCAAAGAGGCCAACGGGCACAAAACGCGCGTAACGCAGCTGCGAATTGTGACAGTTACTGCAGTCAACCTAACAGCCCCGAATTACGAGAGGATCGTGTGACGTTGCCAAAGCTCGTGTCTATTTTAATAGGATTTTTTAACATCAAACATTTTTTGTCCGATAATCCAAACTCCTTCAAATTAACATGTATGTGAATAATAATTAGGATTGTCAACCGTACACTTGAAAACTTTCGCGATATTCATTCGCACACATTAATATTTTGCTACAATAAGTTGGCACTGGTCATGTTACACAATGTATTAGCATGGGAACTTATTTTTCATAATTGTTTGCCATTGAGAGTTGTTAGCAGCAACAAAAAAAATACACGTTATATATAATAAAAAAATGATAAATTTGCTGGTGATAATCAAAATACTATTGATTCAAATACGTCCATTATTCGTTCGAAATACCAATATATTTGAATTTAATATACATCAATTGTATGCGAATAAAAATATCTTTTATTCAAATATCTTTTATACGTTTAAAACAAGCATGGACTTCCATAAAGCATGTAACTATTTAAGGGGTCTTCTCACTTTAGACGCTAAAGATGGCTGTTTCCATCAATTCCTTTGATAGTCTTATATTATAGATATTTATATGAAAGTTGTTACACTTGATAAATACACGTTTGAAATACATGAAAAAATGTTTTTTCATTTATTCAAGTGACTATTTATAGACGAAAATGGCAATTAAAAAAATGCCCTAAAAAAATTGTAGGTCTGCGCTGTTGATGAAATCTCGGAGATGGATCATCCGAAATAAAAAATCAAACGGTTTTAGATTCACTATGTTAATGGCTATAGCCCATATCATACGATTTTTTATATATGCAAAAATAATAAAATAGCGGACATTTTTCGAAAAAAAAACAAAAGAAACGTTTTGTTCACCGTTTTTTGCAAAAAAAATAGCAAATATCAAAATTTAAAAAATCCTTGGCATACGCAATAGCTATAGTTGTAAAGAATATGTGGCTGAAATTTTATAAGGATTGGTTCAGTAGTTTCGAAGATCTTATCAACAAGCCGTCGGAAAAAGGAGAAAAAAACGCGTTTCAAGTTTGTTTGGATTACATAAATACATAAAAAAATTGTATGTATTTATTAAGTGTAAAAACTTTTATATCAATATCTATAATATAAACCTATCAAAAAAAATTATGAAAATAGCTTTTTTTAGCGTCTAAAGTGAGAAGACCCTTTAATTGGACTGCATCAAGGAGTACCTGAAACAAATGTTTAAAAAATTGATAATATAAAGTTCTAGTAGATTGTGAGAGGAAGAACATAATGATTCGATTAAAATATATTCTATTCAAACGAAACCGGCTTCTTTAAGAGTGCATCTCAGGGCGCTAATGCAAAGGTCTCAAGATGCAGGTCTTAAATTCTCAGCACCGAGACCGAAAATTCTTAGGTTGCAGATATAAAATTCATACCTTGTAGATCTAAAACTCGACCTTTCCAGTAAAACTTGAAAAACTATGAAAATAATTGGGTACCTTTTTTATCGACTAACCAAAATTAACTTCTTTTTAAATGTGATGAAAAGCTCCTGGTTCGTATTCAACAAATCTTCATATCCTCATATTGTTATAACATATAACATTATATATATATATATAAAATATATATTTTATATATAATATAATATATTAATTTAATATTATATACTAAATTACGAAATACTTGAATAATAATAATAAATTTAATATTATATACTAAATTAATTAACATTCGGTCATTGTCCTTGTTGCACAAATATATATATATATATATATATATGTATACGGATGCGTAATGAGACCAATGACCCAACGTTAATAAATTTGAGCACCAATTTCACGATTCGCTTGTCCATGTAGATAAGAACGAACTGACGAGGCACTTGAGCTCCTCGACGCGACGAGCTACAATGCGCCTCGTCGCACATGATTCGGTCCGATGTTACGAAGGGGGCGATATCACGAAGCGTCGAATTTCAACCCTTTCGTAATGACGAAAAAAAAAGAAAGGTCTTTTCTCGTTTCCCGCGCTCTGGGTATACGAAATCTCCCCCTCTATGTCGTACGTTGACAGGACGCCGGTAATCTGATTGTCGTGTCCCTCCGGCCGCAGGAGAACAGATTTTCTGTCCGGCTTTGCGAAATTGGAAGGGCGCCCCGATAGTGAGCAATCCAATGATTCGGACGAAACGCAACAGCGAATACGTGTGTGTATATATGTATATATACATATGGGATCTTCCGCGCCATTTCAGCTAGCTTTTTTGTAAAATTGTACCCCATGAAACGAATATCCACACCAGTTTTTCGATTTTTATCTCTCCTCTCCTAGGACTTGTATTTTTTTTGTTGAATGTCGTTTAGTGACGTTTTGAAAACGTTTAAACGCTGCTAACTCCCGAACTAATTGAGATATCAACAAACGGCACTATATCATTTTTTTTCATTTTAAAACATACTTTTGTTAAAAAATATGAAAAAAATTATCAATTTTCAATGGCAACGTTTTTTTTGCTTCTAAAATAAAAACTATTTTTTTAAAACATGATTGCTATTTTTTATATTCTTCAAAAAATTTTCTAAAATAGCATGACCTATTCTATGGTTTTCAAGACCAGTCTCATCGTGGGCCCATTTTTACTTCTATTTTTTTTTTAATTAACGAATTTTTTTTACACCACTTTTATCATTTTAATGTCCAATAATGCTATCAATGATTTTCTGATTTTAAATTCGGCTGCGACAGGCCAGGTACGGTTTATTCATCACTTGTACCGAATTTAGCAAAACAAAAGTTATTTCGAATAAATTTCTTTTCGTACTTAAAAAAAAAATTGTATTAAAAAAATGCTTTTTTTTAATCAACCGTTTCCCTGAAAAAAATCGGTAGTTGGCTATGCGTGCGTTTCACCCCTTAAAGCCATTTTTTTGCCGATACAAAAAATACCTGTCCCTTAGTTTTTGATACTCTTCCTCTTAAAAAAGTTTCAACAAAATCGGAGAAGGACAAGGTGATGTTCTTTGTTAGTGAAACTGCGCCCCGCTTGGTACGCGATGTGCAAGCCAATGCTACGCGGTCACCCATCCGGGTATTGGCCCAGACTATCGGCCACATGACCTACGCGACTATGAAGTACTAATTATTCGATTTGCATGCCCAAACGTTTCATGTCCGGAGAACATGGTGAGCTTCAATTTCAGACATGTTCAGAGTACTCTGTGCTAGGTGAGAGACGTGGGAGAGGAAAATAGAGAAAGAAAAGTCGTGCGGGTCGGATAGGATTTAAATCGCTGAGCCGACCAGCCCCGCGGGAGCGATTCTCTCCCTCTCTCTCTCCCTCTCTCTTCGTCTCCCCCCCCACCTCACGTTCCGGATAGATCGTAGGGCGAAAGGGTGCTGAGGGCCAATAGGGGAGGGTCAAAAAGTTTAAAAACAAAATAAAATGGTCGGGTAACGCAGTCCGAGAGCCGATGTTGGCTCTGGCACGACCATGAACCACGGAGGGTTACAGGAGGTCATGCATATTCACGCGTTGCATTCGTACCAACGAAATTAAGCGCCAGTGGAATTAAAGCGTCCAGTCCGAAATGTCCACCTGCTCTGCGCTTTCCCCCCAGTCCTACATCTTTTATTTTTTTCGCGGATTTATATACGGACACATGCACACACGGATATGTTGACGCGCGTGCTTGCGAAATACGCATGTGGGACCAGGCAAAGTGCCTTTGCAAACACATATGGATATGGGTGATTCTTCCGAAATGATCATGTTGCATGTTATCTGACTTTTTCAATAGACGCTATTCGATTACTTTGTTGGTCTTTACGGCATACAGCAGTTTGAATTTTTTCGAAATCTTCCTAGGAAACAGATTTAGCAGGAAAATCGTCGTTATTTTTTTCTCTGTATTTTGAGTATGGAAATCATTACTCTGGAGCCGCTATACTCAAAGTGTGCCCTGCGGAGCCCGGGGGCTTAGCAAGGCCTCTGCGAGGACTCCGCCGAAAATAAAAGAACTTCATACACCTTCCAATAACTGGAAACAATTTTATCAATTTATAGTGGAATTAAGGGGGGAAATCACAGCAGCACACAAAAAAATAGGCATATTTTCGGGAATTAATTTTGGCTGAATAAAAGTATCGATCGAAAATCTGTAAAGTAGGTTTTATAGCGATACTAAAAAAGTACAAAATGTAATTTTTTCAATAAAAAATATTTAAAAATGGCGGCTGCGCAGCATATGCCCCAAGGCGCCTATTTTTGAAAGCGCGTCGATGGCCGAAGACGTAGACTCCTTAATTTTTTACCTGGAAGGAAAAACCAAAATTTTTTAGTTTCCATATAACAACAGCTAGCGTGCTATGTAGGATTTTTTCGATATATTGATTTTTCGCAAAATAGTGCACGTTTGAAAATAAAGTTAAATTTTTAACAAACAAAAAACGCCATAAAATCGTCGATAAAAAAAAACTAAGCCATATAAAATTTAAAAAATCCTACGTAGCTCCGTGGAGAAAGATGTTTCGAAGCTACTGTCAAAATTTCAAGTCGATCGGTAAAGATTTGCTCGAGTTATGTCTTCGGCGAGCTCAAAAAAAGTGGTTTCGAGAAAAACGCGTTTAAAGTTTTAAGTACTGAGAAACCATATGAAAATTTCATATACCTCTAATCTGCAATGCCTGCACCGTACAGTCGATTTTCGTACGCAGTATCCTTTTTCGTCCCTTTTCTAACACGACTCGACGATGTGTCACTCATAATGACAATGATTTACAAATATCACTGTTTTTTATCACTATTTATGTTATATATGTATGCACGAAAGTAAAGCTTCGTGAAAAAGCGTTGTATTCAACGCAAGAAATTTGGGCGCTCGGACTCTTTTGCCGTATTCCATCATTTGGTATATTATTTTTAAGACCCTAATGCACCTTTTAAGCGAAAAATTTTTTTTTCGAAAAATTGAAAATTTTACTGTGATTTCCCCCCTTAATATTAAAAGGTACGAGAAGACAGACCAGACTGATTTTTTCATATGTTCCTCCGTTGTTAACACCAAAGTTTAAAGCCTTTATTTTTTGTGGAAAATCGATTTTTTTCACAACAGTGCAATCTATGCCACTTTTTAAATTTCGAAACAGTATCCGGCGGGTTTGTAGCTTCACCATTGTATCAAGAGTATATTTTCCATTTTTCACTTTAGACGAATCTAGTTACCGAAATCGTGAACACGACCGAGCCGTGTGGAGGTTACAGTCCTGAGATTAAATGACAATAATTACGTGATTATATATATTTTGCACTTAAAAAAGGCGGTGACATGTCAAGACTATGTACTATGTGTGTGCCAAAGATTGACCTTATCATCCCAATACCGGAGACGAAACAAAATATTGAAAATCGATCTGTTTTTTTAACTTCAAGGTTATGCATACCCCTTAAACAGGATCCTGTAGGAAGAGAGAAGGTGAAATAAAAAAGCGAGTTCAATATTTAACGAAAAAGGAGAAGAAGATATTAATAAACCAGTAAAAACTTGATAGGAAAAGGTTTGTACCATTCCTCTGGCCCTGCTATTTCTTTCAATCATGATGAGCCTCTCAAAACTAAACAATCAGCGTGTGATTCATAGAGAATTATATTATATCGATTAAAACTGAAATCAATTGCTGAAAAAACTGAAATCAATCAATTGAAGTTATCACAAGATATATCACAAGGCCTCATTTCATTACGTACATTAGGGGAACTCGGGGCAAGACGAATACACGGGGCAAGATGAATCTTAAGCCTAGCCACTAAACAGTCTGTGCGAGCACAGTGCCTCGTTGGAGTTTGGAGGGGGGGAGGGGTGAGCTAAATGAGTGTGAAAGTATCAACTGTGGTGGAAGCACGCGTCCAGAGTGAGAAAACAATATCGATTTTTTGACAAAACGATGTAATTTTTGGTAAAGTTTATAACTATAACTATAAACGCTATAACTTTTATCGTGAACATTTTTCTCCCAAATGAATATTTACTAAAATAAGACAGAAAAACTTTTAAAAAAATCAGTTTTGGTGAGTGTTGACCTTGAAAATAAAATTGGCGGGTATTTTCACTACGATATTCGTAATCAGCGAGTCAAAATACAAGGGTACACGAAATTCTAAATTAACCAGAGGTATGAGCTTTTCGCAAGTACACCCTGAAAGATTAATAAATGTCGATTAGTTTCGAAAATAATTAAAGTTGACCGACTCGTGTATGTGTTGTTCTATTTGAACATGACCTTAGCGTTATCATCTTGCCCAGACTTCCCCTATGTAGGGGGTGAAAAATCGGAAAATTTGGCGTTACGTAATTTTTGCACGCCCCCTTTACGTGTTTTCTTTCACTACCAATAAGTTTCCCCATAGTCCGCGTGTCACAGAAAGTATTGACAAAATTTTGGCATATCCGTGCGTTTCGTAGCATTCTTCAGTTGCCGGAAGTCTCCGCGTCGTAGTGTAGAATTTTCACTACACTATTCCCCCTCATCATTCACAGTGCAGAATTTCGATACCCGGTCACTTCCGTCGATGTGTCGATAGCTCGGTATCGTTGGGTCTCGAGTTGCCAAAACTGAGGTTCCACGACGCGAGGTTATACGTCAGCGTATATAGAGCGGAGGTGAAAATGCCGGTTGTCGATTGAGTCTGAAGTGACCGTGACATTGAAATGTTACACCGGCGCCCTCTGCAGAGGGTATAAAGAACCGTTTTCTCTCCCTCTTCCGCTCTCCACCTCGCGACCCATTACGCCCAACCGCACCGGGAACAGGGGTGTTTTGCCACTTCGGTCGACGGTGACGTCACACACCATTTTGCTTCCTCCTCCTCCGCGTATTGTTCCTCTCGATGCTCTCTCAATCTCACCTCTCGTCGCCGGCCCCGATCCGCGAAACGCACGTTTGGCAAAAAAGAAGAATCGAATCGCGGCCGTTTCCAAGCCGGAATAGAGCAGGGTCAAAATTATCGCCTAGTCAAATTACACGAAAAACGGACGAAACTTCGAAGAAATTCTGACCGAGCTGGATTTTTGTGGAGATCTTGGTAAATATGCGGATGTGGGGCTACTGCTAGGATCAGGCTAATTTTTGTTTGGGTTTGTTTGGGGTTTTTGAGGTTGTTTAAGGTTGTTTGGGGTTGTTTAGGGTTGTTTGGGGTCCGAATTCCGAATATTTACCGGCATATTTATTTTGATGCCCTAAAACTATCGTGAAAAATACCTTTAACTTTAACCGTCGGGTTTTTAGGGCTCAAAAGAGGGTAAATTTTAGTTTTTCGCTAGTATTTCGAAAATAATGAAGTTTTAGAGGAAAATAGTTAGAAGAAAAACTGTAGCTTATAAAATTCTACACAAAAAACCCATCTAGAAATTTTGTCGTAGAATCAATCGTTATCGCGTAAAAGTTGCGATAAAGTTGCAGTGTCTCGCAAGGAACATTCCTCAGGTGACACCCTTCGATTTTGTTGAAATTTGGATATGTTATAAAGCACCGAAAAGTAAGCGATACGTTTTTTTTTATCGGCGGAGAAGCGGTTTTAAGGGGTGAAACGCACTCTAAGAAATAGGGACGTTTTTCGTTTTTCGTCGATAACGTTTTAACGATAGGAGATATAAAAAAAAATTCAAATTGCAACCATGTTTATTTTTTCGTGTACTATACATTGGATATGAGAACGATAACGTTATCGAGGAAAAACGAA
>OX632360.1:40153465-40156086 GCA_951751655.1 Ophion costatus
TTAAAGATCGATAAAAAGTACTAACAAAACATACCTCAAGTCTAAAAAATGGTTAAGAAATATTTCGTTTTAAAAAAACCTATAAGTAAGCTTATTTTTTCATCGCCTATTTTCTTCCCCTTAAGGGGATATACCAGTGTGAACGCTGAACATGTGGATGATTTTCGGGAATTTTTTGGAAGAAAAGTTCCCAATTAAATGTTTCGGAAAATTAAGAACATACTTGCCTATATTTGACCTATATTACATAATTTTTTCATAGAAAAATATTGAGATTTTTCATAGAAAAATATTGAGACTTATGCGCTGTCTCCGGAGGCGCCAAAAAAAGTTCCTCCACTGCTGTCATGATACCGGCCGATTGAATAGCCAAAACCGAAAAAGGAAAAAATGTCGTTAAACTGGATGGTATTTCCTGTACAATGACGTAGGATTTTCGAAAAATATCAAAATCTAACAAAATGGCGTAGTTATGAAAAAAAACGTCTGTTTTCTTGCCTATAAAATGGTCGTTTTTTTCAATGCGAAATCGTCAATTTTTATCCAATTAAAAATATCCTACGTCATTGCACAGTAAATATATTCAAGAGTACTCAGTTCAAATTTCAAGTCAATCGGATAATTGCCCTTTGAGTTACAATGTCAGCAAATTTGAAAAATCTCATTTCGAGAAAAACGCATTTAAATACTTGACTGCGGCATTTTATACCTACGAGCGGTTGCTCTTCAGAAGGTTACCATTCGGGGAGTATTGGAGATACGGCCTTGAAATTTTTACAAAATATTCTTGAAAGTATAAACTGTCGAAAAAGGCAAAAAAAACGATTTTTTAAAAGTGTCTATTCCATATTCGGTTACTTTCTTCTAATGTTTCCGTCTATCGTCATAAAAATATTTCGATGATCAGTGTGCTCCGACATAAAAATGTATATAAAACGAAATGGCTGGAGTGCCTTGGAAGGGGCCGGATTGAAATTCCGAACTTCGAATGTTCAGAACGCTCAAAATTCTGAATTCATTAGCTAGTTCTCAACACGTCTGGTAATATATAATTCCAAAAATTTGTAAACAGAGTTATTATATAACCGAAAATAATAGTACACTGAGGAATTAAATGACAATAATCATGGGCCTGAATGATAAAGCATCGACTTTCCATAATTAGAGAGTACACAGTTCTAAAAAATTGTAGCGTTAGAAATTCAAGTTTGTTTGGGTTTGTTCGTTTGGGTACGCATTTTTTCGTTGTTTTCTTTTTGTTTACTTTTGTAATGCAAGGCACGAGACGAAATTGATTATTTTCAGGAGCAAAGTAATTACTCTCGTTTTGAGTCGATCATCCTTGAGTGGATAAAATTTGAATTATTTCTCATGTTTCAATGGTGCGAATACTTTACCACTAATATCATCATCACTTTTATCATTATTATGATTATTATTTTTTTTTTATAAATATAATTATTATGGTTATTATATGACATATAATATTATTATTATTATTATTGTGCGTCCATTTCACACAAGCATGGACCATTAAGACAAGTGCGAATAATTCGGATTCATTAGTACACAATTGTCTTGAACTATTCGAATATATATATACGGAATATTCCACGCCATTTCAACTAGCCCGTGACCCCGACCATTCTTCGTTTTCCTGATTTTTTTTGTAAAATTGTACCCCATGGACGGAATATCCATACCAATTTTTAGATTTTTATCTCTTCTCTTTTAGGAGTTATAATTTTCCAAAAAAGTCGATTTCAGAAGATTTGGAAACCTTTAAACGCTGATAACTCCCGAACTAATTGAGATATCAACAAATGGCACCATATATTTTTTTTTCATTTTAAAACATACTTTTGTTAAAAAATATGAAAAAAATTATCAATTTTCAATGGCAACGTTTTTTTTGCTTCTAAAATAAAAACTATTTTTTAAAAAGATGATCGCTATTTTTTATATTCTTCAAAAAATTTTCTAAAATAGAGTGACCTATTCTATGATTTTTAAGACTAGTCTCATCGTGGGCCTATTTTTCCTTCTATTTTTTTCAATTTAATCAAGAATTTTTTATCATTTTAATGTCCAATAATGCTATTGATTTTGTGATTTACAATTCGGCTTCGATAGGCTTAAAACGGTTTTTTTAAATTCCTGCTGAAATTAACGATTTTTTAAAAATTCGAAACCATTTTTTTGTTAAATTCAATAGAAGTGAAAAATCAACCGTTTCTGGCCTGTCGAAGCCGAATTGAAAATCACAAAATAATTAATAGCACTATTGAAAATGTATAACTCCCAAAAAAGAAGAAATAAAAATGTAAAAATTGGTGTGGATATTCCTGAAACACCCCTTAGCCAAAAAAACTTTTTTTCCGAAAAACACGCGCCGATTAAAAAATCTGAAAAAATTACCAAAAACGCGTGTTTATATGTAAAACTTATCAAGCTATCACTCGCAGTGGGAATATGATTTTTTATGTGCCTCCTGAGCGATTAACGTTTAAAAAATCCGAACAATTCAAGAACCGTTCACTTCGGGCGGATACTTAAATATTTTGATACTCACAATGAATATTTCCGACCATTTTTGAATAACCAAATCACAATCATGGACC
>OX632360.1:40156286-40158786 GCA_951751655.1 Ophion costatus
AAATCCAAATCCAAATTTTCCTAAAAATCGGGGTGCAGGATTTTGTTTTTGGTGATGGGGGTGGATTAATGCCAAACTATAACCCCCACGAGGTCGGCGCCGGGAGACAAAATGTTCAGAAAAATCCGGGCTTCAGTTTTGCCCACGGCGCCGAAGTCGGGGAAATTTATTTTGGGGGTGAAAAAGTGGGGTGAATTTTTGGAAAATCGATTTTAATTGAATAACTCTTTAGGAAAAATTCGTATACTTTTGCTTTAAATGGGTACGTTGCAGCACTTGAAAAGACGCGTCGATCGAGTATTTGATCATCACTCGTCGATAATATCTTCGCCCTCAAAAAATGGTTGAAATACCAAAAAAAATTCTTTATTCAATAACTCAAAGACAATCGATTTTTCGGGTATGTTTCAAATGTACGAAATATAGAGAATAATTTTTCCTATATTTTCGTTTCTATAGACCAGCCTTGAATTTGGATTTTCGAATACCCTCTCGGGGGCTGAAAATTCAAAATGAAATTGTGGGAAAACTATTGACTGTACGAGTTCGCCGCCGTGGAACAATTTATGGCTCGAATCCTCAGCTATACTTTTGTCCACAGCGCCAAACTCGTATCTCTTTATTTTCGGTCAATAGTTTTCTCAGAATTTCATTTTGAATTTTCAATCCCCGAGAGGGGTTGGAAAAAGCAAAATTCAAGGGTGGTCCATAGAAACGATAATATAGAGAAACTTATTCTCTAAATCTCGTCCATTCAAACCATACCCAAAAAATCGATTGTTTTTGAGTTATTCAATACATTTTTTTTTTTAACTTCGACAACTTTTTCAGGCGTGAAGATATTATTAGAGAGGCATAATAAAATACTCGATCGACGCGTCTTTTCAAAGGCTACAACGTTCCCATTTGAACCAAAATTGTACGATTTTTTCATCAAGAGTTATCGAATTACAACTGATATTTCAAAATTTCACCCCACTTTTTTACACCCAAAATAAACTTCTACGACTTCGGCGCCGTGGGCAAAACTACAGCCCGGATGTTCCTGAACATTTTGTCTCCCGGCGCCGACCTCGTGGCAGTTGTAATTTGGCATTAATCCACCCCATCCCCCTTCATCCCCTACAAAAATCATACACCCCGATTTTTCGGCAAACTTGGATTTAACATCTGCGGCACCTACCACATTACCTGTCAAAAAATTAGCCTTCTAATTTTTTCCGATTCTAATATACAGCACGAAAAGTAAAGGCGAGAAAAATAATCAAATGTCTTGTATCGATACCTATCTGAAACGCGTGTGTCCTACGATCTTTCTTAGTTTTCGTGAAAACAGGCATTGTTATGCTCGAAATAATTTTTCGACGTTTTCTGTAACATAGGTTTCATATATTTTTTCGTGTTGTGTATGTTCTTTCCTACTCGAAGTTTTAAACGTATTCCTTCTATGAACCCGAATATTTAACAACTAAGGGGGGGGGGGGAGATACATTAAGGCAGCGAAAAAATAGCTGATTTTCATGACTTTTTTTTAGAAGAAACTATTTCTTAACCGTTTTTTAGACTTAGGATATGTTTTATAACTCCTTTCGGCTTTTATATGGTATTTGTTATTTTTTACTAATCTTTGGGCGGATGTTGTTAGACGGCGTGACACGTAGCGTGGGCGGGAGTAATCGGAGAAAAAACCAACAAAGATCTTTCTCTCATTAATCGTCATACGCAGAATATGAACCAAGAAAAAGTGAGAAATGTTGAAAATCGATGAAATGATACGCTTTGAAACAAAAAGATTACATTTTGCAATGAAAAATTATTTTTTGAAAGTTTTTCAAAACATTTAAGTTTATGTTTTCGACAATAAGGTTAGAAGGATTTGTACGAAATTTCATTAGAATGGGTTAATTACCTTTTGAGTTATCCATCGCGCCAGTTTTGAAAATGCAGTTCCGAAGCTTTGGTTGTGGTTGATGGTTTCTAAATAGAATCCGATAGTGGATGCATAAAACAAAATTAATCATTCGCTTCAAGACTGCTGTTTCATTTTATTTTTGGTGATAAAACGCAAAGACTTTCTTGCCAACCTAATCAAAAAAATTATCATGTAACAACCAAAAGTAGTAAAGAAACATACCATAAGTTTCAAAAAGGGTGAAGAAATCTTTCCTTTAAAAAATAAGGTCATGAAAATTGCTAAATTTTTTTCTCACCTGAAGGTACCTGCGCCCTTAACTGATTTTTGTCTATAATTAAGTGAAAATACATGCCAATATACTGGTAACATTTCAAGCCAAGTTACCGAAATCTTTTAACCAAAAATTACGACTCTAAAAATCGTATAATTTACACGGCAATTCTTGGGGGTGACACGCAGGCCACATTTCTATCTAATAATTTATTATTAGATTAGCAATATTTTTATCAACAATTGGCCGTCTTTTAGCCGAGCATTAGGATTTTTTTTGTCATCCGAATTTTCTGCCGTCATATGGACGAGATT
>OX632360.1:40161286-40263786 GCA_951751655.1 Ophion costatus
CGGTTTGAAACGAACAGATTGAATTGGACGCAAAAAATTGCCACATTTTGCAATAAAAAAAATAGTTTTTTAAAATGTTAACCCTCCGATTGCACACTCGAGCATTTGGACCACATTTTTTTAAACTGACTAGTGTTTTATCAGTACATGTAAATGCGCTACGATAGATAATGCACATAGATATTTTTTATTCTGCGCTATTATAATAAATTTTGTATTTAGAATGCGAATCATAAAACTGAAAGCAAGTGTCCATTGTGTAGGAGGGCTATGTGAAACGAGCACGAAATGTATTTATGCGCCTATTGCGGTAAATGTGAATAGTAATAACTCATTCAAGTAAAAAAAATGCGAGAAATATACGTCTTCAACAATTAATCTGCCGAAAGGATCGATTTTTTCCATTTTCACTATCCCGAAAATGCCCAATTTCAAACTCCCGAATAAACATACTTTTTGGAAAGACGGTCGGCACTGTTTTTTTCTCGTATCTACAAACCTTCCTCTTTAAAAACCTTAAAGGACATTTTTTTATTAAAAAAAAAACATTGACGATCTTTTTCGTGCAAGTACGTATTTTTCAACGGATCTCCCAATCTGAGCGAATGTTTGGGCACTTAATTTTTGTTTCTCTTAAAAAAATAAATTTCGGGCCATGAAATAAGGATCGTTGACTACAAAAAACGTCTCTACAAAAAAAAATCCATATTTACCGAAATACAACGATCTGAGAAACGTTTGGGGTCGCATCGACCCCATATGCAGTCAGAGGTTCGTGGCGGAAGTGTGCAGTCGAAGGGATGAAAAACATTTAGAGTCATGTTTTAGAGAATGATATAGGTAAAAATCTATAAAAACTGAAACATCAGTGTGATCCATAGGACATTATATTATATCGATTACAACTGAAGTCAATTGCAACTTTCAAATGAAATATTTTGGTTTAGAAATTTCGTTGTCCCGCAGTGATAATTTCAGGTGATGGTTACGTGCCAATGATTACTCCAACGATCACGTGCCATGATCGAAAGAAATAGTAGGACCACGTTCACACAATATGTGAACCTGTCACACCCATCATGCCCGTCGCACCCGTCACACCCATCACATTTGTCACACCAGTCACGCCCGTCACACCGGTCACACAATATATGAACTGATTTAAAGCTCTGCAGAGGAATGATTAAGAAAGACGGTTACAAAGTTTCATTATTTATTGCAAGATACCTGTGCTTGTTATTCTCATCAGTGTGATCCATAGGAAATTATATTATATCGATTACAACTGAAATCAATTGCAACTTTCAAATGAAATATTTCGGTCTAGAAATTTCGTCGTCCTGCAGTGATAATTTCGGGTGATGGTTACGTGCCAATGATCACATGCCATGATCGAAAGAAATAGTAGGACCACAGTCGCACATTATATGAAACCGTCACACCCGTCACACCCGTCACGCCCGTCACACTCGTCACACCCGTCACACTTGTCACACCAGTCACACCCGTCACGTCCGTCACACTCGTCACACCCGTCACACTCGTCACACCCGTCACACTCGTCACACCCGTCACACTCGTCACGCCCGTCACATCCGTCACACCAGTCACACCAGTCACACCCGTCACGTCCGTCACACTCGTCACACCCGTCACACTCGTCACACCCGTCACACTCGTCACGCCCGTCACATCCGTCACACCAGTCACACCCGTCACACTCGTCACACCCGTCACACTCGTCACACCCGTCACACTCGTCACACCCGTCACACTCGTCACGCCCGTCACATCCGTCACACCAGTCACACCAGTCACACCCGTCACGTCCGTCACACTCGTCACACCCGTCACACTCGTCACACCCGTCACACTCGTCACGCCCGTCACATCCGTCACACCAGTCACACCCGTCACACTCGTCACACCCGTCACACTCGTCACACCCGTCACACTCGTCACACCCGTCACACTCGTCACACCCGTCACACTCGTCACACCCGTCACACTCGTCACGCCCGTCACATCCGTCACACCAGTCACACAATATATGAACTGATTTAAAGCTCTCCAGAGCAATAATTAAGAAAAACGTTTACAGAATTTCGTTATTTATTGGGAGATAGTTTCAAGGGCTGTTTTTTTCCGATGTTTTCGATTTTTTTGTACCTTAGCTTTCTAGTGTATATGAAGTATGGATAGTCACATGCCAGAGGAATTATTTTTACACTCGAAATACAGAAAAAAAAGATAACGACGATTTTTCTGCCAAATCTGTTTTGTAGGAAGATTTCGAAAGATTTCAAACTGTTATATTCCAAAACAAAAACCTACAAGGCAATCGAATAGCATCTGTTACAAAAGTGGGCTTGCATGCAAAATGATAATATCGGGAGAATCATTCATATATACCGGACGAATATTGGGCACCTGTTATATGCCTATGTAATGGTGACTGGCTTTTTCAGGGACTAGATGTTTCAGGGCTATCTGACTGTTTCAGGAACGGTCTTTAAATTTCTTCCAACCGACCGGTTGATGCCCGTAAGTGGGCAGGACCGTCCTTGAAAGAACTTTCATATGAACACGCTTGATGACAGGACACTTGAAAGAACCTTTGTATAAATGCGTTCACATCTGTTCAACACTGATTTCCAAGATATTGAATTTTTCATAATGTCGAGTACGGGCACAGTCGGCTACTATGAGGAAAGTCCTTAAAGTCGAATATTCTCAAAATCACCTTTCACTGTATATAATTATGTGTATGCGTTTATGTGTACGGAGCACATCAATAATGCAGAGCGAATGGTAGCGTGACCCAGGCCCATTAGGTATGGGTCTAGAGTCGTCAGGGTTAGGAGGGCTTTTATTGGGATAGGTCTTCGACTCTTTCTTGTCGCAAAACATTCATGGAGTTACGTGGGTTACGAAGCCAAAAAAAACATATTTTCTCTATTACAAAAAAACTATAATATATAAATTATTTTATTCAAAATGTTAAGCACATAAACGAGTAACATTTGACAAATCTTTTGTTTTAATTTCATCAAAAAATTTAGGAAATGCAGCCGGTCGGACCTGGTTTCCGGAGACCCCTAAAAAAAGTGTCCTCGTGGTGGTCAGGATAACTCATGATAGCTTTATCTGAAATTGAAAAACCAATTTTTTTCTGTTAGTAGATAAGTATAGCTCGTGATTGAACGAAGGATTTAAAAAAAAATTGAAATTTCAGTTTCTGTCAGATTTTTATGCAAAATATAATCGAAAAAGGAAAACCTTCGTTCAATCACTAGTCAATGCTCTTTTGAAGAAGTGTGCAAAATTTCAATAAGATCGGTGCATTCGTTTTTGAGAAATCGTGTCCACTTTCTCTCTCTCCTAAGGTCTCCTAGTCTGTCCGGTTGACTTTAAACTTTGGGGGAATATTCCAGAGATATTGTACTATCGGATAATAAAATTTAAAAGATAGATTTTTTTTAATTTGTCTATTTTTCGAAACTCCCTGAAGCAGCGTATCAGAGAAGATTTTATCGCGATTTGTGAAGAAATGGCCTCGATGCTGGATACAGATCGCGAGTGTGCAGTGTCTAGGGCAGAAGAGAGACTTTTACGAGCGTGGACTCTTGTTCGCTGATACGCTCGACGCGGGGCTTAATAATGTCGCCCGCGATTATTGGGTTAACCGTCGCTCGGGTTACTCGGTTCAATTGCATTCGTCTCGCGTTACGCCGCGGAGGGCTCATCTCCGGGAGACCGAGTGAGCCAAGGTATGTATATACCAAAGTATACGGCGCGACGATTACCGAGAAAATAACCACCGCCGATCGCACATATGTGCACTCCGTGGTGCATTACTTCGTGCAATTTCTCCTCCATTAAGTCGTGTCAACCTCGTGGGATTAAAACAGAGAAAGGGGGGGGGGAATACATTCTAGTAACCCCGTACTCCAACCGCATGTAAAATGCATTTATTGCACTCTCAGCGACAGAGCGATTATTAGCGCACTAGCAGTTGGTTCTATGAGCAACATGGACCAAAAAGCGGAAATCAGATTTTCTCTCAATGAATAACCCCTCTCTCTCTCTCTCTCTCTCTCTCTCTCTCTCTCTCTCTCTCTCTCTCTCTCTCTCTCTCCCGCCCCCTCCTCGCTACTCTCTCGTTCCTCTCGCTGTGCTTCACTATAAGACTCTATGCACCAACGTAATTCAACATTTTTCCCAATATTCTATAAAGTTGTATAAAATATTCACTGAGGCAGTTTTTTCATAATAATCATCGATAACGTATGGCATTTACAAGTTGGCAGTAACACAAAAGTTTTTTCTTATTCGCGTAATAAAAATATAAAAATGCATAATTTTGCTCTTCAATGATAAATTTTGTGAAAAATCAGCAGTTACAGAATAGATTTAGCTCGTATGCATTTTTGTGAGGTTAGTTGAAAAAAATGCATAAACCGTTATTTGATTCAACTACGGACCATTCCTCCATAAATGCTGCCCTTGTACGATTGGAGCTCTCGGTTTGAGGCCTTAGGCCACTGTAGAGGCCTAAGGCCTCTGTAGGCCACTGTAGAGGCCTAAGGCCTGAGGCGAGGCGCTTCTATGCTCAATCTGATGCTCCGCCATATTGCGACAATCGGTTAATAACATTTTTTTAATACTCTTCAAATATGTGTCAAAGTACAATAAAATTTTGAAGCAGGTCCGTTGTTCTTTTCCTCATAAAAAAAATCACCAACAATCACCTTTTTTGGTGTCTACGCCAGACGACTGCCTTAAGGAAGTTTTCCAGTGTGACAGCCCGAAAAATCGCTGTTTTTCGCGATTTTTTTTTTTAAAGAAAAAATAATCTAATCGGTCTGGTTTTTTTTTGTATATTAATTGGGTATTGAAGAATACAAAACAATTTTTTAAAGATCGATTTATTTATTAATTAATATCTATAAAAATGATGAAACAATTGTTGCAGAAAATGCACTTGGATGTGGTGTCCACGTTGGGGGTCACAATTTTGATCTGAAACAAAAAACACAAAAAGATTATTGATCGGTATATAATTGGCTTTCGTGCTATGGAGGCTTTTTTTTTTTTTTTTTTTGCAAAAATGGCGCCGGTTTGAACAAAAAGTATCGATTTTAGCATTTTTTTTGGCAGTTTTTTTTACAAAAAAATAGGAAGATGTCAAAAAAAAAAAAAAAGCTTCCATAGCACGATAAACAATGACGTTAAGAATATTGTGTAAAAAATTCAACTCGATAGCTTTAAAACTCTGCCCTCCAAGTTGGACACCGTTTTGAAAAATGCTGTTTCGAGAAAAACGCGTTCAAAGTTTCGCTGTAGCTGTAGCGCTCCGTTGCCTTCTTCCAAGAAATGCTGTACAGTAACCGAAATAATCTGAATTTCGGCATGAAAATTTCAGGGAATATTCGGAAGAGTGTATACTATTCGATAAAGCAAAAAAAAAAAATCGATTTTTTGAAAATTTCACACCGGAAAGCTCCCTTAAGGAAATGCACTTTCGAAAGTTCACCGGGCACGGTACAACGGTCGAGGGAACAAACGGCGAGGGGTTGTTTCTCCATATACGTTGCACCGTCGAGCCAGATGGTTGTCGTAGGTCAGTCATCGAGAGCAAGGAAAAAAAAAGAATGCCCTCGTGTCGCCCTCCCTGGCCGTATACGAATAGTCAAGGACCGTTCGTGTACGGCGAGGCTGCGTTGGACATTTATTCACCGTACGAACACTCGTTTTACTCGATGTTCGTTCTCATTGAATTGCATTGTTCCACGTGATCCGACAGACGGGACGAGTACGCGACGCAAGTCGCTATGCGTCATTGCCGAACGTATTGATGGTGACGCTGAGGAGAAAAAACGATGATGCGGTGGAGCAGTGAAAAGCGTGAGGTTACGGTAGCCCTATCGACAGGCTGCAGTTCATAGGATTTTCATAATTTTTTTTTGAGCTTCACTGAATATATTAATAATCGTCTCTGTAAAATTTCAGGGTCGGTTATCGACCTTATTACAGAGAAAAAAAATCGCGTACTTTTGTGTAGGAATCCCGAGGCGACATACAAAAACCCAATTTCCGGTCGCTACGAAAGTGCATGCAATAGTGAGAATCCGTCAGATTCTTAAAAATAATCAGATTTACATACTCAACACTTGTAGTAAACCAATGCTCTCAGAAAAAATAGGCTTATTGACCTAATTTTCATGTAAGGAAAAAAGGAAAAAAAAAAGTATTTTTATTCGAATATGTAGTCCTTTTTTCGGAAAATTTTATCTTTTTCGTTCCGAAGGTACAATTTCATCAATTTTCAGCATTTCTTACTTTTTCTTGGTTCATATTCTGCATATGAGTGTGAACGAAAGACAAATGTTCGGTGGTGTTTTTTCAGATTAATCTCGTCGACGTTACGTGTCACGCCGTCTGACACCGTCCGCCGCAACCCGTTTTAGAAGACCGTGCCATACCTACGCCATTCTTAAATATCAATAAATAAAAAAATACCATGTAACAGCCAAATGGAATGATAAAACATTCCCTAAGTCTCAACATAGTGAAGAGATTTTTCTTTATAAAAAAAACTCTTGCAAATCAGCATTTTCATCCACGCCTAAAGGTATCACCCCCTTGGGAGAATGAACGATGAGCCTACATAGCGAATTCTCTTGATGTATGACTTAACGCTACCTCCACCAATGCCTGGATCCAACAAAGTTGCCGTATACCGTAATACACACACCCACACGTGTCCGAACAGATGGGTATTTATGTATTTAGATGTGAATATGGGTCTACAAACGTACGGATACGTATATGTAAACGTTGACTACTATGTACGAGTAGAGAAGACGCGTGGAAAAGGGCACTTGTGTTCGGTATGCACTCCGAACGAAAACACGCCGCTGTGAGCCAAAAATATCGCGTATGAGTCAACTTGAGAGTCTAAATAGGAGGTTCGACGAATTTAGGCCTTGCATCTGGATTATAAGCCCGAGTTTGGGAGCTATTTCTCGAACGGACTGACCCTCTCACTCTCTCTCTCTTTTTTCATTCCATTAAAAATTTATTTTAAATCTTGAAAAAAAAATGTCCTTATTTTGATTATATTTTTCTATTTGATGTATTTTACGTTCGTTACTATGTTGCTTATTCTGTTGCTTCGATATGATTCGATTTTCCTTCTGCATTTTGGATTTATTTCAGTTATTCGTCTTGTCGCAGGCTTTGCTTTTGATTCTGTATAATTTTGTAACTTCGTGTTTCTACTGTTTTTTTGTGTTCTCTCGGTCGATTAGTTTTTTAGCCACGCCAGTTTTGAAAATGCAGTTTAGAGAACCTTAACCATTTTTAAAGATTAATTTAAAAAACCATGTAACAGCTAAAAGTAGTAATAAAACGTACCTTAAGTCAGTAGGGACTACACTGCAATAAAAATTCAACCATTTCAGTGAGAAGGCTGTGCCCGCTTATTTTTTAAATAAGTTGCCGAATCGTGGTTCTATTTTTGAGACGCCTATTTCTCTTCTTACAAGAACAAGAACAAGAACATCCCTCAGGTGACACCCTCCGATTTTGTTGAAATTTGGATATGTTACAAAGCACCGAAAAATAAGCGATACGTATTTTTTATTATTGGCCGAAAAACGGTTTTAAGGGGTGAAACCACCCCTCGAAAAAGGCATATCTAGGGTCAATATAGCAGTTTCACACGGAAGTAGTCGACCGATTTTAATGAAACAAAAACAAAGATTCTTCTAATCCGAAGTAATGAAAAATCCACTATGGTGACATTGCAAAAAAAATTAAGGGGTCAACCGCTCTAGAGATGCCTTTTTTCGAAGGGTGGTTTCATCCCTTAAAACCGTTTTTCCGCCGATAAAAAAAAATACGTATCGCTTACTTTTCGGTGCTTTATAACATATCCCAATTTCAACAAAATCGAAGGGTGTCACCTGAGCTGTTCCTTGTTAGTTTTTATGTTCACCATTGAAGAGAACGTTATAGTCCAGTAACAGAGACGAAAAACCCGCACTTTGGTTGCATACTGAAAGTAACCCTAATAAAATGTTTCCCCTCAACACGCCCCAACCCTAAGGAATAGGGGTTGAAAACGTAAAAATCGCCGTATCTCGATAATTAATGGCTCGATCAAACAATATTTCAAATACAAGTTGTTTGGAATAATAAAATACGTATAAAGTTATCCAACGTCCAATCCCCTATCTTTGAAAATAGCGACCCAAAACCGCCAGAGCACCACTGACCCAGAATTTTCTAATCGTTTTTGTGCCTCTATTTTCAAAGATAAAGGGTTCGAGGTGAGATAACTTTATACGTATTTTGTTATTCCAAACAACTTTTGTTTCAAATATTTTTTGATCGGGCTATTAATTCTCGAGATATAGCGATTTTTCAGTTTTCAACCCCTATTTCTTAGGGTTGGGGCGAGTTGAGGGCCAACATTTCATTGGGGTTACTTTCAGTACGTAACCATCTAGCTTCAGTTAAAAATTCTAATTCTACGCTAAAAGTGTTAGCTTTTCGTCTCTTTCGCTGTTATTTTACAAAAATCTTTACAAAATGACTTTACAAAAATCGTCATACCGTGGTCGATTTATGTAGTCTAACCAAATTCCTCGTTGCAAATTAAAGCTGATAGTCGCGGCTATGAAACAATGCGAAGGAAAGAAAAATTGGCAGAATTATACCTACGGAAAACTTTCCGAGGGCAAAAGTCTCGTGTCCAAGGCATCCAGTATATGAACAGAGCCAGCGTCGTCCAATCTCGAATTTCAGACCATGCGTTGATTCCGGCTCCGGCGGGATCTACCACGGTCGAGATACGTGCGTAACGAGAATCTCATACGTGACGTGCATATGGTTGATTGCCTAGCCGGATTCGCTGCAGCTTCGACTTTTGCCGTAGTGTCGGTCCTGCGGCTATGCGGCGGGAAAGAAGTGTCGCAACTCGGTCAACGTCGCTACGCATATATTATGTGTGAGGGGATAAAACGTACGAGTGGTCGGCGGTGAGGAGAGGTGTGGGCGGGGACCGAGAGAGAGGCAGACAGATAGGCAGACAGGCAGACAGACAGATAGACAGACATACAGACAGACAGACAGACAGACAGACAGACAGACAGACAGACATACAGACAGGCAGACAGGTAGACAGACAGACAGACAGACAGACAGACAGACATACAGACAGGCAGACAGGCAGACAGACAGACAGACAGACAGATAAGCAGACAGACAGACAGACAGAGAGACAGATAAGCAGTCGGACAGACAGACAGGCAGACAGACAGACAGACAGACGGACGGACAGGCAGACAGACAGACAGACAGACAGACAGACAGACAGACAGCCCAACAGACAGACAGGCAGACAGACAGATAAGCAGACAGACAGGCAGACAGACGGACAGATAGACAGAGGGACAGATAAGCAGACAGACAGACAGCCAGACAGACAGGCAGACAGGCAGCCAGACAGACAGACAGATAAGCAGACAGACAGACAGACAGACAGACAGACAGGCAGGCAAACAGACAGACAGAGAGACAGATATGCAGACAGACAGGCAGACAGACAGACAGATAGACAGGGAGACAGATAAGCAGACAGACAGACAGACAGACAGACGGGCAGACAGACAGACAGACAGGCAGACAGCCAGATAGACAGATAAGCAGACAGACAGACAGACAGACAGACAAACAGACATGCAAGCGGGCAGGAGACAGACAGACAGACAGAGAGGGAGAAAGAGAGAGAGAGCGCACGATCGGAGTAGATAATACGTAGGTGCAGCAAAACAGCAACAGCACTGAACCGTCGACGAGAGAGGAAAACTCAATTCGCGGCTACTTTGATGCACCCTCCCTTTGCCCCTCGTGGCTCGCTCTTGCCCAAGGGCGTTTCGTCTGCTGCATGCGCCCTCCAGCTACACATATAACGTCACTCCACGAGACCACACAGTTGCTCCTATATGTTTTTCAGCATGCAATAATGTTGATACCCACAGTACACGAATAAGTACCCTTCCTATATGTCGCTTCCACCTCCTAACTTGCGGCATCTCTTTCACTCTGCTCTCCCATCTCGTTTATCTCCGAATACGCGTTTCCTTTACCCCTGTATATATACTGATATAAGTATATACATGCAGACACACATACCGGGTGGTCCATTTTAATATCACACCTCATTTATCTCGAAAAATACAGCTCAGATCAAGTATTGAGTATAATAAAACTTTTAAGGCGTACAGGGGGACGTTAAAAAAAATTTACTGCAATGTTTAAAACCCTTATGATGAACATTTTAATAAATTATGTCGTATGGTTCTAAAGTCAAGTGTATATTAGGGTGGTTAAAATAAAACGATTTTTTTTCATCAACGGATAATTGAAGTATTTTGAGAAAAAGAAAGTTTTGCAAATTGAGGGTTCTAAACAATTTTTTAGTGAGTGCTCAAACGCCTATTTCATGTTTTTTTTCACAATTATCGGAGTATTAGTTTTTTTTATCTTGATGCGGAAAATGTTAGTGCGTGATTCAATGTAAGTGTTGATTTAATTTTTTCTGTAACAATACACAATTTTTATTAAATTTTTGTTTTCACCGTAAACGATCTGTATTTGCAGATTGAGAATCAATATGTGTAATTCGGTTGTGAAAATTATATCAACCACTTGATGAACAGGAACACGGTGTTTACATCACTGAACGTCAAAAAAGTATGCTTGTTCTTTTTTAAGTAATATGTTGTTTTAGAGTAAGAAAGCGACGAACAAAAATTGACGCAAAATTGAGAGAAAAAAATTTTAAGTCGTTTGAGCACTACCTATAAAAATGTTTAGACCTCTCAAATGTTATATGAATTACTATTTCACAACGTAGTAACATTTTCCGTTGAGAACCGCGAAAAAAAATAAGAATTTTTTTTTGAACACCCTAGTGTATATTGATTAAGGTTTGATATTAGAATGAAATAAAATCAGTTTCGGGACTTGAGTTACGTAAAAAAAAATCGAAAAATAAAAAACCACATGTAGTTCGACGCGTGTAAGACGGCATACTTCAGTCTAAGATGACATATGTATGTCATCTCATACACGTCGACCGAATTATGCTCAGGCACATTAGGGGCCATCTAAAAAATTCGATTTTTAAAGTATTCCTTTGTATTCTGTTACTACGATTTCTTCCAAACATGTTAGTGCAAATAAAACTGAATAGTTAGTAAAATTACCTCTCAGGACTACATACACAAACCTGCACTGCATGGCGATGTCCAAAAAGCAATGAACCCCGACTACGATGATTTACAAAAATTCAAACGAATCTTTTTATTCACTTGTGTGGAAAACTGGTAAATATTCGGAAGTGGGGCTCCTGCTAGAATCAGGCTAATTTTCTTGAAGGGTTCAAAGAAACCCAAACAACCCTAAACAACCCCAAACAGCCTCAAACAACTGCAAACAACCCCGAACATCCTCAAACAACTCCAAACAATCCCGAACAAAACTTAGCCCGATTTTAGCAGGAGCCCCACTTCCGTATATTTACCGGAAAACTACTTGGAAAGCATCATTCGTCGGGATCGATGTCGTTGTCGCAACAAACACGGCAACCTTGTTATTCAACCACTCTCGGCAATTTTGTTATTCTCAACCAATCTAGAATTTTGAGAAAATTGTTTTTTTTTTGCTTAAAAAATATTTTGGGGCAGAGTACATCAACGTAGATGGATAAATGTATGGTGCAGACATCGCAAATTAAAGGTAAACAAAAATGTCAAGGATTTAAGTGCTCGTACAACTTTAAACGTTTTTGTCTCGAAACAAGTTTTTTCAAACTGGGAGGACGGATTACTCGAACACCTTTGCATAGACCGATTTGCAATTTTGATAGTAGCTTCACAATCACATTCTCTATGGGAGTACGTAGCCGTTTTTTGATTAAATGTAAACTATTTTTATAAACAATCTACTGCTTATTTTTGGGCAAAAAAATCGATTTATTTCTTTCAGAGTGCGCCATTTTTTAAGCGAGTATTTTAAGCACCAGATAATAACGTGGTCAGTTTTTTTTTTGCATTTCAAAATCACGAAAATATTTACTACGTAAAGCCTCGCGTTCACTGCCGGATAAACTATGTTTAGCTACTTCGACACTTATTGGCCGACCATGGAACGTCATCGTTAGTTGCATAGATTAGATTAGATTATATTAGATTAGGTTTATTAGTGCTACTAGGACACAAACGTCCTCTGGCACGCAATTCCTCTTCTTTCAATATACACAAAAATATACAAGCGTAAAATAAAAGGCTCAATACAAAAACAAAAGAAAAGTGGCTCTATATAAATCAAACTTACACTAGGGATGTTGAAAACTTGGCTTCCTCGTGGTACATTTTGAATAGCGCTGAAATAGTAAAAATGGTATTCCAACCAAAAAATTATGAACTTTATCATAAAATTTTTCCTACAAAAGTTGTTATTTTTGATCTGATAAATGTTTTGGTTGAAAAACATTTAACCAAAACATTTATGAAGCGTAAATATTTGAAGAGATATCGAGGGTGTGTTGGCTCATCTGACTATATCATCTCATGCTCAACTTGCCAACGCAAATTCACCTTTTCAGCATTGCTCTTGATTTGGATCACACATGGCGAATAGAAATGGGGAAATCAAATATTCAGGCGAAGGTTTCTCCGAAATTATGAATATTGACAGTGTATCCTCATAATAAAATTCGACAACGATGAAAAGATTTCGAACATTACCGCTATCTACCGTTCATTTTCGCGGAATCTAACTATTTCCGAGACCTGAGCAACTCCACTTTCATCGTTAGAGAAGTTAGTTTCATTGTTAGGAAAGAGTTAGAGTTAGTTTCATTGTTAGGGAAGAGTTAAAGTTAGTTTTATTGTTAGGAAATAGTTAAAGTTAGTTTCATTGTTAGGAAGGAGTTAAAGTTAGTTTCATTGTTAGGAAAGAGTTAGAGTTAGATTCATTGTTAGGGAAGAGTTAAAGTTAGTTTTATTGTTAGGAAATAGTTAAAGTTAGTTTCATTTTTAGGAAAGAGTTAGAGTGAGTTTCATTGTTAGGAAAGAGTTAAAGTTAGTTTTATTGCTAGGAAATAGTTAAAGTTAGTTTCATTGTTACGAAAGAGTTAAAGTTAGATTCATCGTTAGGAAAGAGTTAAAGTTAAATTCATCGTTAGGAAAGAGTTAAAGTTAGTTTCATTGTTAGGAAAGAGTTAAAGTTAGATTCATCGTTAGGAAAGAGTTAAAGTTAGATTCATCGTTAGGAAAGAGTTAAAGTTAGATTCATCGTTAGGAAAGAGTTAAAGTTAGTTTCATCGTTAGGAAAGAGTTAAAGTTAGTTTCATTGTTAGGAAGGAGTTAAAGTTAGTTTTATTGTTAGGAAAGAGTTGAAGTTAGTTTCGTTGTTAGGAAAGCGTTAAAGTTAGTTTCATCGTTAGGAAAGAGTTGAAGTTAATTCCATCGTTAGGAAAGAGTTAAAGTCAGTTTCATTGTTAGTTAAAGAATTTACGCAATCTCGGAGGGCCCTCAGTGAAGAACCGTCACCAGCCTTCAAGCCGAAGTAGAAGACGCTACCACGTGAAATATAAGGGGAGATCGCAGTATTATTCGACCAGAAATTTCTCAAAGATGAACAATATCTACGGCGAACGAAGAATCGTCAAGCTCCGCGTCATTTTCCAGAGCCCGATTATTTGTTTTTTTCTAAAAAAAACGTCAACTACCCGTGAGAAAACTGGATTGGAAATTTTGTAAGGTTATGTTGACCCCGTACATGCCGTTGAGAGCCCACACGAGGCTTCCGAGCGATATACACTAAAATCCTATGGTCGCCAGTCAATTCGAAAAATTTCTTACGTGCGATGACACACCAGCCTCCCAAAACTTGCCAACTCCCCAACGAAAGACAGGACCGAATGATCGGCGACGATCCTTTGAAGGGAGCGACTCATGACTAGTGTCAAGTTCGATAATGCGATTGACCCTGACATGTATACGAGATTTGCGAACAATTTTTTTTTTAATCCTGATGACGGAGAACAGGTACAATATCGCGCCTATCGAAAAGCTTTCAGACTCCATATATATATATATATATATATGAAGCACGTAAGTTCTGCACCAGACGGAAAAATCCCAGACACACATACTTGGATGGTGGCCGAGCACCGGTAACAATTCCTATAAACCAAAAAGTCGTGGAGTCTCCTCTCCCTCTCTCTCTCTCTCTCTCTCTCTCTCTCTCTCTCTCTCTCTCTCATTCTTTTATTCACTTCTCGATTCGGCCCTTATTCTTCCTTTCCTCCGACTCTTTCCCGCTCACGTTCTCGCCATTCTCCGATTTCTCTCGAGCCACCCCCGCTGCACACGCGCCTCATCCGCCCCGAATGTCTGGCTCGGGCGTATACGGGAGTGAGGTAGCGTCATCGGGGCCAGAAGCATCACGGGCCGGGGAGGGGGGAGGGCGTCCGGAGGACCGAAAGCAGGAGGGTGAGGGGGAGAGTAGACAGAACGTGGAAGAGGCAAATGGAACGAGGAACAGAAAGTATAGACGAGAGAGAGAGAGAGAGAGAGGGATGCAAGTTCCGAGGGCCGGTGTACCAGCAGAGCGGGGAGGGAGACTATACGTACTCGTGACGTTGCGTCTAGACGCCCCCTCCAACGCCGCCTCACCTCTGCTCCGATGCGTTACTCCTTCTCTCATCCCACCCACCCACCCTCTCTCTCTCTCTCACCCTCTCCCTTTCTATCTCTCGGTACAGCCAACACTGACACCCTCGACGCGAACCCTGCAACTCTCGTCAGTGGAGTTGCAACGACGACGTCTTCTTTCCGCGGGACGTTGCGAATCCTCGAACGTCAGGGCAGGAAGAACCAGAAAAATGAGGGTCGTTGGAGGAAAGTCTCTCCTGCTTCCGTTGAACGATAGACTGCGCGATTATCAAGTAGTCAAAGAGGTTGGAACCGTCCAGTTGATTTTTAGTTGATGTTCATGTTCAGTTTATGTCCAGTTGTTCCAGTTGATGTCCAGTTAATTTTTCGGCAAATGCACAATGAAAGGGCAAGATTATGGATTTTTATATTTTTATATTTTTATACATCCAAGTAATCGTACTACCAAGTTTTTTAAATATTTTTACATATCCAAGTAATCCAAGTAATATATCCATTATATAAGTAATGGATCCCAAATATCCAGGTAATATGTCCATTATATAAGTTATCCACCAAATATCCAAGTGATATATAAGTTATCCGATCTTTGTACAAGTAAGTCATCCAAATCCAAGTAAGTTATCCAAGTAAGTTAGTACTAAAAACGTAAGTTATCCAAGTAAGTTATCGAAGTAAATAATCCAAGTAAGGTATCCAAATATCCAAGTAATATATAAGTTATCCAACAGTTATCCAAATATCCAACATTATATAAGTTATCAACGAAATATCCAAGTAGTATATCCAAGATATAAGTTTTTTATATTTTTATATATCCAAGTAATCATACTACCAATTCCAAGTAATCATACTGCCAATTCCAAGTAATCATACTACCAAGTCCATACCAAGTAATCATACTACCAAGTCCAAGTAATCATACTACCAAGTCCAAGTAATCATACTGCCAATTCCAAGTAATCATACTACCAAGTCCATACCAAGTAATCATACTACCAAGTCCATACCAAGTAATCATACTACCAAGTCCAAGTAATCATACTACCAAGTCCAAGTAATTATACTACTAAGTCCATACCAAGTCCATACCAAGTATGGACTACCAAGCCATCATACTACCAAGTCCAAGTAATCATACTACCAAGTACCAAGTCCATGTAATCATACTACCAAGTACCAAGTCCATGTAATCATACTACTAAGTACCAAGTCCATGTAATCATACTACCAAGTACCAAGTAATCATACTACCAAGTACCAAGTAATCATACTACCAAGTACCAAGTAATCATACTACCAAGTACCAAGTCCGTGTAATCATACTACCAAGTCCAAGTAATCATACTACCAAGTATGTCCGAGTAAAAAATATAAAATCATACTACCAAGTATGTCCAAGTAAAATCATACTACCAAGTTGAAGCAAAATATAAAATCATACTACGAAGTTGAAATCATACGACCAAAATCATAATACCAAGTTGAAAAAATATAAAATCATACTGCCAAGTTGAAGCAGTACAGTGCGACCTCTATTATCGGAACAGTAGCGTGATCGGCACCGCGTCACACTTGCAAAAATGGAGACTGCGCATCGTCCGCTCAAGCCGACTCTGCGCAGCTGGGGTAGCCGATTGCAGTATCAGGGAAGACTACACTAAAGGAGACCGAACTCTAATGGGAGGTTTAGGGGAAAAGTGGTACTCGAATCTGCTGGATTTAAGGGGTTATATACAGTGAAGATTTTCGAAAAATCGATTTTTTAAATATTTTTTTCGTAATGTACATATATTTAAGGATGTTGAGTCCCCATGAAACATGTTAATGTTAATTGTTCAATAAATAGCTTCTTAATCGTCGTGACATTTTTACACGAATACTTCATGTAAAAACATACCAATTTTTTAGAATTCTATCATCATTACTTCAACCTCCTTAACGGTTGAAATAAAAAATGATAAGAAAATTCTGAAATTTTGGTATGTTTTTGTATGAAGTATTTAAGAGGTCGTGTTAAAATTTCACGACGATTAGGAAGCTCGTTATTAAAAAATTAACATTTTGTTAAGAACAATTTTTAAAAGAAATAAAAAAAAATTATCAATAAACTTCGTTTTGTTTCCGTTGCTTTCAGTATATTGTAGATATTACAAAATTAAGAGGCCAAAAAAAAACTTTTTGCAAAGTTACATCAGTTTCCATAAGACAACATTTAATCTGTGAATGTTAATTGTTCAATAACGAGCTTCCTAATTGTCGTGAAATTTTTACACGACCTCTGAAATACTTCATACAAAAACATACCAGATTTTCAGAATTTTATTATCATTTGCGATTTGGGACTCCACATCCTTAAGCACACACACAGAGCATTTCTTGTCAATCCGGCGAATATTCTCGAAGTTACACACATATTTGTAATGGCGTATCAGACTATATGTAAAGTGCTTTTTAAACTTTAAACATGCTTTTCTCAAAACTGTGTTTTTAAAGTCGGTGAGCGAGATTTCTCGGAAACGGCTAAACCGATCGGTCTCTAATTTGAACACAATCTTTTCAAGTATATTTTTTAGTAATTAACCGAAGGTTTTTTCTCGCCGATAAATATTTTCCATTTTATAACCAATTTAAGGCTTAAATTTTTTTCAAAAATCGATTTTTCTTTGAGTAGCCGCCATTTTGTAAAAAATTATTATTTTGCTTATTCCTTCGATCAATTACAAGACAATCCATTATATTGACGAAATATTTTTGGTTTTTTTTTCATTTTAAATGATCCAGTCCAGAGATATCGTGCTCGCCGCAAAACGCCTTTTTTTAGAGTTGCTCCAGGAGATTAGCTATAGCAGCTTTCAAAATAATTATTTTTACAATTAAAAAATGTTAAAGTACAGTTAAAAGTTACCATAATGTGTGTACAAGTTTTTACGTTAATGGATTTGAAGGTCTTGTTAAGAAAAATTCTCGAAAAATCTATCTTCTTGGGCCTTCTGACTGTATATACCCCCCTTAAGTAGTACTTGATTGAGCCACCAGTAAGTCTGTTCTAGAACTCGTTGTTACTCGTAATCACGGTTTTCGTTGTCGTTAGCTAGCGACAGCCAAACGCCAGATGTTTTCAACTGTTTAGTTAGTTTTCAAATGGCTTTTCCAAATGTTTTCAAATGTTTAGTTAGCGCTATTCCGTTGTTAGAAGTCGTTTATCTTAGTGCTGAATAGCCACAAAAATTACGTCATCTGTAGCGTGAACGTCTTGCCTATCTAACCGCACGTAAAATTGCATACATTGAACTATTTTTTACCTCTGGGGCTTTGCTGTGGAAAAATTTCAAAAAAATCGTACAGATTGAGCACAGTCTAGATAATAACATGTATATTTTTTAAAGTTTGATCTTGGATTGTGACTAACGCTGCAGCCTCCTTACGAGTGGCAGGGCGAAAAACGTTTTTCTTTTTTTACAAAATGCAGAGCTTGAATCTTTACGTTCGGGGCTTTTTATTTTTTCTTGGTAATTGATGTTTCTGAATAGAAAAATTACGCATTAGTGCTAAAAAAAAACATTTTGGAGTTGAAATAATGAATAAAAATCGAAAAATTGCTTGTTACGGTGATTTTTGACAGAAACGATAAATTAAAACCTTCGGGGCACTAAGAAAAAAAAATCGCAGCGCTTTGCAACTTTGAGGGTTTTTTGGGAAAACGTCGAGTTTGAAAAATTACTGACGATATCCTTTGTTCATCTATTATATCCAAAGTTATACCAAATTTTCCAAATGTCCTTAAATTCGCAAACTTTCAACTGTTTTCAGTCAACATCATCACTTCGAATTTTTTTTTAATCAACAGCCTCTAATTGCATGTCATGGAGAAGGTTTTGCAGTTTCCAAAACTCTACTTTCATTTTCTGTACGATCATTAGTTCCCGAGTAATTGATTGTCAGAGTTAAAATGGACTTTTTTGCTTTGATCGACGATTACTCCGCGCCAAATCATCGTACGGAGCTCCATAAGAGGTCAAATTAAAGCTGATTAAATTGTCTAAAAGTGTATTATGGTCGGATGGTACAAAAAAATGTTTAAAGTCCACAGACCATTTTAAAGACGAGCAAAAATTTAGAAAAAAATGTTCCGTTGGTTTTCGAATGATTACTTAAAAAACGCCCGCGCTAAAAAAATTTACTGCCCAGTTCTGAATACTAGACCCTTGAAGCTACAATTTCATTCTGCATTTATTTTCTGTACGACCATTTTTCTCCGAGTTATTCGTTGTTGAAAATCACCCAAAAATTTGGCACGTCTGGTACCGTAAACGCTGTCAACAAAAACACGTCCCAGGAAAACGACTGTAACTTTTTTACCGTTTGAATTTTTTCAACCAAATTTTCACACGATGTAGATAAAGTGTCATACTTCAAAATGTATATCATGACTGTTCGATAAAATGCACTTTTATACACAAAAAAAAATCCTAAACATAACCTCACTTTTAAGCCCTGAACATCGTCGAGATAATTCCCACGATCACATCAATCTCGTTAGGGTATAACGAAATAGCCGAGACCAAAATCTCTCGATAAATTTTGGATTTTCGTATGATCGTGCAGATCGGATTATATCGAGCGTGCAGCAAAAAGTTATTTTCACGTTCGGCGCGGAGTGACGAAACTTACCGACGTGTACAGACAGAAAAATAAGCGTCGTCGGTCTGACAAACTTGTTTACCCACATCGAGACGAGCCGCGGCGATACACAACGGGGCGAGCTGAGGCAATAACGAGTTTCGCGAATGGTCCCGGTGACCGGTTGTTAAATGTTAATTTGCACTTGGGCTTTGCAGGTGACGGGGGCGCCGCGACGACCGGACTTCTCGTTCACCTGCCCATTCGTCTGCCCATTAGCTCGCGGATCATTATTTCATGCGTTTTTGTTTGCGTTCGTGCCGCTCGTCCTGTACACAGACGTCACGCGTGTCTCTCATCGTGCTCCACTTTCTGTCGTATGCACAAGTCTGATCGCCAATCTACCCTGTACAACTGGAATAACGTTGGAAACGTTCTGCGAAGCTTCTTCGGTTGATTCAGCACTCTTTTTTGGCAGTTACTTTGGCAACGTTCCTTCGAATGCCCAATTGGACTTCTACGACACCAAGCATCTACATTCAGCCCACGCTCACTTGTTCCAGCTGTTAAGGGGTTACCCCCACTTGCGATTTTGAAAAAATCGTTTTTTTTTATTGCATTTTTTTGAAGTATAAGTATCTGAGAATATGTCCTGAAAGTTTCAAGTCGATCCGAACAAAATTGACTGAGATATGAGCGTTGAAAGAGAAGAATCCGTTCTTCGTGTAAACTGAAATTGAAACTTCAAACGCGTTTTTCTCAAAATGGCATTTCTGAAGTCGGCGACCAAGATTACTCGAACACTAATGAACCGATCTTCTTGAAATTTTGCAGGCTTATTTAATACATAAAAATGTAGTCTTTAATCGTTCGATTTTTTTTTTTCGAAAAAAAATGGCCGTTTTATAGCCAAAAAACGGCCGTTTTTTTTCGTTAAAATCGAACCATTAACTTTGACTGTCCGCCATTTTGTGAAAAATGAATATTTTTTAAAATCCTTCGATTAAAGACTAGTTTATACTTATATTTGACTAAATCCATCCGCATTGTTTTTTCAGATGATCCACTTCGCCGCAATGTTGGTCACCGCAAACCGTGTATATAAAAACATTATTTCATTGACGGCCATTTGCCACTAAACAATGTAATATTTTTAAATAAAAAAATTACTGAAAGTTCTTCAAGATGTGTTCTTTAAGATGGTATATTGATCGATTAAAAAAGTTTTGTAGTTTTCTTTAAAAAAATTCAAGAAAAAAGCCTTTTTTGCGCTACAAGTGGGGGTAACGCCTTAAAAATTGTTCTTAACAAAATGTTAATTTTTGAATAGCGAGCTTCCTAATCGTCGTGAAATTTTAACACGACCTCTTAAATACTTCATACAAAAACATACCAAATTTTCAGAATTTTCTTATCATTTTTTATTTCAACCCCTAAGGAGGTGGAAGTAATGATAGAATTCCGAAAATTTGGTACGTTTTTACGTAAAGTATTCAGGAGGTCGTGTGAAAATTTCATGACGATTAAGAAGCTATTCATTGAACAATTAACATTAACATGTTTCATAAGGACTCAACATCCTTAAGGGATCTTTTGATATTTACTAATTTTTTTTGCCAAAAATTGTGGAAAAAACACGTTTTTTCGAAAAATGTCGGCCATTGTATTACTTTTGCATATATCAAAAATCGTATGATGTGCGCTATAGCCATTGAGATACTGAATTTAAAACCGTTTGATGTTTTTGTTTCGGATGATTCATCTACGAGATGTCATCAATGGCGCAGACCTACAATTTTTTTGGACATTTTTCAAATACCATTTTCGTCTATAAATAGTGACTTGAATAAATAAAAAAAATGTTCTTGTTTTTCGAACGTGTATTGATTAAGTGTAACAACTTTTATGTCAATATCTATAATATAAATCTACCAAAAAAGTTCATAAAATAATAAATAAATCTATTTATTTATTATTTCATGAACTTTATTTTTCATGAAATTTATTAGTTAAAAAAAATTTAATTTTTTAATTTCATGAAAAATTTAGCGAAATTTTATGAAATTTATGAAATTTATTATTTCATGAAATTTATTATTTCTTTATGATTCTTCTGTTACTTTTCATGAAATTTATTATTTCATGAACATGAAAAATATAAAGAAATAAATCTACCAAAAAAGTTCACGAAAATAGCTTTCTTTGCGATAACTTCCAGTGGATTTTTCATCGCTACGGATTAGAAGAATGTCCCAAGAATTTCACCTATCAAAACCGTTTTTCCACCGATAACAAAAAATACGTGTCGCTTAGTTTTCAATGCTCCATCACATATATAAGTTTCAACAAAATCGAAAGAAGGAGGGATTTTTCGTGTCAGTAAACATACTAAATTTCAACATTCTATATTCAAGATTTTTCGCATAAAAAATTGGTGAAAAAATCGAACGTTTTCTGTCCCAGGAAAGTAGGAACCTCCCTTAATGTGTTAACCGCAGCCACCGATCTCAAAAGCATACGTTTATTGTTCAATGCTGCATAATGTAGTCGGTTTCCATAAAATGGATATTTCCTGCATCAAAAATATACTCCGCAAAGATCCTAATACTTGTGGGGATATGTGACCGGGCATTCCTTACTTAGTACCAAGTCCTGACCAGACTCGCCTCGTCTGATTCACCTGACCGGGCCCTCTAATGGATCAGACTGGAAAGCCCACGAACTCATTTTTTACGGCTTACCCTCTTTATGTGGAAAGGACGATGTTCTGGCCGGGACACATAGCGGGCAGGTATACTGTCACATGATGTATACCCGGCCACGACATTGACATTTCCTGAAAAGTGAAGCCTGAATTCTAGAACTTTGTCAAACTGCCCTTTAGCCTATCAAATATATTTATAATCGATTAGAGTGAAACTAATACGTCTGTTGTAAATCCATTTACCAATATATAAACATTCTTCTCATCAAAGATAATCTACGAGAAAAAAATTGCCGATCACAAATCCCGCTATTGCAATAACTATTAATTTACCCATAACGAATGAGGGAATTATTCAATGAGCCAAAAAAGTAAAACAGGTGGTTCGTGGTTTTCGCACGCCAAAAATTTGATTTCGCCAAAAATGTAGTTGAGGAAAGTAAAAAAAAAACATCAAATAGACGCATGTAGTCAATGTCGATAGAATTTTCCTGTCAGTTTAGTGTTTCGCCGAAAATCCGCCAGGTGGCTACGCACTGAGTGCTCTCGCGAACTTGAGCCACCACTTGTACAGCAATAAGACCTCCACCTACTGTACCTCTTACCCATACTCTTGTTGGTACTTACACAATAGTATCTCTACTACCCGATTCGAATTTTCATGATCCTTCGAGAGCCTAGCTCGCCGTCCCTATTGTTGCCCAGATGTGACCCAATGACGGCCCCGGTTCTGCCGCTCGTAAATTTGTTAGGGTAATTACGTAACGACGATGTCAAATTCGACGATATACAAACAATACGCTTATTGTTTACGTTCATTTTCATTTAGCAACAATTGAATACTTCATCCGTAAATTCGTTCGGTACCCCCGTGATAAATAATTCAGTCGGACGTGCGGTCCGACTGAGACTTTCGGACTACGGTCCGATAAAGTACGACAAAGGAGGCACGAAGGTAACGAGATCTGTGGCTGAGTCGGATTAAGGGGGGAAATCACAGTAGCACACAAAAAAATAGGCATATTTTCGGGAATTAATTTTGGCTGAATAAAAGTATCAATCGAAAATCTGTAAAGTAGGTTTTATAGCAATACTAAAAAAGTACAAAATGTAATTTTTTCAATAAAAAATATTTAAAAATGGCGGCTGCGCAGCATATGCCCCAAGGCGCCTATTTTTGAAAGCGTGTCGATGGCCGAAGACGTAGACTCCTTAATTTTTTACCCGGAAGGAAAAACCAAAATTTTTTAGTTTCCATATAACAACAGCTAGCGAGCTACGTAGGATTTTTTCGATATATTGATTTTTCGCAAAATGGTGCATGTTTGAAAATAAAGTTAAATTTTTAACAAAAAAAAACGCCATAAAAACGCCGATAAAAAAAAACTAAGCCATATAAAATAAAAAATCCTACGTAGCTCCGTGGAGAAAGATGTTTCGAAGCTACTGTCAAAATTTCAAGTCGATCGGTAAAGATTTGCTCGAGTTATGTCTTCGGCGAGCTCAAAAAAAGTGGTTTCGAGAAAAACGCGTTTAAAGTTTTAAGTACTGAGACACCATATGAAAATTTCATATACCTCTAATCTGCAATGTCTGCACCGTACAGTCGATTTTCGTACGCAGTATCCTTTTTCGTCCCTTTTCTAACACGACTCGACGATGTGTCACTCATAATGACAATGATTTACAAATATCACTGTTTTTTATCACTATTTATGTTATATATGTATGCACGAAAGTTAAGCGTCGTGAAAAAGCGTTGTATTCAACGCAAGAAATTTGGGCACTCGGACACTTTTGCCGTATTCCATGATTTGGTATATTATTTTTAAGACCCTAAAGCACCTTTTAAGCGAAAATTTTTTTTTTCGAAAAATTGAAAAATATACTGTGATTTCCCCCCTTAAGATCGGCGTCTCTCTCTCTCTCTCTCTCTCTCTCTCTCTCTCTCTCTCTCTCTCTCTCTCTCTCTCTCTCTCTCTCTCTCTCTCTCTCTCTCTCTCTCTCTCTCTCTCTCTCTCTCTCTCTCTCTCTCTCTCTCTCTCTCTCTCTCTCTCTCTCTCTCTCTCTCTCTCTCTCTCTCTCTCTCTCTCTCTCCCCCCCCCCCCTTTTTCTCTCGAGCACGACCGACGTAATAACAATTGAATCCGCGAGAGTACCTACTCGTCTTTATGACGATTCTCGACTGTCGAGAACCCACGAGGCCGCGGGTATGACGCACTGGGGGACATCGTAAAGACGGCCTGCACTTACACGCCGGCATTTCGGTGAAGTTGACCGACCTGACACTCTCTGCTCCAGTACATCACCAGGGCCGGGAAAGTCATTTCTCGGAGACGTAAATGTACTTTCGGCAAAAGCAAACAAATATCTTAAACTCAAAATAAGTTGAAACTAAATTAAACTATTTTCACTGGCCTTCATGTTTCTGTAAAAAAGGCAGCGGAACGAAAAAATTCTCAAATGTTTTTTCGGAATGACCGAATGTCTTCAAAATATGTGGATTTTTTTTCAACGTACTTACACATAACTTGCTGGAAAAATGAGTTTCGTGATCTGCAACATTTTTTTTTCGACAAACTGTTTTTTTCGGCACACTGTATTTGTTCGTTAGGATGGATATGTTCTGAGCCAATCCCACGAGAATTTTTGTGCTTAAGAGAACGTCGGTCAGCTTCACGTAAAAGGGGCGTGTCTGGGTGTCTCGCCATTGAATACCTTGTGCGATGAGAGGCAGACCACGGGCATCACTTTAATAAATAAAGTTGTTGGATTACGAAACTGAGGGCTACGAGACCGAGAAACGGAGTCGTCCCGAGGTGACGTGTAGCGCGGGATCGCAGATAGTAGAAGATTAATTGTTGACTGAAGGTAGATGGTTGCACGCTGAGAGTAACCTCAATAAAATGTTGACCCTCAACTCGCTCCAACTCCGAGAAATAGGGGTTGAAAACCTAAAAATCGCCGTATCTCGATAATTAACGGCCCGATTAAAAAAGGTTTTGAACAAAAGTTGTTTGGAATAGTAAAATCCGTCTAAAGTTATCTAACATCCAACCCCCTATCTTTGAAAATAGCGGCACAGAAACGATTGGAAAATTCTGGCTCAGTAGTGCTCGTCTTTTTGTGCCGCTAGTTTCAAAGATAGGCGAACGGACGTTAGACAATTTTATACATATTTTCTTACTCCAAACAACTTTTATTCGAAACATTTTTTGATCGGGCTATTACCGCTCAACATACGACGAATTTTATGTTTTCAACCCCTATTTCTTAGAGTTGGGGGGTCACTACTCATTGGGGTTACTTTCAGTACGCAACCATCCAACTTCAGTCATAAAATTTATATTCTACACTAAAAAGTGCTGGCTTTTCGTCTCTTTTGCTGTGCAGCAGTCATGTGTAGCATAGCATGACAGCAGTCTCTTGGATGAAGTGGTACCTCGGCCAATCCAACAAAGTCCCCCGGACAGACGGAAGCGCACCGGCAAACAAAAAAGTATATATAACGGCGGTTTAAAGATTATCGGCACGCGCCATGCGTATCACGTGTACCCACATATCCGCCTTGCTATATATGTGTACACCCACTTACATATATATATATATATATATATATATATATATATAGTGGTTATTGGATCCGTAGTCATAATACACCGTGGCTGCATGGCTGGCACAGTAGCGGTGAACATTTGGCGAAAAGTGCGCGGGGGCTTGGGGCGAAGGGGTTACAACGTGCAAATACACGCGCGCACACTCAACAAGGATTGAAGGCCTCGGAATTAGCCTGAAAGGGTTTCTGGTTACGGCTGCTGCAGCGAAATAAAAAATAAAAAAACGTAACCAGATGGCTTTTGTTTAGTCTGGTCTGACGGAGCTGCTCCACACTCATTCGTTCCCTCACTTTTCCTTCCACTTCCATCGAGTCGTGGTTATGATAACACTACTATCGCTGTCTCCCTTCCTCTCGTCCGGCCGTCGACTCGATCACTTCCACCTCTCTTTCTCTCTAGGTCGTTGCATACTAACTTTGCGAACAATGTACAATGAGAATCGATACGAGGAGAACAATAATTCTCCTTGTTTAAGGATGTTGTCCCTATAAAACATGTTAATGTTAATTGTTCAATAAATAGCTTCTTAATCGTCATGAGATTTTTACACGACCTCCTGAATACTTCATTTAAAAACATACCAAATTTTTTGAATTCTATCATCATTACTTCAACCTCCTTAAGGGTTGAAATAAAAAATGATAAGAAAATTCTGAAAATTTGGTATGTTTTTTTATGAAGTAGTTGAGAGATCGTGTTAACATTTCACGACAATTAGGAAGCTTGTTATTAAAAAATTAACATTTTGTTAAGAACAATTTTTAAAAGAAATTAAAAAAAATTTATCAATAAACTTCGTTTTGTTTCCGTTGCTTTCAGTATATTGCAGATATTATAAAATTAAGAGGTCAAAAAAAAAACTTATTGCAAAGTTACATCAGTTTCCATAAAACAACATTTAATTTGTGAATGTTAATTGTTCAATAACGAGCTTCCTAATTGTCGTGAAATTTCTACACGACCTCTGAAATACTTTATACAAAAACATACCAAATTTTCAGAATTTTATCATCATTTGCGATTTGGGACTCAACATCCTTAAGGCCTTAGGCCACAGTAACGGATATAAAATCATGCGCGAAATTAACAATTTTTTCTCGTATGAACAAGCGATTCGCTCATAATATTAATTACACATCTATTTAGTATGAATATCAAGCGGGCAGAAAATAGGTATATTTTTTTTTCGATGTTCAAATTGGCAGACTACTCGAAGCTTCTCGAAACAGCTTTGTTCCAATTGGCTTGGAAGATAACTTCAACAATTTTCACTCGATTTACTTCAAATTTAAAAGTTGTGTTGCTAATTGCATTTCGCAGAGAAGTACGTACGGAATTTCCGATTAATCGAAAACTTTTCATTTTATGAGGAATTTATAGTATGAGCAATTATGACGAAATTTTTCACTGAAAATTAATTTTTTAAGGGGCCAGTACACTTTGGAGCCACGAAAAAGGCTATTTTTGCGATTTTTTTGAGGATTTTATAAAAGATATGAATATAAAAGTTGTTGGGCTTGACAAATAACGTCTGGAAATACATTTAAAAAAAAAATTAATTTATTTTTATTCATTTTTAAGGATGTTGAGTCCCTATGAAACATGTTAATGTTAATTGTTCAATAACGAGCTTCCTAATTGTCGTGAAACTTTTACACGACCTCTGAAATACTTCATAAAACACGTACCAAATTTTCCGAATTCTATTATCATTTGCGACTTGGGACTCAACATCCTTAAGTACAAAAACTATAGTTTAACGTAACGCCTCAAAAATATTTCACCTACATGGAGATTCGAACCTACGACCTATCTATATACAGGCACGCTGCCACTATGCTACCGGGTACTTATGGTATTTCGATCGTAGATTTGCCATAACGGATAAAAGTAATTCCAGCTGCATTTCCGAATAGCTGCTACCTCCGATATAGGTGGAATTTTGCACAGATTGCTTTTTTGATAATATATGTCACTGTTCAAATCGATTTTTGGCGCGGCCCAATAGTTTTCGAAATATCGGATTCTAAAAACTGATAAATGAATGCGCTGATATATCTATATCGATCATAGCGTGCCACCGCTGTCTCTACTTTATTGACAAATGATTTACGTCTTCACTATACGATTACCATAATGTTATTCGTATAGTCACTTTTCGTAAGATCTTGTAACAGTTTATACTCAACAAGTGTTAATGTCAACCATACAAATAGTACAAACTTGCACTGAGAAAAATGTCCATAGTACTTATAATATAAAAAAAAACCCCCATGGTAAAAGTGGTCATAGTAAAATTCATATAGCTTATTGCTACCGCAATCATAATATGGTTAACACAACTATAAGCGTCTATCTAATCATGCCGTTTTGGTAGTGTGTTTTTTTTATCTAGTATCCCTGAAATAACTATTAACTACTGTGAAAGACTTTACAATATCGATATAGTTAATTCAGTTAATATTTTTACAATAGTTAGTAGTTTTTTCCGGGATAATAGATAGTCGAGCACGCCACCAAAGTTGCACGTTTAGATATATTTTTCGCTTATAGTTGTGTTAACGATATTATGATTACGGTGCCAATAAACTATAAGGAATTCGACTATACTCTCTTTTACCATGCCCGTTTGTTGTAAATACCGTGCACTTTTCTCTCAGTGTGGGCCTCCCAACTGTATATAACCCCTTAACAATTATCACATTGTGCTGTGGCCATCGTCCCGTGGACCCAGTCCGATAAATCCTAGCCTAGCAATGCTTCCCAACATTCAAGCCTTCCCCAGCCTTCAATGGGTCGTTGACTCATTTTTCGACTCGACACACCTGCTGGCCGATTCACCGACGGTGAGGCCGTTGGCGGTTTGAAAACTTGGGAAATATAAACTTCTTTTTATTGTCTCGACGTCGAACGAGGCTCGTGTATTTCTCGTAGCGAGACTAACTGATAAATATTCGGGACGTGCGTGAACCGAAGTGTATTAGCCTCATCGTGAAGAAAGTTCCCGAGGGAACGTACGTCGAGTCGGCAAACTTTGTACGAGAGATCATGGAAAGGGGCGAAGAGGAACTCGTGCCCGTGCATGTGCTTCGTCCTTTTCCTCCCTCGGGAGAGTCGAGCCCTCTATCGCAAGCGAAGCAACACAGCCTCGTCGGCGGTCGAGACACTCATACGAATTGAACATGACAAGCAATATATACATGGGGCATTCCACGCCAAATCGACCCTTTTTCATTTGACTAAAATTTAAGGGGCTATACCAGTGTGACACTTTCAAAAAATCGATTTTTTTTTGTCTCTTTAAAATCTTTAAAAAACTTTCAAAAAATCTTTGAACGCGTTTTTCTCGAAGTGAGAGTTTTCAAATTTCAAAACGACCATTTTATGGGCAAGAAGTCAGACTTTTTTTTCATAACTACGCCATTTTGTTAGATTTTGATATTTTTCGAAAATCCTACGTCATTGTACAGGAAATACCTTCAAGTTTAACGACATTTTTTCATTTTTCGGTTTCGGCTACTCAATCGGCCGGAATCATGGCAGCAGTGGAGGAACTTTTTTTTGGTATAGGTCAAATATAGCCAATTATATTCTTGAATTTCCGAAACATTTAATTGAGTACTTTTCTTCCAAAAAATTCCCGAAAATCACCCAAATTTTCAGCGTTCACGCACTGGTGAACCCCTCAATATAATTAATTATTATATTGAGCCTCTTAAATTTGTTATTGTTTCCTTCTAAAACAGCTCGTGTGATTTTTTATATTTTTTTACAAATGAACAGAATTGTGTGGCGAATTTATGAGAAAGTCGACGTTTCTTTTGAAATTTCATAACATTCTGAAAAATGGACCAAATGAGATCTTTTTTACTAATTATTCGTTGCGAAATGTACTTTATGACAAAAACATATTTTGAAAATGTTCAGTCATCTTCGATGTAATTTTTTGGGTTTTCGGAAGAAATACAATTTTTTTCAAAGTTCAAACTTTTTGATTTGTACTTTTTTTTGTGAAAAAAATGGATTCGTTTACCGATTTTTGCCACCGGACCAATCGTCATGACATTTTTCTTTCAATTTTTTTCCTAATTGACATATTTTGCTTGTTGATTTTTCAAAATTTAACTTTTTCTATGATGATATCATTTTGAATAGTTGATTCTATGATATTCAATACTTTGCGTATAATAGTAACATATTAAAGAAGTTTTATAATGATTTTCAATCATTTTGGCGGCTAATTCGAATATTGCTCGAGACATTTTTGAGCAAAACATTTATCTAAATTTTTCTAAATTCTTCTAAATTCTAAATTTTTCTAAATTTTTCTAAATTTATCTAAATTTATGTAAATACACGAATGTATCTAAATTTCATTTTTTTACAGTATAGAATTTATTAATCGACAATATTACATCACAGGAAACAAGTAAACTTCGAACAAAAAAACAGGAATAAAAACCTTTCGACTTAGAAAAAAAATGGAAAGAAAAATGTTACCACGTTGGGTCTTACGGCAAAAAACGCTAAATTTATCATAATTTTTTTCACAAAAAACAAACCAAAATCAAACTGGTCGAACTGTTAAAAATTCACATTTTTCCCAAAAACCTACGAAATTATATAACAGATGACTTCAAAATAATTAAAATATTTAAATATTAAATATTTTCAAATATTAAATGTTTTTTTAAAAAGCTAAATATTTTTAAAATATTTTTCTTTCTCAGAAACTACATTTAAGAACAAAAATTTTTTTAAACGATCTTATTCGGTCAGTTTATCAGAATAAGGATTTGACGAAAAGAACGTCGATTTTTTCAAAAATTCACTACATGTTTTCGATTGTGTCAAAAAATGAGATAAAACGACATAAGCGGTTTTTGAAGGAAACAATAATATACATAAATTTCAGTCAGTTGAAAAGGGGTCGGATTTAACAGCAGTCGATTTGGCATGGAATTCCCCATGTATGTGTATACATGCGTGCGTGTGCGTATGCAGGCACACGGAGGTACTGTACGCATGAACGTGAACCTCGGTTTCGCGGCGAGAACCATCGACCTTCTATGCCAAATTTTTTCATGCACCCTTAAGGTACTCCTTTCGCGAATCCAAATATTAAACAATGAACTGATTTTCGTCTATAATCAAATAAAAAATGCGCCTCAGTATACTGGAAAAATTTCAAGCCAACTTGTGAAACTTCCAACGAAAAACCACGACTCTAAACATCGACACATTTATACGGTGCTTTATGGAGATTTATAAAATTTATTTTTATAACCCAAACTTTAAACGCGTTTTTCTCGAAACAACGTTTTTCCACGGCTTGTCGATAAAATCTTCGAAACTACTGAACCGATCCTTATAAAAATTTAACCACATATTTTTTACGACTTTAGCTATAGCGCATATCAAGGATTTTTTTCATTTGGATATTTTCTATTTTTTTTCCGAAAACGGTGAAAAAACACGTTTTTTTTGTTTTTTCGAAAAATATCCGCCATTTCGTTATTTTTGGATATATAAAAAATCGTATCATATGCGCTATAGCCATTAAGAACATTTTTATTATCGCAGCGACTAGGGTTGTACGTAGCCGATTTTTTTACATGTTGATCATTACTATTTTTAAAGATTGCTCGAGTACAAAAAGGGTCTTGAAGATAGAAAAAAATAGCCCAAACTGTCGGCATTTTGTAAAATAAACCAAAATACAAAAACGGCTACGCATAACGATAGCTACATTTGTACAGATATCGATAAATCGTTGACTTTTTATTTACAGATAATCTTTCATAAAGATATCGATGGGACAATGAAGAGAATTTTTTTTCGTCGCCGAATCATGGCTAATAAAAAAAATCATAAAAATTGGTATAAAACTAGATGAATATATACTTCATAAAATGAGTATAAACCCGATTCTTTCATAATTAGTTATTAGTTTTTAAAAAATTGCAATTATTGACGACAAAGCATCCGTTGAGTAACGGAATAGGGGGGGGGGGTTACGGCGTTACGGTTCTGTTACGTGGGGAGGGGGGGGGGGGGGGGTCAGGCCTGGCGTTACGGTTCTGTTACGGGGGGGGGGGGGTAAAAAATTGGGAAATTTTGCGTTACGTAAATGATGTACGCCCCCTAACCGCGAGATATCGTAATATTGTCATCGATTCGCCCGAAACGATAAATCTTTCGTGAGTAATATTTTTCGATCCGTCTCGATTTCTGCGATTTATTCGGGGTGCTAAACTAGAATGGGGCGTCCTGTATGTCTGTATATGTATTTCTATATATATGTGCGAAGAGGGAGGGGGGATGAGGGAGAGAAAAAGCTAAAGACTCAATAGACGTTCCGACAACGTCGACTGTCATTGCACCATTGTTTACGCGTATTATATTATTGTTGGAGCGGCGTCGTTTCCCCTTTGTGCGTTTCGCGACGTCATTGGAACAATGGCAGTGCTTATGCGCCGCGTTGCACCCACGAGTCGCGTCCCCCACGTGACGGATGCGCGCGATGGATGAGAGAGAAATGAGCACGATAGCCGTGACGAATGAGGCCATCGATGCACAAATTCAGGTGAATATCTATCGAACGTTTTTCCATTGCATTCCGTGAAGATTTCTCATAGTTTAAACATTTACGGAACTCGCCATCAAGTTACAATTTAAGGCGTAACGTGGGTGTGAAAATTGGAAAAAAAAACAATTTTTAAATTTTATTATCTAATAGTACAACAGGTCTAGAATATTCTCCCAAAGTTTTAAGGCCTTAGGCCACAGTAGCACTAGACAGTGCTATTTTGAAAAAGAGGGCAAAATTTCAATAAGCTCGACGCATTAGTTTTTGAGAAATGGTGTCCACCGACTTAAAAAAATACACTGAGAGAAAAGTGCATAGTATTTTGAAAAAAACGACCATGGAAAATGAGAGTATAGTCGAATTCCCTATAGTATATTCACACCGCAATCATAATATGGTTAACACAACTATGAGCGAAAAATATATCTAAACATGCAACTTTGGTGGCGTGCTCGATTATCTATTATCCCGGAAAAAACTACTAACTATTGTAATAATATTAACTGAATTAACTATATCGATATTGTAAAGTCTTTCACAGTAGTTAATAGTTATTTCAGGGATACTAGATAAAAAAAACACACTACCAAAACGGCATGATTAGATAGACGCTTATAGTTGTGTTAACCATATTATGATTGCGGTAGCAATAAGCTATATGAATTTTACTATGCCCACTTTTACCATGGGCGTTTTTTTTTATATTATAAGTACTATGGACATTTTTCTCAGTGCAAGTTTGTACTATTTGTATGGTTGACATTAACACTTGTTGAGTATAAACTGTTACAAGATCTTACGAAAAGTGACTATACGAACAACATTATGGTAATCGTATAGTGAAGACGTAAATCATTTGTCAATAAAGTAGAGACAGCGGTGGCACGCTATGATCGATATAGATATATTAGCGCATTCATTTATCAGTTTTTAGAATTCGATATTTCGAAAACTATTGGTCCGCGCCAAAAATCCATTTGAGCAGTGACATATATTATCAAAAAAGCAATCTGTGCGAAATTCCACCTATATCAGAGGTAGCAGCTATTCGGAATTGCAGCTGGAATTACTTTTATCCGTTATGCCAAATCTACGATCGAAATAACATAAGTACCCGGTAGCATAGTGGCAGTGTGCGTGAGTATAGGTAGGTAATATTTTCATCGGAAGGAATCATTTCAGGAGGTCAGGGAATGACAAATCGTGATAAACAATCTTAAAAAAAGATGCAGAAAAGCAAAAAATATCAGCCCGAAGGCAAATAAAACACCGTAACATATGTAAATAAAACAATACCCTATCCCATAAATGGAGAGAAACCTTAGAGACAATACTCGAAAAATGTAAATAAACCAAATCAGAACGATAAAGAAAAAATTTGAAAAAACAAATTGATAAACCATCATACAGGTCAATTGAAACTTTTACTCTGAAGTGAAATTTTTAAAATTTTTGAATTTATGAAATATTATATGTATTTAGTAGACATAGCATGAAAATCATCCATTTTCTTCTCGCCTAAAGGTATCTGCCCCCTTAACGAAGCTTCGGACAACACGAGACAAAGCTATTTGTGCAGTCCCCTCATTACGTTTCCGTGAAGTCAACTTGGCGATGATTTGATCGTCCATGTCCCCTGAATTCGTTCATACACCTTGACTACAATTATTTTAATCGAAAGTTTCACTCAAATGCTACTAATTACCATTTTATTCAGATTTTTCAAATCAACGCTGGAAATATGAGGGGGTGGGGGCATAAAAATCCGAGGCCCGAGAATGACCAAATGGTAAATGGAGTCTCGGTTTCATTTGTAAATACTTGTCCGACGATTACCCACTTGATGGGGAGTGCTAATAAAAACCTCGTCCCCATTGTACAAAGAGGGGAGAAACGCCAAAAAAAAAAAAAAAAATTCCAAGATTTTTCGATACGTCAATTGACATCCCGGTTGAAGCAATGACGTGTACCTACCAAAACTTTGAACGCTGCGCCAAGGAACGTGATGGAGCTGCAGGGATTTCTCGGTTGACGGAACTCGAAAAAGAAAATCTACATTTGGGTCGTATGAGAACAATTTTATCGCTAAAGCCATAGTTGCTTTGCTCTTCTGTCGTTCACGCTTTGCGGAACAACCTTGCATAAGCGCGAAAAACAAAAAAGTCCACAGCTGAGTCTTGACGTGGTGAGCAGCAGGGCGTGCATTAGTGAAAAGAAGAACACAGCGAGGCAGGCGGAGGCAGAAGGGAGAGGATTATTAATATTCGGTGCAACGTCGTGTCTGGCATTTTAAACGGGCGAGAGTGAATAAGTAAGCATATGCATACTGTCGTTGCGTTGACAAACGAAAGTGCAAAAATCTGCAAGAATTCGATACATGGCGCTAGCGGATATTCTGACTCACCGATTCTTCGGATTTTCACGTTTTTTTAAATTCGTTTTGAGAAAATCTGCGAATGCACTTGATCGATTGAAAACTCGACTGAAACTGATCGAGTCCTTGATTTTTTTTAACCTTTTCTTAAGGAGGTACGAACACTTCCACCGGGTCAAAAAAAAGTCTACATTTATTTTACCCACAGCTGCTCTGATTGATGTTTACTTATGTTGATTGTTCGTATTATCGATTATAGGGTGCCAAATGTTGTGGTAAATGATGAATTTATTGCACGTGAACAAATAAAAACTGAAAAATTCGATTGTCAACGACTCGGTGGTAATCTTCGTAATAATAATATTAACATACCCACCATAATAACGGACTAAAAAGACAAAAAAAAAATCAGCCGGAAACCTATTAAAATAGGCCTGAATTACCTCAGCGGAATTAACACGATAGGCAGAATATAATTATACATATTATTGATACGTGATAAATGATAAAACTCCATAAATTGTTGTTTGCATATTTTGTGGCGGCTTCTATTCAAATTAATTTCAAAACAAAGCTGGGTTATGTTCGCCAAACGCGTCAGCTGTTACTCGCTACGTTGCTAAGTCTGTGGGTGCTGTTTCGACGTTCTGACCATTTTCAACCGGAAATTGAAACTTTCTTGTAATGTAGTGCTTTAACTACACGGTGAAGATTGATTTTCTTATTTTTTACAATATCTATTATATCTAATCCATCGAATTTCAGTTTTCCAACGGGTTTAGTTGGATACGTGAGCAGAAAAACCACGATCACCGCACTTCCGGTTGACCGTCTCCATAAGACGACGTGCTTCGGTAACTCAAAGTGCTCGACTTTGCAGTTTTATTGCGAAAAAACTAAACGCTCAAAATAGCTCGAATTTTGGCATTAGGCGCATAAAGTATTCGTCAAAATCATATAAAAATTTCAAATCCGAAAGTTGGATTCGTAGTAATGATCGTACCTCCTTAAACCTTTTCTCGTGACCTTTTTTCGTGGATATTTTTAAGGGTGAAAAAAAAAACGGATATTTCCGCAACTCTGACAATAATTCATTCACATTTTCATACATCTCTGGTAATTTTTTCAAGTTATCTCATGCGTCGATTGAGGTGTAATCCGCCGTTTCGCCCGGCGTGTCCTCAGCGTCGTTGTCGATTTGCGGGAATTGCGCAGCTCGCAATTCGCATCTAAAATCGTTCAACAAATTTTCATAGATTCTTAATATGTTTTTTCAGAACATGAACCTAAATTTCGAAAAAGCAACCGGAAATTGGATGTTGGAACGTGTTTGAAAGAAAAGATCGATTTTTATTTTTTTTCCCGGCATTTTGCAATAATAAATATGTTTTAAACAACCCATTCTCTTCAACTGTAGGTTCATGTTTTGATAAATTATATTATGTAAACGTGTTGCAAGTTTGAAGACGATCCATCGATTAGTTTTTGAGTTATGATTCCCGCAAATTGAAAGAATGTCGTTTCGGGAAAAACGCGATTAAAAGTTTTAGTATATGAGGCATTCCATGTGAAACCGACCAACCGTGACCCGGACCATTTTTAATTTTGTTGAAATTTTTTTATTTCTTTGTCCCTACTGAAAGCCCCTTGTCCTCTTTCGGAATTTTTTTAGATTTTTGTCTCAACCCGTCCAAGCACAATGAATTTTTCAAAATTCTACATCATTTTTTTTCAAATGCTCATAGCCTTTTCAAACATAGAGATATCAAAATAAAATACCTGACCTTTATTTTCGTTTTCAGTTGTAGTTGCATAAAAAAAAATACGAAAAAGAATTGAAACTTATTTTCGCGTTTTTTTTTGCAGTTTCAAACGCAATGTTTTTTCTTCAAAACTTGGACCATTTTGATTTTTTTTTTAATTTATCGCTTTTTAAAAGACACTTTTACCGGTACTAAAAAATTGGTAGCTTGTGATATTCATAACTTGTATTTTTTGTCTATTTTTGAAGTTATTCGTAACACTAAAAAAGTTAGACAAATTACCGTTGCGGCGCCGATTCACAGCTGATCCCCGTCTACGGGGTCATCTGCAATGCGAATTTTACAGTATAGTTGGGTCAAGATGGGTCTTGATTGGGTCTTTACAGTGCATGTTTTTTTTGCTTTTTTGTTCTTTATTTTATTTTTTCGTTTTTTTTTCTTTTATTTTAGTTTCTTCTTGTATTATATACTATTTTTGCATTTTTTGTTGGGCTTGCTTGGGCTTTTTATTCAATTTAATTTTTTTTTACTTTAGGTTGTTTGGTTTTTGTTCTTTGGGTTTTTTGTGGGCTAATGAACATTATCTATATTCTTGCTGTTACCGATCCGTTACCATACATAAGTAGATAATATCGAACCTAATGAAGCTAAGCAATTTTCACTTATTGGAGCATTATCTCATTTTTCTCGAAATCGAATGGTTTTAGACAAAAATTGTATAGAACATAAAAGATCAATATTTTCACGAGCTACGACTTTTGTGCACAAGATTTTTCTCTAAAATGAATATTTGCTGAAACAAAACAGAACTGTTAAAAAATCAGTTTTCTCGAGTGTTGACCTTGAAAATCGAATTTGCGGGTATTTGCACGAAATTCCAAATTAATCATACGTATGGACTTTTCGGAACTTTATCCCTGGGTATTAATTATGTGTGAAATGCCGACCTCCTCATCTCAACATCCTCGCCAGAAAAAAAAATACCCGATGACCTTTTTTTCCAACCCCAAGCTTATGCAGACCAGTTAGAACGTGCAAGCTGCATAATTAATTCCGGATTTAAAAAATGCATGTCCTGATTCAAAGATTCGCCAGACCCCTGATAGCTGAATGGAAAGAGAATCTGTTGCCCGGCGGTGTTTCAGCATTGAAAGTTTCATCGACGACACGATTGATGACTCATCCGTGCCAAAGTTCCTTTCTGTGGGCTACCTCGCTTTTCTACCATCACGATTCACCCCTTCTTACCTTTCTTACCGTCTCTAATCTTTCTTTCGCTTCGCCTTCCTCCTCTGTTCCACCTTAATTTCTGTCTGCAACCTCGTCGCCCCCCCCCCCCCCCGAGCCCGCAACATCCACTCGTGAATCTGCGAGCCACGGTGCACGAGGACGTCGGGACGCCGGGTTGGATGGGGTGGGGGCGGCGGGGGTGGGGGGGGGGAGAAGAAGGAGAATGACGTGGAGAAAGAGGACGGCATGGAAGGTTAAGAGATTTTGGACGAGTGCATCGGCGTCGGGTGGGTCGAGATGAAGGGTGGGCTGAGGGTGGGCTAGGGGGTGGGTTGGGGTGGGGGGGCGTCCGGGGCTCGTCGGTGCGATGGAAGAGCATCGGCACCGCGAGGATGAGCTCTGCTCGCATTCGAAAGGGGCTGGTGGGGAAGAGAGGGATGGGGCGAGGGGACTTTTGCCACGACATTGGTTGCAACCTGTCTGCTGGCAGTCTGAGTGGCGCGTTGGTGATGGTAGTGGTGCTGTGGCGGCGGTCGCGGTAGCAGCAGCGGAGTTGGTGGCGCGACGACGGCATTGGGGGTGGGGGGTGGGCAGGGGTGGGCCGGGGGTGAATCGGGCGAACTACCCCTGCCGGGTCCGCTCGTGCGACTGGTACAGTCGACCGGGAAGCGGGGGGGTCTCTCCCCGTCTAGACTAAAACACCCCCACCCCCCACCCCCCAGCACCCTCTCACGCAGACACAAGCCAACCAAACTGTTCGAGTGAACCGCTCTACGCTCTCTCTCTCTCTCTCTTTATCTTTCTCTCTATTACTGAACCAACCATCGTCCTCGTTCCACCGTACAGCTCGCCATCCCTTTTCGCCTACACGTACACGTGTATATAGACGCACATATAACCTCGCGTCTCCTCTATATCGTCCTTTCGCTGTTTTCTGGTTATACCACCTCGCGATCTCCCCGTGTATTACTCCTCGCCCCGCTATCCTTTTCTCCTTCGGATCTCCTTTCGCCCACCCGACCACCTTTTTACCCCCTGCGACCTTCCCCTCTACGCCGAACCGCCCTTAAAAAGTTAAAATACTCTATCCTCCGTACGCGGCGAGACCTGGAGAACCGGCTCGGCTGTTGCTGCTGCACCACCCTAGACTCTCGGATATATGTATGTATGGGGCTTTCCACGACGTATCGACCAATTTTCGACCCTAAATCCTCTTATATGGATGAAATTAAAATATGCTATTTATTATTTCCTTCTAATGAAGCTCGTGTGATTTAAGGCCTTAAGGGGGGATTGTCTTTTTTTTCGCAAAATTTACCGCTTTTTTGGAATTTTTTGTGAAGAAAGTATACAACGAAAAACTTGTGAAACTTGGCATATAGTTTTATTGATCTGTTTACTACATACAAAAAAATTTTTAAACAATTTCATCAAAAAATCCACCTCCCACCCCCCTCGACGCGCGATGGTCCTTTTTTGATGGTGTGCACGATTACAGCCTTCACGTTCATCCTGCAACAAAAACCCAAAAAGCATTTTACTTTAGACACATATAGCTATCGTTCGATGAAGGGAAAAAAAAATTGACGATTTGGTGACGTTTTGAACTTGAAGTACCGATTTTTCGAAAAAAATTGATCGATTTTTTGTTATAAATAAAAAACTATTAAACGTGTTGCTTTTTTGCTTCATCAAACGATAAAAGGATGTCAGCTGAGCATTCTGTCCAAATTTGAAGGCAATCGGTTGAATAGTTTTTGAGAAATCGTGCACACCATCAAAAAAGGACCATCGCGCGTCGAGGGGGGTGGGAGGCGGATTTTTTTATGAAATTGTTTAAAAATTTTTTTGTATGTAGTAAACAGATCAATAAAACTATATGCCAAGTTTCACAAGTTTTCCGTTGTATACTTTCTTCACAAAAAATTTCCCAAAAAGCGGTAAATTTTGCGAAAAAAAAGACAATCCCCCCTTAAGCCACAGTAACGGGTATAAAATCGTGTGCGAATTCAACAATTTTTTTTTTCGTATGAAAATGTTAAATTCGCACGAGATTTTATACCCGTCACTGTGGCCTAAGGCCTTAAGGTGATGTGGAATAAGTAGTGAATTATTGTAAAAATCTCATTGTCATTTTTTGTTTAGAAATGTACTTTGTGAGAGATGATATTGAAAGAATCAAAGTCATTTTTGATATCGTTTTTTAGTTTTTTTAAATAAACGCGAATTTTTCGAAGTTCGACATTTTTGATTTTCGATTTGTTTTTTTGTAAAAAAAATATGACGGATTTAGCGTTTTTTGCAACAAGACCCATCGTGGTAAGATTTTTTTTTCTATTTTTAATCCGACTTGAAAAAAGTTTTTTCTTTATTTTTACAAAACTTAGCTCTTTCCTATGACAACATAATTTGAAATGATTGTTTCTATGATGTTCAGTTGTTTTAAATATAGTATTGACACATTAAAAAAGTTTTCCCGTAATTTTCCATTCTTTTAATCATTTTAGCGATAAATTTCAATACCACTTGTACAATTTCTGAGCAAAACATTAATCCAAATGAAATAGTACACTCCATTTGTTCTAAACCAACGCATTGATAAATTGACATTATTGCATCGTAGGAAGCACCTTAATTTTGAACAAAAATCAGGAATAAAAAATGTACAATTTAGAAAAAAAAAACATACAAAGAAAACCACACCACTATGGATCTTGCGCCAAACGATAAATTTGTTGAATTTTTTTTGCCAAAAGAAAAATCGAAAATCACGAAAATCGAACGTTGAAAAATTCGTGTTTTTTTTTCTTCAAAAAACTAAAAAGATCATATCGACGATGACTTTGAATATTGCTAAATTTTTCTTCATGAAGTACATCTCAAAACAAAAAAAATTGAAAAAGAAAAAAATTACATCTTATTCGGTCAATTTTTCAGAAAGTAAGCATATTAAAAAAACATATTAAAAAAAAATATTAGAAAAAAAAAGAAAGCATATTAAAAAAACGTCGTTTTTTTCAAACATGCACGAGATACATACGATTATGTAAAAAAAAAAAAAAAAATTGCACTAAATCACACAAGTATTTTTAGATGACCCAATTTTAGACCCAAACAAGCAACAACATATTTAAATTTCAGCCAAAACAAAAGGGGGTGGGTCTGAAAGTGGTCGATTTGGCGTGGAATGCCCCATTTATATATATATATAGATGTGTATGTGCGCACACATGGCAAACGTTGACTCCTTCAGATTTTATTATTACCATTTCCACTAGACGGCCCACCAGCAGTGCACTTCGAGAGACCCGGCATAGTGAGAAAAGAATGGTGAAGTGCACGTACATACGTACGTGATATATGTATGGGGGTGTATGCGTGCGTGTGTAGATACAGGTTGCTCTATGGACGTTATGTATATTATTCGACCTCCCACTGTTTCGCAGATTTTCTCGGACTCGGGTTTTTCGGATTCCCTCTTCATTCTCTGTTCGTTCTGTCTAACTTCCCTTCTCTATCTCTCTCTCCCTCTCTGTGCTTCTTTCGTCAACCCTCTCAGCAACCCGTTCCACCCACGCCCAACAAAACACCCTTTCCAGTCGTGTAAAATTTAATCCCAGACGCCGCAGTCTCGCGCTCCATTCAATCGTCGGCTGGCTGGCTGGCTGGTGTGACTGAGTGTAACGTCCCGAATTATTTCAGAGGCATTAATGTATCGTGCCGTGTGGCCCCCACCCTTCTTCCTACCCCTGGCCCAGTGCAGCCCCCGTTCGAATGTACCGGAGTGGTCTATCCACCTCATCCATCCACTCAACCCATTCGCTAGGGTTCTAATCCCATTTCCCTCGCAAGAAACGAGTATCGCGTATAACTAAGATAGTGCAAAAGATGGGGCTGGTGTGACGACAGCTATGCGAAAAATTAGCGTCGGAGCAAAGCAGTGTTTTGTTATTTTTATTGTACTTGGGCCAATTGGTCTAACTCGACTGCACACTTCTTCACGAACCTCTATGACTGCATATGGGGTCGTTCGGACCCCAGGCTTTTTTCACACCGGTATATTTCGGTTACTAGGCATTTTTTTGCGGATATTTTATTTGGAGTCTATGATCCCTATTTTGTGGGCCGAAATTTGTTTTTTCAGAGTGGGCTTTCATCGGGAGATAGATTTCAAACGCTCGAGTTTCTCGCTCGCACATTTTCTTCTTGCAAAATTGCATTTCGATCGCGGTGAACATTTTTGCTTGTTCGGGGTTTAAGGATGTTGAGTCCCAAATCGCAAATGATGATAAAATTCTGAAAATTTGGTATGATTTTGTGTGAAGTATTTCAGAGGTCGTGTAAAAATTTCACGACAATTGGGAAGCTCGTTATTGAACAATTAACGTTCACAAATTAAATGCTGTCTTATGGAAACCGATGTAACTTTGCAATAAGTTTTTTTTTGACCTCTCAATTTTGTAATATCTACAATATACTGAAAGCAACGGAAACAAAACGAAGTTTATTGATAAATTTTTTTTTAGTTCTTTTAAAAATTGTTCTTAACTAAATGTTAATTTTTTAATAACGAGCTTCCTAATCGTCGTGAAATTTTAACACGACCTCTTAAATACTTCATACAAAAACATACCAAATTTTCAGAATTTTCTTATCATTTTTTATTTCAACCCTTAAGGAGGTTGAAGTAATGATGATAGAATTCTGAAAATTTGGTATGTTTTTACATGAAGTATTCAGGAGGTCGTGTAAAAATTTCATGACGATTAAGAAACTATTTGTTGAACAATTAACATTAACATGTTTCATAGGGACTCAACATCCTTAAGTACTGTGTTGACCATGCTTATGAATGTCACAGGTCGATTTTTCATACTTTTTTTAAAATGAGAGGCTCGGTGTGACGCGGTCGGGATTTTAAACAAAATCAATAGATAGCTTTGCGAAGTGTGAGTTCTTTTATTGAAAAAAATTGATGACACTTATAATTGATAAACTTATAAATATTTAAACAATGTTCTGTCGTTGCTGTATGGTCAATCGGTGTAGGTGCTGCTGGCCCCCAGGATGGTCCAAGATGAAAAAGAAAAATGTACTTTTAGTATGATAATCAAAGTTTCGTCCGACAAGGGCAGGAGTTTCCAAGCCAGCGGCATAGAGCAGTGGTCAAGCGCATCGCCTGCCACCCCGCTTGCTTAGGTTCGATTCTCCCAGCTACCATTAAGAAGGTACGATCATTACTACGAATTCAACTTTGGGATTTGAAATTTTTATATGATTTTGACGAATACTTTATGCGCCTGTTGCCAAAATTTGAGCTATTTCGACCGTTTAGTTTTTTCGCAATAAAACTGAAAAGTCGAGCACTTTGAGCTACCGAAGCACGTCGTCTTGTGGAGACGGACAACCGGAAGTGCGGTGATCGTGGTTTTTCTGCTCACGTATCCAACTAAACCCGTTGGAAAACTGAAATTCGATAGATTAGATATAATAGATATTGTAAAAAATAAGAAAATCAATCTTCACCGTGTAGTTAAAGCACTACATTATAAGAAAGTTTCAATTTCCGGTTGAAAATGGTCAGAACGACGAAATAGCACCCACAGAAATAAAAAATGATAAGAAAATTCTGAAAATTTGGTATGTTGTTGTATGAAGTATTTAAGAGGTCGTGTTAAAATTTCACGACGATTAGGAAGCTCGTTATTAAAAAATTAACATTTTGTTAAGAACAATTTTTGAAAGAAATAAAAAAAAATGTATCAATAAACTCCGTTTCGTTTCCGTTGCTTTCAGTATATTGTAGATATTACAAAATTGAGAGGTCAAAAAAAAACTTATTGCATAGTTACATCAGTTTCCATAAGACAACATTTAATTTGTTAATGTTAATTGTTCAATAACGACCTTCCTAATTGTCGTGAAATTTTTACACGGCCTCTGAAATACTTCATAAAAAAACATATCAAATTTTCAGAATTTTATTATCATTTGCGATTTGGGACTCAACATCCTTAAGCAGATCGATCGACTTTGCAAATTTACATAGCTTTAATTGGAAAGTGAGTAGACCTTATTTTAACGGCTTATTTTTTTGAACGGCTTTTAACGGCTTTTTTAACAGCTTATATTATTTTAACGGCTAACGAGTAGACCTTATTTTAATACCTGGGTAGGTATTCTTGTCAATAATTGCGTTCTTTTTTCAAGTAAATAACTAATTATGAAAGAATCGGGTTTATACTCATTTTATAAAGTATATATTCATCTAGCTTTATTACAATTTTTATGAATTTTTAAAAATTATCCCTGATTTGGCGACGAAAAAAAATTCTCTTCATTATCCCATCGATATTTCTATGAAAGGTTATCTGTGAATAGAAAGTCAACAATTTATCGATATCCATACAAATGTAGCTATCATTATACGTAGCCGTTTTTTTATTTTGGTCTTTTTCCAAAATGCCGACAGTTTGGACATTTTTTTCTATCTTCAAGGCCCTTTTTTGTACTCAGGCTATCTTCAAAAATAGTAATAATCAATATTTAAAAATTCTGCTACGTACAACCTTATTCACTGCTATTACAAAAATGTTGTTAAAAAATTGAAAAGCGGTTGATAAATTTTTTGAGTACTCACTGAGACAAGGTCGAAAAAAGTAGTTTCGAGAAAATCTCGGTCAAAGTTTTCGTTCCATTCTTCTTGTTATAAAGTTATGTTTTTTTCTAGAATATTGATACTAACATTGAAGTATCAAGTCGCGGGCGATATGACGGTTTATCATCTTCATTATATTTCTCAAAATAATAAGAGCTTGCACTTTATCTATTCTGGACGATGAGTTTTAAATCAAAAAGCTTGAACATGCAGAAATTTTGCTATTTCTAGCAGTTCTTAAATCGTGACGTAATGCAAACCTCGAACCCCCCCCCCCCCCCCCCCCCGCCACGTACGTAGACCGTAACGCCTGGGAGAACCCCCCCCCCCCCCCCCGCGTACGTAGACCGTAACGCCTGAGAGAACCCCCCCCCCCACTTGCGTTACGTAATTTGCGTACGGCCCGTTTTCGGGTCTGTATCTTCGAAAGTACCTCGATTTTACTTCTAGGGCTTTAGGAACATGTTCTCTCATAGTTAAGCCATTAGTCTGGTCTAGAGCGAGATTTTTTACGTCATTTTTTAGTTGGAATAACTTTTGAACCGTTGGAGTTGTATTGATGAAATTTTACATATGGATTTATTGTTCCTTTGAGAACGTATCTACATAAAAAAAAATTATTTTAAATATTTTCATGTAGTTTTTTTTATTTTTTTACAACATGTACCACCGAAAACCGCCTCAATCAGCGCCCACTCTGAGTGATGTATGCATCTGAAAAAATAATATATTCTCAATCTGTATGAGTATTCTGAGCACTGGTAGCAGGATTAGTACTTAAAAAAATTTGGTTACAAAATGGCGGCCTGTTAAACTTTGATTAACGATATTTCATACATTTTCGGGTATTCGACGAGTTATAAAATGTGGGCAAAATTATTGTTCGACTCAATTCTGCTACCAGTCCTCAGAAAGAGGCTACCGAAGGTGTGTGCAAAATTTGAGCTCGATCGGTCAATTAGTTATCGAACCATCGATTAACGGGAAAAATTCGATTTTATTTACTCTCCACACCAGATGACAGTCCTAACCTCCAAATGAAGAACTCTTACGCAAATTAATCGCACTTACGAGCACACGTATTCATGACAATGCAACGCAACATAGTAAATACCTTCTGAACGTTGATATATCACGTACAAAAATACTTATTTAATGTCCAAAAATGCCAATTGGACCCTGGCGATCACTGGGCCGATCATCTTATAGGAAAAGAACGTGGAAAAATGGAAAGTGAGAAGAAAAAAGCTCTGACGAGAAAAATAAGAAGGCAAGCGAGAAAAAAATTGAGGGACACTACGGAGGTTCGGTAGTTACTGTAAAAAAGGACGGCGGGCCAGGAGGAGGGTGGGGGGGGGCGGCTCGAGCACAAGGGGCAAAGAGAAACGTTCAACGACCCGCTGACAGCCAGACGCAGCGGACGCGAGCCAGACGTGTGGCGCATCAGCCCGACATCGCGGTATCAACGCGTTATTATCGCCATTGGCTTTTATCGCTGGACGATAACCCGCCTATCCCCGTCCCCCTCATCCGCTCGCCGTCTCTCGTCTTGCGCATTCTTTAGGTTCAAACTCGTCGACTTCTTCACACGCGATGGAACAACAAAAAATTCTCCATCCACAACTCCCGTCATCCGAAAATTGGCGAGCCTGAACGCGAAGTGAACGATTGTCGCGATTTCGTAGGATAAAATAACTATCTACGGCAATACGTCCGAGACTGCGTTTTTATCGAACGTTCATTTCGTACGCTGGGCACACTTTGGAACGTTGTCTTTGGAGTTACCCAGCCCCACTTGGCACCTTCGTAATAATTTCATACATCCAATTGGCAGAGCAAAATATTTTTGCCTCTCTTCTAGGGGAACTTTTCGATGAAAAAGAAAATCCTTAAGGGGGAGAAAAAATTAATCGATATTCACGATTTTTTTAAAGGAGAAATATTTCTTCGCCATTTTTGAGACTTAGGGTACGTTTTGTTGCTACTTTTGGCTATTGCATGGCGTTTTTTATTTTTAGTCATCTTCAAGAACGCCGGAGATATGGCACCGTGTTCTGAACCGCATTTTCAAAATTGGCGTGACGTATCGCCGAAAAACTAAACGACAAATTCTGATGAAATTTGGTGTAAATCTTTTTAAGGGGCTATACGGGTGTGACGCTTTCGAATGGCAGCCTTATAAAGAGCAATCGCTCGTAGGTATAAAATGCCCCAGTTAAGGGGGGATTGTCTTTTTTTTCGCAGAATTTACCGCTTTTTGGGAATTTTTTTGTGAAGAAAGTATACAACGGAAAACTTCTGAAACTTGGCATATAGTTTTATTGATCTGTTTACTACATACAAAAAAATTTTTAAACAATTTCATCAAAAAATCCGCCTCCCACCCCCCTCGACGCGCGATGGTCCTTTTTTGATGGTGTGCACGATTGCAGCCTTCACGTTCATCCTGGAACAAAAACCCAAAAAGCATTTTACTTTAGACACATATAGCTATCGTTCGATGGAGGGAAAAAAAAAATTGACGATTTGGTGACGTTTTGAACTTGAAGTATCGATTTTTCGAAAAAAATTGATCGATTTTTTGTTATAAATAAAAAACTATTAAACGTATTGCTTTTTTGCTTCATCAAACGATAGCTATATGTGTCTAAAGTAAAATGCTTTTTGGGTTTTTGTTGCAGGATGAACGTGAAGGCTGTAATCGTGCACACCATCAAAAAAGGACCATCGCGCGTCGAGGGGGGTGGGAGGCGGATTTTTTGATGAAATTGTTTAAAAAATTTTTTGTATGTAGTAAACAGATCAATAAAACTATATGCCAAGTTTCAAAAGTTTTCCGTTGTATACTTTCTTCACAAAAAAATTCCCAAAAAGCGGTAAATTTTGCGAAAAAAAAGACAATCCCCCCTTAAATCTTTAGACGCGTTATTCTCGAAATGAGATTTTTCAAATTTGCTGGCATTGTAACTCAAAGAGCAATTATCCGATTGACTTGAAATTTGAAGTGAGCACTCTTGAATATATTTACTCTACAATGACGTAGGATATTTTCGATTGGATGAAAATTGACGATTTGGCATTGAAAAAGACGAACCTTTTATAGGCAAGAAAACAGACTTTTTTCATAACTGCGCCATTTTGTTAGATTTTGATATTTTTCGAAAATTCTATGTCATTGTACAGGAAATATCTTCCAGTTTAACGACATTTTTTCCTTTTTCGGTTTCGGCTACTCAATCGGCCGAAATCATGACAGCAGTGGAGGACCTTTTTTTTGGCTCTTCCGAAGGCAGCGCATAAGTCGCTTGGATCTCAATATTTTTGTATGAAAAAATTATGTAACATAGGTCAAATGTAGCCAAATATATTCTTAATCTTCCGAAACATTTAATTGAGTACTTTTCTTCCAATAAATTCCCGAAAATCACCCAAATTTTCAGCGTTCGCACTAGTACAGTCCCTTAACACTACAAATACCTGTGGAATGAGCTGAAACATGAGCCTAAATGGTTTTGAAAATAAAAAAGGTGTTTTTATATTGCAAAATGTAGCCATTTCTTTCGAAAAACTTGATGTTTTGTTTCAAAGAGTGCCGTTTTATCGATTTTCAACATTAAAACAAACCTTAATCTTTCGCAAGATGCTCTATAATTTTATTTCATACCACGTTTGATCGTAACAAGTACAAAAGAAAATCAAATCGATCCACTGCAACGTTTCCGGAATTTGTTTTCGTGTTATTTAAAAAAATTCATTTTTCTAAAACCATTGCATTGACGGGGATGAAATTTTCAGAAAATTTGTTTTTTTATACCTCAGAATATACTCCAAATTTTGCTGGAAAAAATGCGGGGGCAATTTTTCCTTTCTTACCCGGCTATGGCCTTTCATAAAAAAATTGGGAAATTCAGCCGGTGGGACCTGGTTTTCTGAGACCCCTGAATAAGTGTCCTCGTGGTGGTCAGGATCACTTATGATAGCTTTGCCTGAAATTTAAGGGCGAGAAAAACGGCTAAACTTCGGGAATTTTTATCTCAAAAACTAATGTTTCGATTGGATACGGGTTTTTTTTGGAAAATATGTACATTGCGGTATGTTTAGGATTTTTTTAAAGCAATTCCGTTGACTGGAAGCGATTTGAAGGCGATTATCTCGAAGCATAATTATCAAAGTCATTGCCAGATGTATCTCAAAAACGGCTTGTCGGATTTTGTCCAAATTTGGATACAATATTCTTCGATAGTTTTTCTCATTCGCCACGTACGGGTTTTTCATTTGATTGGGCCATTGCTTTTTTATGCAACCTGAATCGTCGGAAATTGCGAACGAAAAACGAATGTTAAATTAAAATGGTCGCAATTCCGTCAAAATTGAAAATTTCACAAAAATCCTACGTGGCGAACGAGAAAGACTATCGAAGAATATTGTATTCGAATTTGGACAAAATCGGACAAGCCGTTTTCGAGATACATATGGCATCGATTTTGAAACCCATGTTTCGAGATAATCGCGTTTGAATTGTTTCCAGTCAACGAATTTATTTTTCAAAATTCCTGAACATACCTCAATGTACGTATTTTCCAATAAAAACATCCGGATCCAATCGAAACATTAGTTTTTGAAATAAAAAATCCCGAAGTTTACCTGTTTTTCTCGCCGTTTATTCAGGTACCTCCCCTTAAAAAACATTTTTTTCCTGTTAGTAGATAAGTATAGCGCTTGATTGAACGAAGGACTTAAAAAAATTGAAATTTGAATTTTTGGCAGATTTGTATGCAAAATAGTTCAATTTTTGGTACAATTTACACTACGTATAGCTTTGTAAAATTTGTTGTACTCGAAAAAAAAATCCTTCGGTCAATCACTAGTCAATGCTATTTTGAAGAAGTGTGCAAAATTTCAATAAGATGCACTAGTTTTTGAGAAATCGTGTCCACCGACTTCGAAAATAGTGATTTGAGAAAAAAAATGTGATGAATTCCCAAAGGCTCTCTCTCCTAGACTTCTAATCCGATTGACTCAAAACTTTGGGAGAATATTCTAGACATATTGTACTATTAGATAACAAACTGAACAAAATGTATTTATTTAAATTTCCAAACCCACGTAACCCCTTAAGTTGACGTTAAAATCACCTTGAAAACGTCTAGAAGATGAAAAAATTTATTTTCCCATTCAACTCCTCATTTGAGTCTACCCGAAACGTGTCTCGGGATTTTTCGATACGTCCGGCTATTTTTATTGATTTCGGTGTCCAACGAATGGAAAACCTCGTATGCATATTTGTACATGACTTTTTCAGTTTTCTTTGCGCCAAAACGTGCGGAAGACATTGTAGCAACGGAATGCAAAAAAAGAAAACAAAACGAAACGAAAAAATTCGAGATTTTTCGATGCCTAGTCCCCTTAAGGGAGCTTTCCAGTGTGACAGCCCGAAAAATCGCTGTTTTTCGCGATTTTTTTTTTTAAAGAAAAAATAATCTAATCGGTCTGGTTTTTTTTTTTGTATATTAATTGGGTATTGAAGAATACAAAACAATTTTTTAAAGATCGATTTATTAATTAATTAATATCTATAAAAATGATGAAACAATTGTTGCCGAAAATGCACTTGGATGTGGTGTCCACGTTGGGGGTCACAATTTTGATCTGAAACAAAAAACACAAAAAGATTATTGATCGGTATATAATTGGCTTTCGTGCTATGGAGGCTTTTTTTTTTTTTTTTTTGCAAAAATGGCGCCGGTTTGAACAAAAAGTATCGATTTTAGCATTTTTTTTGGCAGTTTTTTTTACAAAAAAATAGGAAGATGTCAAAAAAAAAAAAGCTTCCATAGCACGATAAACAATGACGTTAAGAATATTGTGTAAAAAATTCAACTCGATAGATTTAAAACTCTGCCCTCCAAGTTGGACACCGTTTTGAAAAATGCTGTTTCGAGAAAAACGCGTTCAAAGTTTCGCTGTAGCTGTAGCGCTCCGTTGCCTTCTTCCAAGAAATGCTGTACAGTAACCGAAATAATCTGAATTTCGGCATGAAAATTTCAGGGAATATTCGGAAGAGTGTATACTATTCGATAAAGCAAAAAAAAAAAAAATCTATTTTTTTTAAATTTCACACTCGAAAGCTACCTTAAGGAAGTACGATCACTTCCACGAGGTAAAAAAAGAGTCTAAATTTATTTTACCCACAGCACTTCCGGTTGACCGTCTCCACAAAACGACGTGCTTCGGTAAGTCAAAGTGCTCGACTTTGCAGTTTTATTGCGGAAAAACTAAACGGTCAAAATAGCTCAAATTTTGGCAACAGGCGCATAAAGTATTCGTCGAAATCATAAAAAAATTTCAAATCCGAAAGTCGGATTCGTAGTAGCGATCGTACCTCCTTAAGGCGTTACCCCCACTTGAAGCGCAAAAAAAAGGCCTTTTTCATGAATTTTTTTAAAGAAAACTACAAAACTTTTTTAATCGATCAATATACCATCTTAAAGAACACATCTTGAAGAACTTTCGGTAATTTTTTTATTGAAAAATATTACATTGTTTAGTGGCAAATGGCCGTCAATGAAATAATGTTTTTATATACACGGTTTGCGGTGACCAACATTGCGGCGAAGTGGATCATCTGAAAAAAAAATGCGGATGGATTCAGTCAAATATAAGTAGAAACTAGTCTTTAATCGAAGGGTTTTAAAAAATATTCATTTTCCACAAAATGGCGGACAGTCAAAGTTAATGGTTCGATTTTAACGAAAAAAACGGCCGTTTTTTGGCTATAAAACGGCCATTTTTTTTTTTTTCGAAAAAAAAAATCGAACGATTAAAGACTACATTTTTATGTATTACATAAGCCTGCAAAATTTCAAGAAGATCGGTTCATTTGTGTCCGAGTAATCTTGGTCACCGACTTCAGAAATGCCATTTTGAGAAAAACGCGTTTAAAGATTCAATTTCATTTTACACGAAGAACGAATTCTTCTCTTTCAACGCTCATATCTCAGTCAATTTTGTTCGGATCGACTTGAAATTTTCAGGACATATTTTCAAATACTTATACTTCAAAAAAATGCAATAAAAAAAAACGATTTTTTCAAAATCGCCAGTAGGGGTAACGCCTTAACGGGGGATCACCCACGACGTATCGAATCGATCCTGAGAACATCGGGATCTTGATTTACGGCGCTTCAAGAGTACATGATCCTGTTAAAATATTCGTGTCTCGTCAGCCTTGATTCCGACGTTTCGTCGCGTCGGAGGTGCTCGCGACAGAGCGTTTCACTGACGGGAGCCACCCTCGTCCTGCCCCCGGAGCGAATCGACCATAAAGGCCGTATTGGAAGAGCGATCGCGTAAGAGACGGAAAAAAACGGATGAAGCCCCTTCCGAGCGATTTGATCGGATTTCGTGTTTGATCGTCGATAATCCAATTTTGACTCGACGCCTCCGTGCATTGATAGCCTCACCTCGATGGTGGACGTTTCTGGCTTTCGCTTGGTTTTTCTCCAACCACGCGTGCTCAGCATTGAGGTGCAGCGTGATAGGCGCGTCATTTACCATGCATCGGGTAATTCGCGATCTTGAGGTCGTGTTCCTATGACGCTCCATCGTATGTAGTGCACCGCTTCTACACACTGAGAGAAAAGTATTTACTTTTGTACACCCTTCGATTTTGTTGAAATTTGGATATGTTATAAAGCACCGAAAAGTAAGCGATACGTATTTTTTTTTATCGGCGGAAAAACGGTTTTAAGGGGTGAAACCACCCCTCGAAAATAGGGGTGTTTTTCGTTTTTCCTCGATAACGTTATGGTTCTCATATGCAATGTATAGTACACGAAAAAATAAACATCGTTGCAATTTGAAATTTTTTTATATCCCGTACCGTTAAAACGTTATCGACGAAAAACGAAAAACATCCCCATTTTTGCGGGGGCGTTTCACCCCTTAAAACCGTTTTTCCGCCGATAAAAAAAAATACGTATCGCTTACTTTTCGGCGCTTTATAACATATCCAAATTTCGGCGAAATCGAAGGGTGTCACCTGAGGGATGTATTCATATTTTTTTCAACGATTTAACGAAAAAAAAATTGGTCGAAAATCGAAATTGTTTCTTTCCGGAGCCACCATTTTGTCAAAAATTGAAACTTCGACAGTTCCTTCCATCAATACCTGGATTCATCTGTCCCCAGAAAGAATCTTTTTGGTTTTTTTCATTTTAGATAATCCAAACCGGAGATACTTTGCTCACCGCCGGACACTTTTTTTTCGGGGACCTCCAGGAGACTCCCTACAGGAGCAACGTTAATGAATATTTCTGAAAATAAAAAATGCCAATCTAAAGTTAAAAGATGCCACTACACTGCCTAATACTTTTCGTTTTGCCCAAATGAAATCGTTTTCGAGAAAAAATTCGTGAAAAAACGACTTTTTTGCCCTTGCAACTGCGTATAACGCCTTAAACAATCAACGTATGCTTGAAAGATTGGTGGTTGCGGTTAATATATCAGCATAGTTAACACGTCTGCTAAAATATCATAAGCAGTACTATATTTTAGGCAGTAACCATGACTATAAAATATTGTTGTCCCATCAGCGTAATATAAACTATGGTTGAAATATGGTTCAAGTTAGGCATACATTTCTCTCACAAGGAACATTCCTCAGATGACACCCTTCGATTTTGTTGAAATTTGGATATGTTATAAAGCACCGAAAAGTAAGCGATACGTATTTTTTTTTATCGGCCGAAAAACGATTTTAAGAGGTGAAACCACCCCTCGAAAAAAGGCATCTCTAGGGGTAATATAGAAGTTTCACACACAAGAAGTTCACCGATTTTAATGAAACAAAAACAAAAATACTTCTAATCCAAAGCAATGAAAAATCCACTATAGTGACATTGCAAAAAAAATTAAGGGGTGAACCACCCTGGAGATGCCTTTTTTCGAGGGGTAGTTTCACCCCTTAAAACCGTTTTCCCGCCGATAAAAAAAAATACGTATCGCTTACTTTTCGGTGCTTTATAACATATCCAAATTTCAACAAAATCGAAGGGTGTCACCTGAGGGATGTTCCTTGTCAGTGCACGTTGATATAGCAACGCACCAGCAGTTGTGGAGAAATTGTGAAGGAATTGTTCCCTAAGGAGGTACGATCATTACTACGAATCCAACATTCGGATTTGAAATTTTTATATGATTTTGACAAATACTTTATGCGCCTATTGCCAAAATTTGACCTATTTCGACCGTTTAGTTTTTTCGCAATAAAACTGCAAATTCGAGCACGTTCAGTTACCGAGGCACGTCGTCATACGGAGACGGTCAACCGGAAGTGCGGTGATCGTGGTTTTTCTGCTCACGTATCTAACTAAACCCGTTGGAAAACTGAAATTCGATAGATTAGATATAATAGATATTGTAAAAAATAAGAAAATCAATCTTCACCGTGTAGTTAAAGCACTACATTACAAGAAAGTTTCAATTTCCGGTTGAAAATGGTCAGAACGACGAAATAGCACCCACAGATTTAGCAACGTCGCGAATAACAGCTGATGCGTTTGGCGAACATAACCCAGCTTTGTTTTGAAATTAATTTGAATAGAAGCCGCCACAAAATATGCAAACAACAATTTATGGAGTTTTATCATTTATCACGTATCAATAATATGTATAATTATATTCTGCCTATCGTGTTAATTCAGCTGAGGTAATTCAAGCCTATTTTAATAGGTTTCCGGCTGATTTTTTTTGTTGTCTTTTTGGTCCGTTATTATGGTGGATATGTTAATATTATTATTACGAAGATAACTACCGAGTCGTTGAAAATCTAATTTTTCAGTTTTCATTTGTTCACGTGCAATAAATTCATCATTTACCACAACATTTGGTGCACTGTAATCGATAATACGAATAATCAACATGAATAAACATCAATGAGAGCAGCGGTGGGTAAAACAAATTTGGACTCTTTTTTGACCCCGTGGAAGTGATCGGTAAAAAAAATCACAAAAATCAGCAAATGTTATTCCTCGCCCAGAGGCATCTCCCCCCTTATCAGGTCGTCGAACAGGCAATGCTCCGATAATCCCTCGTCCACATCGGAGCCCGCTAGGTAAATGTGGATCTGCTCAGCGCTCTCTCTCAATGTCTCCTTTGCGTGACGACTTTCGTCAGAGCCGTCACAGCCACGTAGATACGGTGGCGATATCCTCGCCGCCCATTTTGGACCTGGAAATAGGTGATCACGTGGTCAGCCGGACTCAACGAGCTGGAGCAAGCTGCAAAAGAGCCAAGTCCAGACGACGCAGAGTCAAGCACACCAATCGCTGTTCAAAAAAGGTTCACAGCTTCGAATAAGCCCAGCGTTGAATTATTTTCGCTACAGGGTTTCTTTACGCCTAACGACATACGTAGCCACGGTGGGTGGGTGTATGTGCACGAATGGAACGAGGCATTTGCGGATTTTCCTGCGTGCACGTACATATGCGAATTCCGCTATCGTTCTCCGCTCGTATCTGCTTTCCAAATGGGCTTGAGCCTCTCGCTCATTCCCGAAGTAGTCCAGTCATTACGTACATTCAAAAAAGAAAATGAATTTGCGCTTCTAATTTTTTAATATGTTGTAGGGGATACCTAGAAAAGCTTAACTTGAGATTGTCGACCAAGCTTTCCTAGGAGCTTTCGCCGCCATGTTGAAAAAAGGGGTAAAATTTGTTTCTCGGCAATAACTCGGCTATCCGATGAGATTTCGAAAATTTTTGTAGGACACTTTTTGTAGCTTTCTTTGTGCTCTACAATAACGCCTGAATCATTTTTAGCGTTTCATGCATCGTTATCGAGATATCGATCGATAAAGTCAAAAATTTAGGACATAATTTTTGTTTTTTGCTTTTTTTTTCTTTGGGTCTTAATAAATATGAAAAATTGTGGAATTCAAACTTGTAGAGCATATTCAGACCTACAATTTCCTTCTTGGATTTTTTTATGTTGGACAAAAATTACGATCTCCAGCGCGCCGCAAAGTCGGTGAATCCACACTCAGCGTCGAGCGAGCTGCTCGCTCGGTTGTGTCTGGATGTCGAATCGAATGGGAAATTGTTCAGGAAATTGATGGGATAAAAAATAAGTACGTAGAGCAACAAATTAAGGATCACACAATAGTAATTTATTAAACAAATAATTTGTTTGTGCAGTAAAAAATATTATTTTTTTACAATACAAAATAAACAAAACAAAATAAACGGAAAGAAAAATATTTTTTTCTGCACTCGAGACACGAACGATGGACTTTTTTCATGTCTTTTTTCGCTTGGATGGTCCAGGCTGAAGATCTTCGTCCTCCGTAAACTCTTCGAGTTGTTGTGTCTGTTGAAACGTTGGAAATGATGCTGATTCGATGAGAGCATCGTCATGAATTCCCCCCATCGCATGAAACGTTCCACGGCCGTCGAGAGTGTTTATGTTGAAATCCGCATTATCAAATACGAATTGACTGAATGAATTTTCCAGGATTTCACTTTCAGGTCGATGAATGCACGAATTCTCGAAAATCGTCACTTCTCGATACGGTGCACTGAACCCCATTGCCGATAAAATGTTGATGAGGCTCTTGGAACCGAATTTCTTATACAGATAAGTTCCAACACCGATCTGCAGCGGAGAGAAAAAAGAACGAGGACGCACAGCCGTAATTATTGCGTGAGCAATCGATGTGCACTTTTTTTTCCACGAGTCCAGTGCGCCACGTTTATCTTTCATTATTGCTGTTGAAAGAAAAACTTGTGGAGATTCCGGAACAGCGGCTTCGACATCCCGTACAAATTCATCCGAGGGAGGATAATTTTGTTTGTCGTAAACGACGCCTCTTATGTCCTCTCGAATTATAGCAGCAGCTTCGCGAATAACTCGGAGTCGTTCCTCGTGAGAGTTCTGCTTCTTTTCCTGGTACCATTTATCCGCAAGAATTTTAAATCCGGTGTTTCGGAAACAAACGACACAATTTCGCTTTTGTTTCTCGATAATTAGAATGTCCTCGCCATATTTCGCTTCTAAATGTGCTTTAACCGTTTTTATGTGCGGAACAAAATTTCCATTTACGTGACTCATTAATTCAGTCATCGAAAACTGGCATTCGTCGGAATTTTCTTTTAGAAATGAGTAAATCCCCTCCATTGCCTCGTCGACTTTGTTACCTGTCGGTCGTCCTCTTTTCGCACCCTCCTCAGGTAGCGGGTTGTACACACGATGCATGCATTCGCGATGGTAGCGAGCTTCTACGGCGATGAGATCAGGTACCGAGCAGACACGCTTGACGATAGAAGCGGCAAATTCATCGTTACGTCCGAGCAGATATTTTAGGACGTTATCTTTCATAGACTTTTCTCGAACCGTTCGAATTGCGTGTCGTCGATGCATTGGTGTTTTTGTTTGATCGGAAAACGGTACTCCACAAAACAAACATTTATTTTTAAAATCGAAACGGTCTTCGAGCTGCTGTTGATGTTCGGGTTCCGGTTCAGGTTCAGGTTCCTGTTCTTCCGAGACTGATTTTGTTCGACGAGCGACAAACGACGCGAGTCTTTCGTTCGCATAATTCTTGTAACACGCCCTATGCACACTCACAGATTCGACACTTTCTAGCATGCGTTGATGGTCCACATGTCCTCTTTTCTCACTCACCGTCAAGAGAGTTCGAACAGCTCTTTTTTTAGCAACATAAATGTCGTCGATTAACGCTTTTTTACAAATAAAACAGTCTCCCATGGTCACAAAATTGTTGAAACACGTGTGCTCACTTCGAAAGGCTCGAGGCAACTAACCGAGATGCTACGAAAAGAAGAACACGTTTCAACACGTAGACCCTAACAAAAGGGTCCCTTTATACCTGACCCCTCCAACTCCAACGGACGCTCTATGCGGGCACTCCGTTATAACGAGTTTACAGCCAACTAGATATCGAAATTTTTGCCCAGAATATCGGAACCCTCGATTTACACTACGCACAGCAAAAACTCAACACGATACGATATACTAACTTGAGCGCGCTCGACGCTGAGCGTGGATTCACCGACTTTGCGGCGCGCTGGAGATCGTAATTTTTGTCCAACATAAAAAAATCCAAGAAGGAAATTGTAGGTCTGAATATGCTCTACAAGTTTGAATTCCACAATTTTTCATATTTATTAAGACCCAAAGAAAAAAAAAGGAAAAAACAAAAATTGTGTCCTAAATTTTTGACTTTATCGATCGATATCTCGATAACGATGCATGATACGCTAAAAATGATTGAGGCGTTATTGTAGAGCACAAAGAAAGCTACAAAAAGTGTCTTACAAAAATTTTCGAATCTCATCGGATAGCCGAGTTATTGCCGAAAAACAAATTTTAAGCGTTTTCCAAGATGGCGGCGAAAGCTCCTAGGAAAGCTTGGTCGACAATCTCAAGTTAAGCTTTTCTAGGTATCCCCTACAACATATTAAAAAATTAGAAGCGCAAATTCATTTTCTTTTATTTGCCTTTTTTTCGGACGAAATGACTGGACTAAAGCGCCTCTTCACAAGCAAGTGAGAATTGCCGAGACGCCGTACAGAGGTTGCCCTCCTACTTGGGGCTTCTCGTAATCCGTCATCGTCTCTTCTTCCGTCTCGTCGCCTGCGCGTCGTTCGAACTGTTGCCGCTTTAAGGGAGCTTTCCAGTGTGAAATTTTCAAAAAATCGATTTTTTTTTTTTTGCTTTATCGAATAGTATACACTCTTCCGAATATTCCCTGAAATTTTCATGCCGAAATTCAGATTATTTCGGTTACTGTACAGCATTTCTTGGAAGAAGGCAACGGAGCGCTACAGCTACAGCGAAACTTTGAACGCGTTTTTCTCGAAACAGCATTTTTCAAAACGGTGTCCAACTTGGAGGGCAGAGTTTTAAAGCTATCGAGTTGAATTTTTTACACAATATTCTTAACGTCATTGTTTATCGTGCTATGGAAGCTTTTTTTTTTTGACATCTTCCTATTTTTTTGTAAAAAAAACTGCCAAAAAAAATGCTAAAATCGATACTTTTTGTTCAAACCGGCGCCATTTTTGCAAAAAAAAAAAAAAGCCTCCATAGCACGAAAGCCAATTATATACCGATCAATAATCTTTTTGTGTTTTTTGTTTCAGATCAAAATTGTGGCCCCCAACGTGGACACCACATCCAAGTGCATTTTCTGCAACAATTGTTTCATCATTTTTATAGATATTAATTAATAAATAAATCGATCTTTAAAAAATTGTTTTGTATTCTTCAATACCCAATTAATATACAAAAAAAAACCAGACCGATTAGATTATTTTTCCTCAAAAAAAAAAAATCGCGAAAAACAGCGATTTTTCGGGCTGTCACACTGGAAAGCTTCCTTAACGGACAACACCACTGTGACCACCTGTTTTTTTGCCATTTTTCAAGAATTTTTTTTGTGGGAAAAAAAGAGATGTTCGAAAAAAAAATTTTTGTTTTGTTCGTTGTTTATTGAAAACTACAACTGACTACTACTGACTACAACTGACTACTACTGACCACTACTGACCACTACTGAGCTACTGACTAGAAGACAGTGAGCTGGCAAGCACAATGACTTCTAGTCAGTAGCTCACCAATGAGTATGACCGCCATTCACTAATTTACTAGCAAACTATCTAACAGTCAATAGCTCGCTTATGTGACCGCGCCCTAAACATTTGTAAACATACACAATACATGCGAAATTTAGAGGTTATAAAAAAGCACTGTTCGTGAACTATTCAAGAAATACAAAAGTAACCATGACTTTTACAAAATAACATCACTACAATGCAAAACGTAAAATCGTCAAAAAAAATAGCAGTAGGGAGAATATTTAAAAAGGATTTTACTTACTTAAGGAGGTACGATCATTACTACGAATCCAACTTTCGGATTTGCAATTTTTATATGATTTTGACGAATACTTTATGCGTCCATTGCCAAAATTTAAGCTATTCGGAACGTTTAGTTTTTTTTGCAATAAAACTGCAAAGTCGAGCACTTTGCGTTACCGAAGCACGTCGTCTTATGGAGACGGTCAACCGGAAGTGCGGTGATCGTGGTTTTTATACTCACGTATCCAACTAAACCCGTTGGAAAACTAAAATTCGATACATTAGATATAATCAACGTAAGTAAACATCAATCAGAGCAGCTGAGGGTAAAATAAATTTAGACTCTTTTTTGACCCCGTGGAAGTGATCGTACCTCCTTAACATTTTTTTGCCAAACTTTTGCTCGTACACTGTAACATACACGTGCGTACGACGCGAAGCGAATTGCAGGTGTATGCAGCAGTATCGGGTAAAATCTAGTGTGCGGTTGATAGAAACATTTCTATTGGCCATCACCTCATCCAGTAGGTAGTAAGAATTACCCAAATCGTCGATAATGTTATACTTTTTCAAGTTGCCAGTAACCCAAGAGTTTTTCTTAATTGCGTAATAAGAATATAAAAATGCATACCCCTTCGATTATATATTTTATGAAAAACCTATAATCGAATCTATATACATAGTCATATATATTCATCGAAAGAAAAAATCATAATCTGTCATAAGCTCTCGGCCGAGCTTACTCTCGCCCTACATTATTCACGAATCGTGTCCGTTCGCCGACCGGAAGGAGCCGAAGACACGGCGGGGATCGTAAGCGAGGCGGAAGAGAAAAAACGCCGGTGAAAGAGAATCCGAGACTGTTCCAAAGCTCGGGGCCGACAGCCGAGGTTGACGACGGTGGCACACACGTGTGAAATACGGTATGACTACCGAGCGCAACTTGGATGGTTTGTCAGTGTGGGAGCGTCTATGAGGGCTAGATGCATACAGCTGCCATGCAAAAGTCTCCTTCAAGATCGTTCCGTGAGACGATGCCGAGTCTTCAAGGACAAATCGAGTATCGACTGTCTGATCTTTTTTTCCGTCGTGTTGTCAACCGCAGCCGTTTTTTTCGTTGAACTTCAAATCCTTGCGGCACATTGGGCTCGTGTATGGTAAATCGGCGATCTCGTGCGAACGTACATCACGAATGTGACCGAGACGGAAGAGAGGGCGAGAGAGAGAGAGGGGTAGGCCTGAAGAAGCAAAGCGTCTCGAGGCTCTGGGTACGTCCTCGCGTCTGATAGTTGTCTGGTGCGCGATATAAAGGCCCCCTGCTCTGACTCGAGGCTGGTTTATGCTCGGGGCCCCTTTCTCGCACACGAACACAAAGATTCCACACCGACAAAGTTCAGTGCATCGTGTACGGGAACAGCGAGAGAGCTTCGTCTGCTCCGAGTCTCGGTTAAGGGTCTCTGACCGATTATCACTTGGTCTTTATGGTCTTTGAGGTTCTTTTAGATGCACATATACACATAGCTGTCTCGCTCTTTCTCACTCTGTCTCGCCGTCCTTGTGGCGGTGCTTTGGTCTCCGTTTATCTTTCGATACCTTCATACCCATCGCCTCCTCTCTCTCTCTCTCTCTCTCTCTCTCTCTCTCTCTCTCTCTCTCTCACCCATTCACTCACTCACTCACTCACTCACTCACTCACTCACTCACTCACTCACCTACTGACTCGATCACTCACTCACCTACTCACTTACTTACTCGATCACTCGCCTACTCACTTACTCACTTGCTCACTCACTCACCTACTCGACCACTCACTCGCGCACTCAACCACTAACTAACTCACTCACTCACTCACTCACTCACTCACTCACTCACTCACTCACTCGCTGACCCACTCACTCACTCACTCGATCCCTCACCCAATCACTCACTCAGTTACTCACTCACTCACTTACTCACTCATTTACTCACTCACTCACTTACTTACTCACTCACTCACTTACTCACTCACTCATTCACTTACTCACTTACTCACTCACTTACTCACTCACTCACTTACTCACTCACTCACTTACTCACTCACTTACTCACTCACTCACTCACTTACTCGATCACTCACTCACTCACTGGATCACTCACTCACTGGATCACTCACTCACTTACTCACTCACTAACTCACTCACTGGATCACTCACTCACTTACTCACTCACTCGATCACTCACTCGCTCGATCACTCACTCACTAACTCACTCACTTGATCACGCACTTACTCGATCACTCACTCACTCACTTGATCACTCACTTATTCGACCAGTCGCTCACTCACTCACTCGACCACTCACTCACTCACTCGATCACTCACTCACTCGATCACTCGCCTACTCACTCACTTACTCGATCACTCACCTACTCACTCGCTCACTCACTCAACTACTCGACCACTCACTCACTCACTCGATCACTCACTCACTCACTCACTCACTCACTCACTCGTTCACTCCCTCACTCAGTCGCTCACTCACTCACTTACTCACTCACTCACTCACTCACTCACTCACTTACTCACTCGATAACTCACTCACTCACTCACTCGATCACTTATTCGCTCACTCACTCGATCACTCACCCACTCATTCGACCACTCACTCACTATTACACTCACTCACTTATGCACTCACGCGATTACTCACTCACTCACTCACTCGATCACTCACTCACTCACTCGATCACTCACTCACTCACTCGATCACTCACTCACTCACTCGATCACTCACTCACTCACTTCCTCACTCACTCGACCGCTTACTCTCACTCACTCTCTCTCTCTCTTTCTCTCTCTCTCTCTCGCTCTCTCTCTCTCCCTCTCTCTCTTTTTTTTTCTCTGTCTCTCTCTTTCTCCTCCCTCTCACGTTTTCGCTCTTGTGTATATCGCCGGTGCACAAACACGACTGCGTGTTCTCACTTTTGTCTGGATATCTGTCTCTTGGATGCTCGCTCTTCAAGACCTCTCCGTTGGCCTTTCTCTCCAATACAGACTCGTCTCTCTTCAACGATGTCGTTCACCGCTTCTCTTTACTCTTTGTCTCTTTCTTGATCATCATCGCGGTATCCTCTTGTTCGCATCGGCTTCTTCGATCCGAAGCACATCCGTCTCGCGTACTCGGGGCGTGTGGAACGAACAAAGGCGGGCGAGATCCAACACTCTGGTTGTAAAGAACGCGGATGGAAAAGTTCCTTCCTAGATGTCGGTTTTTCCCTTGAACTGGACGGGCGGAAGATGGATGACGTAGCGGTCTCATATCAATAACGAGGACCGCGAGTAACTGATTGTTTTCTCTTGCTCTCTTTCTCTCTCTCTCTTTCTCTTTCTATTTCTCTTTCTCTCTCTTTCTCTTTCTCTCTCTCTCTCTTTCTCTTTCTCTCTCGAAATGGTTTGATGATATGACGCCACACTAGGCAAAGGTCACTTTGCTGCCACAGGATTCGAGAAAGAAATAATTCATGATATGCCTAATTGCCGAGATTCTTCGCACAAATGTACCAGGCTATCTGAGGTCGATTTTCAAAATGAATGGAAGACGTGGGGGCATGGACTCAAAGGGGCGATCCCTTTAGGCAAGGAAAAGGTTCGCTGATGTTCATGATTTTTTTCTTAAAGGACAGTTCCCTTCATCATTCTTGAGACGTAGGGTATGTTTTATTACTACTTTTGGCTGGTACATGGTATATTTTGATTTTTTATTTATGTTCAACAATGGCGGACGTATGGCACGGTCGTCTGAACGGATTGCGGTGGATGTTGCCAGACTGCGTGACCTGTAGTGTCGAAGGGATTAATCTGAAGAAAAAAACCAAGAAAGATTTTTTTTCATCAACCTTCATACGCAGAATATGAACCAAGAAAGGGTGGGAAACTTTGAAAATCGATGAAATTGTACGCTTTGAAACAAAAAGATTGAATGTTCCAAAAAAAGGATCTACATCTCTACAGCGGTCTTGTTTGAGACATAGAGGTTAGAAAGATTTATACCAAATTTTATCAGAATCGGACGATTCATTTTTTAGCTATACGTCACGCCAGTTTTGAAAATGCAGTTTTGAAGACCATGACATACCTCCACCATTTTAGGAGATTAATAAAAAATTAAAATACTGTCACAGCCAAAAGTAGTAATAAAACGTATCCTCAGTTAAAAAAATACTGAGGAAATCTTTCCTTTTTAAAAAAATCGTGAAAATCGGCAATTTTTCCCTCGCCTAAAGGTATCTCTCCCCTTAACAAGGCCATCCCATGTAAGAGCTTTTTTCGCTTTTTCTGGATTTTTTCTTAATAAACCATTAAAACACACTATCTATGAATTTTTACCACACATTTATTAACATTTATACAGTCCCTCAGAATGTTATCAATCTTGAAGTTGAATCAACTTTATACCATTCGGTAGACACTCACGTGTAAAACAAGTTGGTTGACAACCGCCAGGATTTCAGCGATTTTGCTCATCAGAAATAAAAAAAATCAAAGGGTACTTTAATTTATAGACCTGAGGTTATCGCCGGAACTGGAGTTAAGTCAGAATGTCAAGAATTCAAATTTTGGCATAGTTGTAAAAGTTAGGTTCCAAGTTTCATCATTGCTTGCGACTTTTTCAGTTTAAAAACACTATGGGAGATATTAGAAATATTCTAGTTCGAGTGAGAACTATCGATGTACTGACATCATAGATACCATGGTTATAGTTATAGAGATACCATACAAATATGAGCAAAATCCGTTCAATCGTTTTTGACATATCATGGATGACAATTGGAAAAATGGAGTTTTTAGAAAAAACAGTTTAAAAGTTCAAGTACGATTTACACAAAGAAAATGTTGACAATTAGTCTGCTATGCCGGATCCATATAACACAAACAGATTTTTCGCAATTTGTGCAAAGACAAATTCGTTTTTTTGGACCTGTCACATATGATGACTGTCTTAAGGAAAAACTTGAAGGCCATATTGATACTGAATTTCCATACGGAATAGTTAAGACATGCCCTCTATATTTCTGCGGCATATTTGTATAACGAACATCCTCCAATTATCATAGCTTTGAGGAAACTGGATTTCTTTGAGGCTAACACGTGGCTTGTTCCTTTCTCCTCTCTCTCTCTCTCTCTCTCTCTCTCTCTCTCTTTTATTTTATTATCTTTTTTAGTTTTGTATCTTATTTTAGTTTTTATTTTATTTCACCGCATATTATTTTTCATTTTGCGTTTCGGTGTCTGTCATTTATATCATTTTTAAATTGCGTTAGCTTTTTACTGGGTGTCCCAGAATTGAATGCGTTCCCTGAAATGGGAGATTGGGGTTGAAATTCTGAGTAGATTGATATAAGCATGTGTGGGTCTCAGATCAACCCCTGAATTATTATTCATTTTTAAAGGCGGGCGCACCTGATTGGCCCGACTTTAAAAATTGATAATAATTCAGGGGTTGATCTGAGACCCACACATGCTTACATCAATCGACTCAGAATTTCACCCCCAACCCCCCATTTCAGGTTACGCATTTAGTTCTGGGACACCCTGTATAGTCACTTATTTTCGTTTTCCTTTTATGTCCTTGTTTTTCTTCTTGTAAGCCGCATGAAAAGTGAAAATTGCACGCCACAGGACCCTGCGTGGGCCTAGTGCACTAATAAACAAATATAGCCATCTATCTCTCTGTCTCTTTCCTTTCACAATGTTTCGACCTTCTTTGGGAGCATCCATAGTTTACGTAACGCAAAATGTCCCAGTTTTTGACATTCCCCCCCCCCCCCCCCCCATGTAACAGAACCGTAACGCTTGGCCTGAACGCCCGCCCCTCTATTCCGTTACGTAACGGGTGCTTTGTCGTCAATAATTGCGTTTTTTCGAAGAAATAACTTATTATGAAAGGATCGGGTTTATACTCATTTCATGAAGTATATATTTATCTAGTTTTATATCAATTTTTGTGAATTAAAAAAAAAGTAATCCTGATTCGGCGACGCAAGAAAATTCTCTTCATTGTTCCATCGATATCATTATGAAAGGTTAACTGTAAATAAAAAGTCAACAATTTATCGATATCTATACAAATGTAGCTATCGTTATGTGTAGCCGTTTTTTTATATCGTTTTTTTTTACAAAATGCCGACAGTTTGGACATTTTTTTCTACCTTCAAGGCCCCCCTTTTGTACTCAAGCCATCTTTAAAGATAGTAATGATCAACATCGAAAAAATCGGCTACGTGCAACCTTAGTCACTGCGATTACAAACATGTTTTTACAAAATTGCAAATCGAGTGAAACGTTTTTGAGACAAGGAACACCCCTCAGGTGACACCCTTCGATTTTGTTGAAATTTGGATATGTTGTGAAGCACCGAAAAGTAAGCGATACGTATTTTTTTTATCAGCGGAAAAACGGTTTTAAGGGGTGAAACGCACCCTCAAAAATGTTTTTTGTCGATAACGTTTTAACGGTACGAGACATAAAAAAAATTTCAAATTGCAACAATTTTCTTTTTTTCGGGTACTTTTTTCGGTACATATTGGATATGAGTACTTACTTACTTTCGGGTACTTTCGGTACTTACTTACTTTCGGGTACTTACTTACTTTCGGTACTTACTTTCGGGTACTTTTTTCGGTACATATTGGATATGAGAACGATAACGTTATCCAGGAAAAACGAAAAACAGCCCTATTTCCGAGGGTTGTTTTCACCCCTTAAAACCGTTTTTCCGTCGTTTTTCCGATAAAAAACCGTTTTTCCGATAAAAAAAAATACATATCGCTTACTTTCCCGTGCTCATAACATATCCAAATTTCAACAAAATCGAAGGGTGTCACCTGAGGGATGTTCCTTGTGAGACAAGGTCGCAAAAAGTAGTTTCGAGAAAATCGCGATCAAAGTTTTCGTTCCATTTTTCGTGATATAAAGTTAGGTTTTTTCTAAAATATTGATACTTACATTAAAACATCAAATCGCGAGTGGTATGACGGTTTTTCATCTTCATTGTATTTCTCAAAATAATGAGAGCTTTTTAATTTAAAAACTTAAACATGCAGACATTTTGCTACTTCTGACGGTTCTAAAATCACGACGTAACGCAAACCTCGACCCCCCCCCCAATTCCGTTACGTAACTTATGGACGACCCCTCTGCAGCTTCCAACTGCAGCGACAGTGCGACCGAATTTCGATCAAGACAGAACAGTAGAGACATTTCGTCTCGCAATTATGAAACTTGGCGATTTTCATTGGAAGAATTTCGAGACAGGTTGAACATGTTTGCCCTCGTGTACACAACGAGAGCGGATAGACGGAAAAAGCTAAAACTGTGGAGAGAGAAAAAAAAGAAGCGTGGCGACGAGAATTGGCCCAGACGGAAAGACTTGGCGGCTCGAATGGATCGTAACGATGATGGAATAATACTCTTATATGATTATTGACGTTGGCGGGATTCTCAGACGGGTCGCAACGAGGTCGAGGCGCGGGCTCCTATACTCAGACGGAAGAGTTAAATATTTACCTCCACTTTCCTAACCCAAAAGCTGCCGGTGAAGTAAAAAAAAAAAAAAAAAAAAATGACAAAGGCAAGAACCAAATGAAAAGAAACTTTCAATGTCTTGGCGTGCAGCCTTCGAAATCATTGCAACAATTTATCCGGCCTCGCGTCCCGTCACCGATCAAATATTCCGTGATGTACATTTGACCCCATCAGCGCTATGTAGTGAAGCAATTCTATAAAATTTACGAGCTCCAAGATCGAGGACCGCGTTCGGGTCAATGAAGAACTGCGTTACGGAAGGGGGGAGGGGTGTACGACGGATAAAGATGGAGAGATAGAGCAAGGGAATCTCGACGAGGGCATTTCTTTAAGGGGGGAGATACTTTCAGGCCCGGAAAAAATCGCTGATTTGCATGATTTTTTTAAGGCCTCAGGCCACTCCAGAGGCCGAAAAAATAGACTTTTTGGGGATTTTTTTTCAGCAAAACTACAAAATAAATCGAGATTACAAAAAAGGGTGTTTTTCATATATATCAGTGACTGTATACAATAATTTTTGTGAAGCGATTAATTTCAAAATAGCGGCTGTGCAGCGTTTTTCGATCACGTCTCCGTTTTTCCAGGCTCCACGGCCGGACAAACAGCTGCCGTATTTTTTAAATTATATTCGACCAATGAATTTTTTTCGATTATATATAATAACTGCTATAGAAGTACGTAGGATTTTTTCGATATATTGATTTTTGGCCAAATGGCGCACTTCTAAAGTGGAAAGTGAAAAATTTGCCTAAAAATCGTCAGATAATTGTTAATAACAAATGAACTATGCAGTATAAAAAAATCCTACATACTTCCATAGGCGATGTATTTTTCAAGATATATACACCATTTCAAGTGAATCGGTTGAAAATTGTCTGAGTTATGTGTCCGGTCAACGTCAAACGGAGGCGTCATCGCAAAAACGCTGTACAGCCGCCATTTTGAAATTAATCGCTTCAAAAAAATTATTGTATACAGTCACTGATATGTATGATAAACACCCTTTTTTGTAATCTCGCTTTGTTTTGTAGTTTTTATGGAAAAAAATCCCCAAAAAGCCGATTTTTTCGGCCTCTAGAGTGGTCTGAGGCCTCAAGGAAAGATTTTTTCACCGTTTCGGAAACTTAGGATACGTTTTATTACAACTTTTGGCTGTTACAAGCTATTTTTATTTAAACTTTAAAAATGGCGGTGCTATGACACGGTTTTTTAAACGGGTTGCGGCGGATGTTGTCAGACCGCGTGACACGTAGCTCCGACGGCATTGACCTGAAAAAAAGCCAACGGAAACTTTTCTTTCATTAACGCTCATACGCAGAACATGAACCAAGAAGAAGTGAGAAATGTTGAAAATCGATTACATCGTACGCTTTGAAACAAAAAGATCCAATTTTCCAGAAAAATGGCTCCATTTTGGAATCAAAAATACTTTTTCTTTTTATTTTCAAGAAAATGTAGGTTCATGTTTTAGACAATAAGGTTAGAAAGATTTATACCAAATTTCATCGGAATCGGTCGACTAGTTTTTCAGTTATACGTCACGCCAGTTTTGAAAATGCAGTTTGAAAGACCGTGCCATACCTCCGCCATTTTTAAAGAGTAATAATATAGGGAAATACCATGTAACAGCCAAAAGTAGTAGTAGAACTTACCCTGAGTCTTAAATAGGGTGAAGAAATTTTTCCTTTTCTACAGAAATTATGAAAATCAGCAATTTTTTCTCGCCTACACTTAAGGTAGTACGAGCGTGCAATCTTGATTTCTATAGATTTTGTTAAAATTTTAGCCAGACATTGTTCATATCATTATGCACGTTTCAGTGAAATTTCAGAACAGTCGACTATTTAGATTGGAAGATAATGGGCTTTAAAACTGCAGCTTTTAACACTGCAGGGTCTGCATTGAAATTAAGACAGAATAATTTTCCGTAAAAAATATTTGTCCCCTATAATAAGAAGAAATATGGTAACGCCGCCGAACAGTATTGTTCAATATTTCGAGAAAAAAATAATTATCGTGTTCCTAAAGATAAAACTGTTGTCATAAAAAAATATTTGCATTATAAATATTAATATTTCATATTGTTTATGTTATCTTTATTAACGAATAAAAGTGTTGGTTTATTCATAACTAATTAGAAACGTTGTTCGATTAAAAATTACTTCCGAATAAAAATTTGTGTTGCAGTATTATTTTGAATATACCGCGCAAACTCACGTCATTGGATACGTGGAGTGACGCGGTGTTGCCATATGTTTTCATATTATAGGAGACAAATATTTTTTACGGAAAATTAATCTGTCGAAATTTCAATGCAGAGCCTGCAGTGTTAAAAGTTGCAAATTTGAAACCCATTATATCCCAATTTAAATAGTCGACTGTTCTGAAATTTCACTCAAACATGCATGATTATATGGACAATGTCTGGTTGAAATTTGAACAAAATCTATAGAAATCAAGATTGCGCGCTCGTACTACCTTAAAAAACAAATGTGTTGTTTTTACGCACTTTAGGTATGTAAATGGCTGTAGACATTTTTTACACGTTTTAACGAGTGTGAAAATAACACGGATAGATGCGTTCGAACAACACACTTACGTGTGTTATTTTCTTATACACGTTAAAACGTGTAAAAAGTGTCTGCAGCCATTTACACACTCAACCTGTGTAGAAACAACACACTCATTTTTGCAGTACTGCATACACATGGGATGCGTCGGGAAAATTAATTCAATGACAAAGCTTTTCATCGTCAAAATATATGTATTTATTGGAGATTACTTATACATTACGCTGTGTTGATTGTACTAATTATATTAATTATAAAGTTAATTATATATTTACAGTTTTGATAGTTGTCTTTTCTAAATACATTATGATGATGTAGTATGATGCGAGTAGGCACACGATGGATTTGTTGACCATGGGTTCCGGTATTTTAACCCGTATATTGCGATCTGCTACCACAATTTTTATTATAGAGCTTGTGTGTGTATACTAAGATGTTAATTGGATCCGTTAACCGGTTAATTGAAGATCAAATGTGGTCTTGTTAACCGGTCAATCAATAAATGTCAAACCAACTAACGAGTTTCACGTGATGGCGTAACCAAGGTAATTTTTATGGCGTTACCCCCACTTGTAGGCCAAAAAAGGCCTTTTTCATGAATTTTTTTAAAGAAAACTACAAAACTTTTTTAATCGATCAATATATCATCTTAAAGAACACATCTTGAAGAACTTTCAGTAATTTTTTTATTGAAAAATATTACATTGTTTAGTGGCAAATGGCCGTCAATGAAATAATGTTTTTATATACACGGTTTGCGGTGACCAACATTGCGGCGAAGTGGATCATCTGAAAAAAAAATGCGGATGGATTTAGTCAAATATAAGTATAAACTAGTCTTTAATCGAAGGATTTTAAAAAATATTCATTTTTCACAAAATGGCGGACAGTCAAAGTTAATGGTTCGATTTTAACGAAAAAAACGGCCGTTTTTTGGCTATAAAACGGCCATTTTTTTCGAAAAAAAAAATCGAACGATTAAAGACTACATTTTTATGTATTAAATAAGCCTGCAAAATTTCAAGAAGATCGATTCATTAGTGTTCGAGTAATCTTGGTCACCGACTTCAGAAATGCCATTTTGAGAAAAAACGCGTTTAAAGTTTCAATTTCAGTTTACACGAAGAACGGATTCTTCTCTTTCGACGCTCATATCTCAGTCAATTTTGTTCAGATCGACCTGAAATTTTCAGGACATATTCTCACATACTTATACTTCAAAAAAATGCATTAAAAAAACGATTTTTTCAAAATCGCAAGTGGGGGTAACCCCTTAAAACATATGATCAATAACTCGCAATTAACACACGTAAACTGTGTTGCTTCTTCCCGTGTTACTTTTGCTCGTGTGTTGCTATCAACGTGTATTGTTTAGTTCAATGTGTGTTAATATGCGTCTTGTATATTGATTCTACACTTTTTATGTGTGTTCCAATAAGCGTGTTGTTTATGGGGACAGCTACGAAGATGTGTAACAATCTAATGCGTAAAAATGGCACATTCACGTGTGTAATTTTAACGGATTAAGTGTGTAATTTTAACGCATTAAGGATGTTGAGTCCCTGTGAAACATGTTAATGTTAATTGTTCAATAAATAGCTTCTCAATCGTCATGAAATTTTTACACGACCTCCTGAATACTTCATGTAAAAACATACCAAATTTTCAGAATTCTATCATCATTACTTCAATCTCCTTAAGGGTTGAAATGAAAAATGATAAGAAAATTCTGAAAATTTGGTATGTTTTTGTATGAAGTATTTAAGAGGTCGTGTTAAAATTTCACGACGATTAGGAAGCTCGTTATTAAAAAATTAACATTTTGTCAAGAACAATTTTTAAAAGAAATATAAAAAAATTCATCAATAAACTTCGTTTTGTTTCCGTTGCTTTCAGTATATTGTAGATATTATAAAATTGAGAGGTCAAAAAAAAAACTTATAACAAAGTTATATCAGTTTCCATAAAACAACATTTAATTTGTGAATGTTAATTGTTCAATGACGAGCTTCCTAATTGTCGTGAAATTTTTACACGACCTCTGAAATACTTCATACAAAAACATACCAAATTTTAAGAATTTTATCATCATTTGCGATTTGGGACTCAACATCCTTAAGTGTTACCAAATGCAAAAGTGTGTAGAACCAACATGGCGGCGCGTGTGTAGCCTTTATGTTGTGTTACTTCTACATACTTCGAACACACGTCAAACCCGCTTAGTATTTGCAGTGTAACGGTATCTCCCCCTTAAACAGCGAATACCCGGTGACCACCACGGTTCCGTGAACCTGGTGTCCAGTTCCAAGTAAGTCTGAGATAACGCTGAGAGAGCTCTCGACACCAGCTTCTCTTTTCTTTCTCTCCATGGCTTTTGCCCTGATATGACTCAACCGTAAAGCAGTTGTACTTTCACCTGTTTTTGTTCGTTTTATCAATCTTCGATCGAAGGGAGCCTTTTGACATTGCGGCCAAAAACGTTCGGACCCTTGGAACCGTACCATTCCCACCTCCACTGAACAAAGTGTAGAAATGCAAGTTGGCTCACTCCGTGGAGCAGTATGATTGCGATGTGACGAATTTTGCCTCGTCTTTCGGAAACTTTCGGCTTCGTAAGAGTTTCGACTTTCGCTGACAAAGTGCTTGCGATTGAAAAGCGTCAGTTTCATGCCTGCAGCTACTGTTACGGAGCTGACGACTTCTCGTCGCGACGCGGTCACCCGAGCTCGCGGATACGCGTTCAACGACGTGGGTGCATCCGTGGGGCAAGAAACTCTTATCTCGAATAGCGTCGTAGGTAGGCTCTTCTTCTGGTTCTGGCGAGTTCTGCGGTATCTGATTTTGTTTGATAATCCGGATCTTTAGGATTCGAATTGGGATCTTTAGAATGGCGAATCTCCAATAGAATCCAATGTAAGAGCGTGACGTTTCAGTATAAGTATCCAATGCAATAACCCACTGTTTTTCAACCTTCTTAAAGTAGTCCTATCGCTTTACACCAGTCGTACCACTGATCATACTTGAGACCTGTACAATTTATATTTTTAACATATGCAAAATAATAATTTGTCATAACTAAAACTTTCCATTTGTAAACTGTTTAACGATGCTCACATTTAATTAGAAAAATGAGAAAAATAGCGAAATATGTTGTTTAAACGTGAAATATGTGTGGAAATTCAAATGAGTGAGATGAGGCTACGACTATAGTCAGCTGTTGCCTTGCTGTCACGTCTCTTTATCGTAGCAAGTGGTAATAATTCCAATACCGGAAGTTCAAATTAAACTTAATATTACATGAAAATTAGGTCAATAAGCGTATTTTTTTCTGAGAGCATTGGATTACTACAAATGTTAAGTATGTAAATCTGATTATTTTCTAGAATCTGACGGATTCTCACGATTGTATACACTTTTGTAGCGACCGGAAATTGGGTTTTTGTGTCGTCTCGGGATTTCTTCACAAAAGTACGCAATTTTTATATTTTTTTTTTCTGCAATAAGGTCGATAACCGACCCTGAAATTTTACAAGGACGATTATTAATATATTTAGTGAAGCTCAAAAAAAAATTATCAAAATCCTATGAATTGAAGTCTGTTGATAGGACTACCTTGAATACGCGACTCCTTTACCTGTAAAAAACACTTCCTACATATGTGAACTAATAGTCCAGTGAAAAAGACGAAACCTCAGCACTGTCGGCGTAGAATTAGAATTTTTGACTGAAGCTAGATGGTTTCATACCCAAAGTAACCCCAATGAAATGTTGCCCCTCAACTCGCCCCAACCCTAAGAAATAAAAGTGTAAAATTTGAAAAATCGCCGTATCTCGATAATTAATAACCCGGTCAAAAAATGTTTCAAACAAAAGTTGTTTGAAATAATAAAATCTGTATAAAGTTATGTGACGTCCAATCTCCTATCTTTGAAAATAGCCGTACAAAAACGATTAGAAAATTCTGGGCCAGTGGTGCTCCAACCCAAACTTGGCAAGACTATGTACTAATCGTGTGTAAAAACCCAACTTCCTCATCCCGATACTCTCATCAGAAAAAATATCGAAAATCGATTTGGTTTTCGGCCCCTAAACTTATGCAGACCTGTAAATCCTTGACTAAATGTTATGCGTACCTAACAAGCTACGAAATCCTTCTACCATAGTCTGCGATTCACCACACGCTTGACCGTTTTGTGTACTGTAAACAAATCTTCGAACAAAGAGGCCTGAAGATTTAAAAAAAATAGTAAAAAAAAAGGAGCGCCCTAAGTCCATATGTCGCTCAGACCCAGAAGAACCTTAAGATCCCTCGGAGCGAATTCCAAGACCTCGACGAGGTCGAGCACCTTGTCTCGTCGTTGTCTTTACACCTCAGCTCAGATGACGGCGGAGAAGGGTAACATGACTCGAAAGAAGGTTGTCTGCATATGCTTCACGCGAATTCATTCTTTTGTATTTCCTTTTTTTTTTCGTCCTGTATATTACTTATTCAAGGGAAGATTGCGGATGGAAAGGGAGAAGCAATGGATGCACACGAAATCGTATATGTGTCTGCATACGTATGCATTGGCATCTTCGCCTTTGACTCCGCAAAGTTCCTATTTCAAAGTTCAAATTTCCTACTCCGCACAGTTCCTATTTATAACTTTTCCAACAATTTGTTTGTATATTAAGGCCTTAGGCCACTCTAGAGGCCGAAAAAATAGGCTTTTTGGGGATTTTTTTCTTCAGAAAAACTACAACATAAATCGAGATTACAAAAAAGGGTGTTTTTCATACATATCAGTGACTGTATACAATAATTTTTTTGAAGCGATTAATTTCAAAATGGCGGCTGTGCAGCGTTTTTGCGATGACGTCTCCGTTTTTCCAGGCTCCACGGCCGGACAAACAGCTGCCGTATTTTTTAAATTATATTTAACCAATGATTTTTTTTCGATTATATATAATAACTGCTATAGAAGTACGTAGGATTTTTTCGATATATTGATTTTTGGCCAAATGGCGCACTTCTAAAATGGAAAGTGAAAAATTTGCCTAAAAAATCGCCAGATAATTGTTAATAACAAATGAACTATGCAGTATAAAAAAAATCCTACGTACTTCCATAGGCGATGTATTTTTCAAGATATATACACCATTTCAAGTGAATCGGTTGAAAATTGTCTGAGTTATGTTTCCGGTCAACGTCAAACGAAGACGTCATCGCAAAAACGCTACACAGCCGCCATTTTGAAATTAATCGCTTCAAAAAAATTATTTTATACAGTCACTGATATGTATGATAAACACCCTTTTTTGTAATCTCGCTTTATTTTGTAATTTTTCTGGAAAACAATCCCCAAAAAGCCTATTTTTTCGGCCTCTAGAGTGGTCTGAGGCTTTAAAGCGTTACTTCTAGGTGGCTCATCAGAAAATGAGCCCATATTGGTATTTTTTTTACAATACTAAAAAAGTAAAATGAGATTAGGAGGGAACAAAAAAAGGAATACAAAATGACGGCTCAGCTTCTTTTTTTTTCAGCGCTCTGGGAGGACACAATATTTTTATGGATTAGAAACTAAAACAAAGAGTCTTCATTCATAAGAGTTTTGCTAGAGAAGTATAAATTATCATTAAAAATGAGGGTTTCTTTTCACGAAATGGTATCATTTTCAATGATTTTTGTCTCGTCGACCCGATTTTAAAAATGTATTTTTGAGAAAAACGCGTTTGAGGTTCCACATCTGATTTAGCAGCTATCGTCTAGGGATGCTCGATATACATCGATGTATCGAAAACATCGATGTTTTCCATTCGATGCATCGAATCAATCCGATACATCGCTTACTGTCGATGTTTAACGATGCATCGATGTATTTCATTCGATGTATCGAATTTAAGAACAAGCAATCATCTCGCACGGAACGCACTGTGCACTCTGACTCATGTTTGACTTTCTAGGCTCCGTAGGCTCTTAGGCTTTCTTTAGATCTTTTTTATCTCTTGCTATGGGAGAATGAAAGAACAACACGACACCAAAGCCTCCAAGCACAGATGGCTCTAGTGGTGATGATGTTTCGCGGATGTTATTTACTTGTGGCGGAATGACCGTTTTGCAATTTAAAAAATAACAGAAGACGGAAACGTGATCTAAATTTTGCAAAAATAAATCGCGATTAAAACAAATAAAACTTATATGACATGAATAAAAATTCAATTCAATGAAAAACCTCGGATTATATCGGATTTGATCAGCATTCTGTCCGATACTTTTAACCAATAGAAAACGTCAAGGTTTTTTTTGCGTCATATCGAAAACACCGATGTTTTTATTCGATGCATCGAAAAAATCGATGTTTTTGCTCGATGCATCGTCAAACATCGATGCAACGTTTCGATGTATTACATCGAAAAGAACATCGATGTATTTTTTGCATGAGTGTCCCTACTATCGTCATCACGACGGAATTGAATCTCTCATTTGAATTCTGCCCCCCCCCCCCCCCCCCGCCAGAGGCATTTCAATAGCAGGTCTTCAGTTGTCAGGTGATTGTAAATTTTTCGTAAAATGACTCTGAATTGCTAATTTTACCGTCTAAGCTGTTCAAAATGATGTGTAAAAATAAGCTGAAAAATTCTCAAAATCGGGCATAATTAGTTTGGTTATCATTCTTGTAATATTTGCACATCATTCGAGCCAACCAAAAAACTGTAACAATTTTTCACTTCGAGGTGATGCTTTCAAATTCCGATAAAATGTCAAAACGTCACACGAGGCTGGTAGCTTGCCCTCCGTACTTTTCACCTCGCAAAGTCCCCTCAGTCTTCGGCAGACTGCGAGCGTTCCTGAAAAAAAAAAACATCGCAGTTTCTTTTCCGTCCATACCGAAGATGCACATCCGTAAGGAGTGCGAATGTCGGCTAGCCGAAATGGACCCGGCTTCGTCTGCGCGGTCTCTTATCGCATCGCGGGTGGAGGAACGCCGTCGTTGCGACGTCGAGCCGCCGCGTGTGTCTCCCTCGACTGCGCAGCACCGAGCCGCCGAACGCAGGCTCGCGAGCGCCGCGCCTGCGCGCCTCGGTCACGCGCCGCGGAGTGGGGATGCGAAGCGGTTAGTGGGAAGGAGTGGGGATGCGAGGCGGCTAGTGGGAAGAAGTGGGGATGAGAAGCGGTTATTGGGAAGGAGTAAAAAGTCGCGAATCCCGAGGTATCACGAGCTACGCCGAGTGGCGACGAGGTTGCGCCGAGGAGAGGCGACGTTGGCCGAAGTATCCGTCGGGACCGCGGCCCTGGCTGTAGCGGCGCTGAACGCAGTGCCATCCGATAGGCAGCACCGCTCGCTACGCCGCCGCGGCTCTCTTCGCTTGGCGAACGTTCTCTCCTCGCATCCTCAACAATATAAGACAAATAAAGCGACATGAAATTCCTTCTATTTTCTTTCACACTCAAATAAAAACGTCAAGACCGCCAACGAATAAACACTGGGTAAAATCGCGAGGTGCGCGCGACCTTTTTCTTATCTCGAATGTTTCAACGACGAGCGAGCGACCGAGAGAAAGAAAACAAAGCACAGACGAGTGGCAGCGGGACGACAGAGCGGCGGGGGGGTGATCGCGGTGGAGGACGAGTATGAGGAAAAGAATACACGCGCAACGTACAACGCGAACAGGGCTTGGGAGGGGGGAGAGTTTGCGCTTGATATTTAAGAGATAAACAAGAGCGCGCGCGAGTGATCGCGGCGAGGGTCGAAACGAAACGGCACATAGATGTAACGGCTCCAACAGAGGCACATTCGCGCCCACAAACTTGGATATGTTTATCAGCAGAATAATCATCGAGAGAAATCCAATACGCCAGAAACGTGCCCGAGATGATAAAAATGGAATAAGCCGACGTTACCGCGACAGTAAAATACCGTGAAATATTCCAATTTACGAAGTTCCATCGAAGAGCATTTCCGCCGCTCGACTGTTTCACACGCGAGCTCGGGAGAGATCGGGGAGCCGTACGCGCGCGGTGTGTGCAGCTCGGCACGGTGCCCCCCGTCCTCGTACCGTCTCGCGCACCCTTCCCCCTGCGTCCTACGCGCCTCTTTCGTCTAATACGCGTCTGCGTCTTGGCCGTCCGTTTCCCACTGCCGTGAACCACGTATTCTTATTCTCCCTTGAGTATCGTGCTCTCCGTCGTGATATTGTCCTCGAGTCTCTAGAATCGCGTGTCACATCGGAGTGTCGGTCCATTCGTTGTACGAGAGCACGTCCACCCCCCCCCCCCTGCCCCAGCCACACCGTTCGGCCGCCAGTGCTCCTCTATCTCCGTGTTTTCAAGCCACGCGCTCCTGTCTCTACCTATCGTGCCAAACAGCAACCACGCCGAACACCCGCGCGTACGTAAACGTATGTATGCGCACATGTATATATCTATACGTAGGTGGCAGAGGAGGGGGCAGAAGGGGAGATTGCGCACGCGCACTGCGGCGCAATGTAAACGCGGCTTGCCGATATGTATATAAGAAGATGGGGGAACATCGGCGCGAAGAGCCCGGCGAGAAGTGGCCGGGCAAAGTCGAGAAAGTTTGAGTTTTCCTTGCAACTTTGCCTCGCGGGCGCGTGCATCAATCGCGTGAATGACCCCGCGAAGAGACCGAAAACGAGAAAACGGCGGCGGTTGGCGTCGCGTATCGCGGGGAGGGCAAGCATGGCCGCCACCGCCGCCGCGTTGACGAGACGAGAGGACGCGACGGTGTGTTACACTCATCCGCCAACACTGGCGGATCGCCCCCCCCCCCCCCCTATGCCACGCCGTTGGCGCTGCTTCGGCCTCCTTGCTTGGCCCCCCACCCTGGCCGATCTCCGTCTCGGTCGCCCGAGACTCACGTACGGTCAGACGAGACGACATCTACCGCAGTGTATATAGTCTCTGTCTCGTTCTCTACGCGCATTCACCGCTCTTGCCTTCTGCCCCTCGTATTCCGGTCCACCGTGACTCCCCACCCCACCCCGCCCGCCGACTGTGTTGCTCTTTGTCACTCTTTGTATCCTCGCGCTCGCACTCTCGCTGTTTTGCAGCTTCACACGAGGTTTTTCGTTCTCGTTTCAGCTTTGCCTTCGAAAACTTGGGGCCCATAGTTACCGCGTTTCCGTACGGAATATTCAAGGCGTGCTTTCCTAGCTGTGTGACATACGTAAACGCACACTGAGAGAAAAGTGCATGGTATTTACAACGAACGCGCATGGTAAAAGAGAGCATGGTCGAATTCCCTATAGTGCATTGTCAACGCAATCATAATATGGTTGATGCCACTATAAGCGGAAAGGTAAACATGCGACTTTGGTGGCGTGTTTGACTATCTAGTATCTCCGAAATTACTATACACTATTGCAAAAGACTACAATGTCGATATGGTTGATTCAGCTATATCACAAAATCGGCGCACAAATACTAATGCTGCACCGAGAGCAAAGTACATGGTATTTATGAAAGACGTTAAAAGAGAGGATAGTAAAACCCTGTTTAGTTTATTGGCACCGTAATCATAATATCGTTAACACAACTCTGAGCGAAAAATATATCTAAACATGCAACTTTGGCGGCGTGCTCGACTATCTATTATCCCGGAAAAAACTACTAACTATTGTGAAAATATTAACTGAATTAACTATATCGATATTGTAAAGTTTTTCACAGTAGTTAATAGTTATTTCAGGGATACTAGATAAAAAAAAACACACTACCAAAACGGCATGATTAGATAGACGCTTATAGTTGTGCTAACCATATTATGATTGCGGTAGCAATAAGCTATATGAATTTTACTATGCCCACTTTTACCATGGGCGTTTTTTTTATATTATCAATACTATTGACATTTTTCTCAGGGTAAGTTTGTACTATTTGTATGGTTGACATTAACACTTGTTGAGTATAAACTGTTACAAGATCTTACGAAAAGTGACTATACGAACAACATTATGGTAATCGTATAGTGAAGACGTAAATCATCTGTCAATAAAGTAGAGACAGCGGTGGCACGCTATGATCGATATAGATATATTAGCGCATTCATTTATCAGTTTTTAGAATCCGATATTTCGAAAACTATTGGTCCGCGCCAAAGATCCATTTGAGCAGTGACATATATTATCAAAAAAGCAATCTGTGCGAAATTCCACCTATATCAGAGGTAGCAGCTATTCGGAATTGCAGCTGGAATTGCTTTTATCCGTTATGCCAAATCTACGATCGAAATAACATAAGTACCCGGTAGCATAGTGGCAGTGTGCGTGAATATAGGTAGGTAATATTTTCTTCGAAAGGAATCATTTCAGGCGGTCAGGGAATGACAAATCGTGATAACCAATCTTAAAAAAAGATACAGAAAAGCACAAAATATCAGCCCGAAGGCAAATTAAACACCGTAACATATGTAAATAAAACAATACCCTATCCCATAAATGGAGAGAAACCTTAGAGACAATACTCGAAAAATGTAAATAAACCAAATCAGAACAATAAAGAAGAAACTTGAAAAAAAAAAATTGACACACTATCATACAGGTCAGTTGAAATTTTTACTCTCAAGTGAAATTTTTAAAATGTTTGAATTTATAAAATATTATATACATTTAGTAGACATACCATTCAAAATGGTAAAAACCACTATTGTTTGATAGTGTAAGGAATCATCTATTTTATGAAAACCTACTATATTATATAGCATTGACAAACAACGTATGCTTGAAAGATTGTTGGTTGCGTTTAACAAATGATCATAGTTAACACAATTGCTAAAATATCATAAGCAGTACTATATTTTCGGCAGTAACCATGACTATAAAATATTATTGTCCCCTCAGGGTAATACAAAATATGGTTGAAGTATGGTTGAGGTCACTATACATTTATCTCTGTGCAGTTTTGCCAATTCGAACGGTATTGGCGAATTGACGGGATTTACGAAATACCTGAGGTGGGTGGACACTCTTTGGGAATTATTTTTTTAGGTTAGAAAACTCGATAGGGATACATATGATGGAACGTTTGCTGCCGATGAAGGCGCTGCGTTCTATGAATTCGAGACGTCGAGAGCTCAGGCATAGACCCATACATACCACTCGAACGAAAATTGAGTTTGGGCTTTTGTCGGGGTCACATTAATCTTGCCTAACTTCGTCAGAGCCGTGGTTCAGGAGCCTCGTATGCATCCCCAAGGGGCAACCAGCCTTTTTTCTTCCAAGGCCCGCAATGTCACCGTAACTTATCCCTACCACGAAATTCTTTCACTCGAGCTACTTGAGTTCGGAAATTGATGGATTCCAAAAATATCAAGAATCTCAATGACTACGTTGATTATCCACATTTGGATTGTCAAATCTACTTTCCGTGCAGGAATTGTCGCAGGGATCCAATTGGATTTCCATACTTGTTTTTACTTCCTGATCTAATGCATCATCGCATTGGATCCCTATACCAAACTTGACGTTTCGGTATAGGGGTCCAACCGGGATTCCCCCCGTTGGATAATGTGGCGATTCTTGATAGACCCCATCGCATTCTGTACGTTGCATTTTCCAAACAAAACATCTAGATACACGAAATTAGTGAAAACCGAAAATTTGATTTTCCAGAGTCTGCAGGCCCTGTTCGAATTTGAGAAATACAACATTCAATAAAAACTCCGTGATATTAGAAACCTCAAACATTTGAATAATTAAACGAGACAAAGTCAACGTTTTTCGCCTCCACCAGAAAAAAAGTGGTCTTGTTATCCCGAACTTTCCATCTTTTGTCGAAGTGCCTCAACGATTGTCGACCAGGCTCTTCATTGCTCCTCTTAATCAAGTCTTCCCTCAACCCAAACAAACCTAGCTGGGCCGTTCGGCGTTACCTATCATTGCAGCCACGTTTAGGCCCTTCAACGTTCCGAATTGTACGAAGACTGTCCTCGGAATTTTCTGCACAGGATGCAGCGACCTTCGTCCATTTTTCATGAGCCCGTTTTACCCGTGTCTGGGTTTTCCGTACGAGTACGATTAGAAATGAGATAAGAGCGATCGACGAAGACGATGATTCGATTTCCATGCGTCAGACGAAGGGACGATCCTTGCGAAGGAAAATAACGACGAAATCATTGATTGAATTAATGAGAATAGCATTGCAGAGTTTCGCAATTGGCTTTGTGACGAGAGAGTCACGCAAACCGAAAGGAATACAGTGAAGAATATCGCGATTCCCTCGCGACCATATTCCCAAACCTCGAGGCACCAGTAAAAATAGTGCCTTTGCCGTTTCCTTCCGTCGGCTTGGCGGACTATAATTAGCGGGGGCTCCGGCGAGTTTGCCCCGTTGTAAACAAATTTCCTACGGCCACTCTTGCCACGCGAGACAGTGTATAGAAACTTTTGCTAACCCGTAACCGCGCGTGCTGGCTTTTCTACTTGCACGCCGTTCGCCCGTTACTACCGTTACTACTACCAACATATACGAGCGCGGCTACTGTTCGCTCTTCGGCTCTTCGACGACCAAGATCGCCCGTACACGCTCTTACTCTCGGTGGAGCGTGAATCCCGCGCTTCGGATTCGAGGGCGACGACACGAGTTTCGCATTACGTGGGATTCCACGCTCGTGCTATGTTTGCCCAAAGAAAGCGGTGGAGGGAGAGAGAGAGAGTGCGCGAGAATAGCGACGTTTTCTTTATCGTTTCGCTCCCTCCTCGTATTCTCATTCCCTCACTCTTTCCCTTTCACTCTCCTCGTCACTCACTCTCTCTCTCTCTCTCTCTCTCTCTCTCTCTCTCTCTCTCTCTCTCTCTCTCTCTCTCCCTCTCTCTCTCTCTCTCTCTCTCTCTCTCTCTCTCCTCTCTCTCTCTCTCTCTCTCTCTCTCTCTCTCACACACACACACACACAGATTCTTTTACTCCTTTTATTGTTAAACTTTCCATCTTCAGGATGGTCCGTTTCGACCGCCTCATGTGAACCTCGTCTCTCTTCTTGATGTCAACCTCGCTCTTTCCATCCTGCTCCTCTCCCTTCATTGTATATACTCGCTTTGACCCTCGCACCTTCTCCAACGTAACGATCACCGGCCGAACTCACACCCTTCAAACCGCATCCCACTTTCTAAGCTTCTATTGTATTAGATCGTAAAACATGGTTGTTGTGAGCGTATAAGTGAAATATTTGAATAAAAAATATCCTCAATTGAATGCAGTAGATGTGTCTTAATGTCGAACGCATTGTTACTTCGAACGAAGAAAATTTGGACATTTATTGTGAATGAACGGTACTTGATGTTTTATTCAAATTGAAATTGCTTGGTGAGTCAGTCCTAATGTAAGTGCAAGTCCTTCTTGCGTTTGGCACGAATCTCCAATAGTGCTTGCAATTCCGCGTCTTCGTACACTTTCGGCCTTCCGCAACGTTCTTGGTAAATTTTATTTTAATTCATAAAAATTGGTATGAAACTGGATGAATACATACTTCACAAAACGAGTATTAATCCGAACCTTTCATAATTGGTTATTTCTTTGAAAAAAAACGCAATTGTGGACGACAAGCATCCGTTGTGTAACGGAATAGGGGAAGGGGGTAGGCCAGGTGTTACGGTTCTGTCATGTGGGGGGGGGGGGGGGCAAACATTGGAAAATTTAGCGTTACGTAATTCATGTACGCCCCCTATGCCCGCTTATAGTACAAATGGTTTGAGGGGGAGGCATCGGGCTCTGCGCCACACTGCGGCCATAGAGTGTACTACAACGTATATGAATTCGCTAGTTAATTCAAATGAAAAATTCTCAATAGACCTATTATGTGTATACGAATAAATCTTTTTCCGAGTAAGGTAGTTAGCTCGATGATTGTCACCTTACGCAGATCGGTCAAATTTGCAAATTTATATCGAGGGAAACGGCCCAGTTACTGACACTGTCCCAGATTGTGACACCTACGGTACAATATTGACTGCCACAAATACAATTTTTGTCGAATAACATTCTTATTACTGCGTAATTAAAGAGAGTTGTTCACTTTTAATTATTGGAGAAATACACTTCTTTGCATGAAATTCTTAGAATAGAAACTGACTAGAGAATAGTCCGACACGCTTCTGACGGGCTCCACAGTGGCAGTGCTAGACGATACCCACTAGGCACGACAAGCGACACATCGTGAATTTTGCTCGTCGTGTAAGTATAAAAAGACATAAAAATGATGTCAAAATCTTCAGCAGGAACTAGACTATCGACGGGATAAGAAATAAGTTAACTTTTGGTTAGGTATTTATTTAAATTTACGGTGTCAATAAGTGCGTCACATAAATGAGGTTATGCCGCTGTTGAGCCTCGATTTATCACCTATTGCGTCGAACAATTCGCGTTGCTCAGTTATTCTAATTCGCCGTGAAATAATAAATTAAAGAAGAAGATATTAGTTTTTATGATCGGAAAAAAAAAGAAAAAAATGTACAACAATTAAACGTGAAGAAAATAAAGCAAGAAGAGTTAGGGCGCTCGGGAAGTGAGCCAAAAAAAAAGCGACAAAAGAAACCAAATAATCTTTGATAACTATTTTTTGTTTGTTATTTTCTATACCTCTCATATTCTTGTGTAAAGAAAACAAAATAGTCGTGCACTAATTAAATATAGTTCGTGGTTTGTACCTAACGTGTGTCCATGATATTCCATATACTTATTGCAATTTAACCCGTTTGAATGGGGATATTCAGGAGTGTCAGAAAGTGAGGTTACAAACTGCGCCACGAGTGTCATGAATCGGTACACGCAGGGGTCACAAACTACGACATGGGTGTTTCTCCATTGTCAGAAACCCCGGCAGCAGAGAAGTGCTATTAAATCAATGATTTTATTATTAAATCTTAATCGTTTCACTTTTAACATAGGTGAAGCTCGTTCTGAAGGCTTCAATGCACCTGTTGAAACCTTTAGTTTTCCGTTTGGCTATATCACGACCGAATAAATAGCGGAAATTCGACGCCGCCGCCACTCTCGAAGTGGTCAGCTTACCTTAAGGCAGGATTCTACTTTGAAACCATGAAAAAAAAGCTATTTTCGTGAATTTTTTCTGAGAATACTATTAAAGATATCGATATGGGGTTTAAACTGTTCAATAAATACACTCTTTAAGTACATAAAAAAAAATTTTTAATGTATTTTATTCATTTTTTGTACACGTAAAATATGTTTAAAGCCAACGCCTCGAAAAGCAGGTACCGTTGCCGTGGTCGTGAAATCTTCCCGACGGATGGTCTGAAACAAAAAAATCAAATAGTTTCATGTTCAGTATGTCTTCAGGAACCGACCTAACTAGAATATTTTATATACGTGCAAAATTAACAAAATGGCGGCTAAAATACGAAAAAAAAAAATGCGTTTTTTTGGGTCTTTTGTTGCAATAAAAAAATAGTTCTAATCAAAATTTTAAGTTGATTGTAGTTAGGTCGGTTGGTACACACATATAGAATATGTGTTCCAAATTTCATAAGGATCGGTTCAGTACTTTTTGAGTTATCACGACCACGGTACTTGAAAATGTCGTTTCGAGAAAAACGCGTTTAAAGTTTTGGTGAGTGATAAATCGTAGAAAAAATTATCTTACCCTCAATCAGCGATGCCTGGGCCATATAATATGCCTTCGACGTGTTCCAGGTAGGTGTTTTCATCCAATTTAACCTTTCAAAGTTTCAAAGTAGAATCCTGCCTTAACTGGGCCGTTCACCTTACCTCTCAACGTAAAAAGTGAGTGGGCGTTATTTGAATTCATTCTCAATCAGTTTATTCCGACGAAGAAGAACGTGGTGCTGAAATTCCGGTGGCTGGTACAGTCTTCGAGAAAATATTTCACAAAGGTTTAATTGTAAGACGTTATTTTAGGGGTTAGTTGATTCAAGTGAATCTTTTTTATCAGTGCAGGAACCAAAAGAAAACCGAAGTAGGATCAGCAGCGCATTCCTTGGTAATCCGTGAAGCAAACTTTGGGCATGGAGATGTTCGGGTGTATCAACGGTACAGAGGGTAAATGAAGATGGAGGGAAAAACGCGACGACATACGTGTCTCGCGCATACCGGGACAGATGTATAAACGAAACGGGGTGGAGAAACAAAAGTTGAAATGTCTCATAAAAATAGGGTTTTTGCGGCTCACCATGTTCTCCCACCGTCGTCCCCGCTATATTTAACGCACGGCTCTTCCCGTGTCCCCGTCTCGTAGTAAACAAATTTCAAAAGGCCCGCGCGTAACGAGACGATTGACTCGCGTGCGTCAGTTTTGTGCTCTTTGCTCCAATCAAATGAGCTTTTCTATCACAGTAATCGTGCCGCTCTCTCGGTTGCCTTTCGCGCATCACCACACTATCCACCCCCTTCACGATCCTACAGCAGCTGCACACAGGTCTGTGGCATCTTTCCTAATTCTCCAACGACGTTACATTCGGACCACGATTGGAGCTTGGACTATCGGTGGTTTTTCCATTACCGGTATTGTTTCGATATCAACAAGTTGTAATATCCCAATACCGATATTTCTATGTTTTCCTACTTACGGTCAAAATAGCTTAAATTTTGGTAATAGGCGCATAAAGTATTCGTCAAAATCGTATAAAAATTTCAAATCCGAAAGTTGGATTCGTAGTAATGGTCGTATGTCCTTAAAAATGTTAGAAGCTTGCAAGTGAAGATTGAAGTTGTAGAAATAATAGTGTATATCTAAGTGACACCACAGTATTGATATAAAAAAAAGCAGAGTGATTTCATTATATATGTCTAAACATACTCTGCTTTGTTCTTAAGGATGCTGTTTCCAAAATTGAAAATGGTAATCAAATTTGAAAAATTTGATAGGTCATTATGTAAAACATTTTAATGGTTGTGTAAAAATTTCACGACGATTACGCAGCCTTTTGGAAACTGACGTAACTTTGCAATTATTATCTTTTTTTGTGATAAAAAATGATGCCAAAAATACAAAAAAAAATCACACTTGAGGAAAAACATATAAGAATATAGCGGCAGTGTTGCATAGACCGAAAGTAGCGGGAAATTCAAATACTCGTTCACGGACAACGTCGTTTCTTGCACCATCAAACCAGTTTTATTTTTGATACATTTGAAACAAAAAAACGATCCTTCATAAATATTTCTTTTATTTCTTGAAAACAAATAGCAAGGTTTGCTATTTGCTAACAGAATTGCAAAGTTACTTCAGTTTCCATAAGGCTGCGTGTAATTTGTGAATTCTAACTTCTCAGTAGCCAGCTTCCTAATCTGGTCCAAGAGCCCCAACCAAAAAAGTAGGTTTGGCTAAAAACGTTCGGGAACACGTATTTTTTTTTTTGGAATATGTTCAGGGGTGTCCCCTGAATGTAAATCTAAGTGGGCGTCGTGGCTTAAGGTTCACTTCAGCCGCCATATTGAAAAACACGTTTTATTAAATATCTCGCGAACCGCGCATCCTACGGCAAAAATTGTAGAGAACATTATTGTAGATAATAATATTTGCCATCCTTTTTATTTGAAACTTTTTTTTGTATAACGCATAGATTTTTAATTATAGCGCTCCAAACTTTTTTCGATATGGTTTTTGCTAAATATTTAGTTAATGGTCAATGATAAATTAAAAATCGTCGTGAAATGTTTACACAACCTTAGAAATGTTTGACATAATGACTTATCAAAGTTAAACAAATTTATTACCATTTTCAATTTTGGACACAACATCCTTAAGGGCTTACGTACACCTGGGTAGGTAAGAAAGATCAATTCTTCAAATAGGTGCTCATTCGAAAGTACTACCCTCCGAGTGTCTACCCTGAAAATTTCATAAGGAGACTCGCAGTAATGACGAAGTTATACCGCTTTATAACTGTCCGGGTGAGCAACGACTAACGGTTGGGGCACAGGTGTAAAGTGTACTCAAAACATTAAACGCTTTTTACTCGAAACAGTGTTTTCAAAATCCGTACGCGAAATATCTCCGCAACTACTGGACCGATCGGGATCAAGTTTGCACAGTTGTGCTTCACACAACAGTCTAGTACTTATCGAGCCGTTTTTGTCGATACCTGGCATAGTTTTTTTTTCATCATAAGTACTGAACAATTTTGATGCGAAAAATCGCCTGTTTTATTCCAGTGACTGCAGTGACCCGATAGATATCAAATTTTTAATTTTCGGCTGGATAACTACTAGATTTATCTTCTTACTTCAAGAAACAATTTTTTTCTAGATAAAAAATAGCAGAGGCACGTCTGGTACCGCAAACGTTGTCAACAAAAGCGCGTGCGAGTAAAGCGATTGCAACTTTTTTACCGTTTGAAGTTATTTAACCAAATTTTCACACAACGTGGATAAAATGTCATACTTCAAAATGTATCTCATGGTTGGTAAATAAAATTCAGTTTTATACCAAAAAAAAATTCTTAAACATAACCTCACTTTCGGCCGTCTCATGTGTATGTAAGCCCTTAATTACATTTAACCCAACATAAAATAAATAAACTAAACAAAAAATAGGCACTTTTATGCAAATGAAATAAGCAGTAATCAAGCAAAGTTAAAAATAGGAAGCTTGCCACAAGTCTGCATAGTAGTAGCTACCAGAATGCAAACAAATGGCATAGCGCGTGGCAGGCCGGCAACAGTGTGGTCACTTTAATTCACGAGATTGTGTTTTTCTGAAACAACCTTACCCCACTGGACGTGTAATCCACGGAAGAAAAGGCACATTCTGATTCCACTCTCCTGGATAAATAAGTTGACACTTACGATATATTTTATGTACACTGTAAAAAAAGATATGAAATTTACAATACATTTAAGATACAAAGAAATTGAATTTTACGAACTCAGTAGATGAAATTAAATTTTAAATACTTGTATCGTAAATTTAAAACAGGAACATGAAATTGTAACGTGGATATAGATTTTAATTGATGCAACATGGAATTTCCAAGAAAAGTTTGCAAATTTATGGAAAATGTATTGCGTCAACCCGTGCCTTAAATTAAAGATTACAACAGTTGTATATTAATTGAAATATAAAAAACAGAGTATTGAAAATACAAAACGCGCTCAACCCACCTCGGCCGCTCGCGACGACCGATGGTCGCGCGTAGTTCGCGTAGCGCCCGAGGGACGGCGCCTTGTTCCGCACTTTCCCATAGCCACTCGCAGCTTCGGTCGGGCATATAACCCGACCACCGGCTGCGATCGTCCTGGGAAAAACAAACGCGTTTGCAACTCGTGCACGCGTCGGAGCGTGTCGCAAATCCGTTACCTCTCCATATCCACGCCAGAGTCGCAGTTCTTGAACTCGCATATCCGGAAGAAAATTATTTTTCCCTTTCTACGCCGCCCGGTGTTGAAGGACGAAATTTCACAAAAACCACCTATTTTACCTCTAACTCCCGTCGAGGAGGATAAATACGAGTCACATTTTCAGTGGGCTTAATTATCAATTTCTGAAATAAACTTAATACTTAGGATGAGTAATTTTAATACACACCCGTATGTTGATATTAGCAAATGGTTCTTGATTTTAATATACATGGATGTGAACATTTTTTTACACGTGCATTATTTTTCAAACGCACTAGTATATTAATATTACGGAGCTACACTTTTATTTTTAAAATAACCTGCTTTGGATTTTCAAAATATTATCTGACATTTCATAAACGGCGTCCGCATAAAAACATCATACACTTGTGTATTAATTTTTATACAGAAGCTTTTTACAGTGTACATTAAAGGTAATACTTTGATTCTGTGAAATTAATACACACCCGTATGCTGATATTAGCAAATGGTTCTTGAATTTAATATACACTCGTATATTGATATCAGCAAATGGTTCTTGATTTCAATATACTTGGATGTGATTATTTCTTTACACGTGCATTATTTTTCAAACGCACAAGTATATTAATATCACGGAGCTACACTTTCATTTTTCAAATAACCTGTTCTGGATTTTCAAAATCGTATCTAAAATTTCATAAGCGGTATAAAAACTGCCTACACTTGTGTATTAATTTTTATACAGAAATTATTAACAGTGTAGGGAATAATATATCAAGGCTCTCGACCGTAATCAAAAGAAAGCAAGTAAAAGTCACAAATGGAAATAAGAAAAATTGCAACATTTAAATCTTTTCAACTCTGATATGGAAATATCCGTAACATTCGAGTGCAATATCGATTTTTCGATCCGATATTCCGGTTTTTCGATGGAATCGAATCTACGCTGCAGTGACGACACCACAGAGTGGAGTGAAAGTGGAAAATCAGTAACAGCCAGCCTTCTAGTCCCATTGACGAAGTTGTCTCTTTCTCCCAACGTTAGACCGGATCGTTAGTGGGCGTTGTACAAAAAGTGGGATAAATGGAGTACCGATGGGAGTCAAGGAGCAGGCTGTGTAAAAAACACCGCAGGGTAGAGTGTTCGAAGGGGGTTGCGCGAGTTACATTGTATGCGATGGGTGGTATGGACTCGTGACTCGAATGGACCTGGGGGAAAGGACAGTACACAGACTCTGTCGACTCATACGGTTATTTTGTAGAGCTGGCGAACCAAGAGAGAGAGACAGAGGGAGAGAGAGAGAGAGAGAGAGAGAGAGAGAGAGAGAGAGAGAGAGAGAGAGAGAGAGAGAGAGAGAGAGAGAGAGAGAGAGAGAGAGAGAGAGAGAGAGAGAGAGAGAACAAAACGGCACTTTATACATGTGTGCGTGGAACAAAACGGAGCTATACGAGAAATGCTCGAGAAAGCGCGTAGAGCGAGAGCGAGCACCCATCGCACACTCGACCATTCCGCAGGGGGATCGTATTTTAAGAAATTGTAGGAAGCGCGAGTCCGGCGAACGGGAGGAAAGCTGCGTGTGGCTGCTACTAGTCTCTCCCTCTCTCTCTCTCTCTCTCTCTTTCTCTGCCCCCCCCCCTCTATCTATCTATCTATCTATCCCTATCTCTTTCTTTTCTCCCTGTCTTTTCTCTTCCCGCTGCTGTCTCTTCGCGGATCTTTCTTCGTCGCGTTTCACACCGCAGTCTCTCGTATAGAAATTGTGCGTGCTCCACGGGCGAGAGAAGCGCGTCTCGCGTGCGTACTCGCCGGTTGCGTGTGCGTCGCTCGCGCGACGCGCCAGTGCGACTTGCGATTGCGGTCGAGACTTACCACCCTCAAGCCCGCGCGCGGAACATCATCGATGTTCCATCGTACCACGTGAAACTGATATACGAGTAGAATCAGTAGGTTCTCGACTGCCCATCTCTCTCTCTCCCTCTCTCTCTCTCTCTACCCATCACGCTAGCTTTGTTTCCCAATCGTAGTGTCAATAATAACAAGCAACGTCATACGAGTGAGACCGAGGCTACAAAACGTTTGTTTCTCGTGATCTTTTTGCAGGTGGGTCCCGGGGAACCTTCTGACATGTGCGCCACTCGATCGGACAACTTTTTTGTCAGATATATATATCTATATATCTATATATAGATATATAGATATATATCAGCAAAGGATAGCGAAAAGTCCCAAGTGTTTACGCAACGGGAAAGAATCAAAGAAACTGGGCGTTCCGATAGATCCTAGTTAAAAGTGCGAGTGTGACCACGCGTGTGCGCCGATCCGATAAGTGCTGCGACAACGTAACAGTGAAAAATTCGCCGATCTTCCCAGGTTTATCTTCGTAAATGTTTTTTACTTATTTATCATCGTCATCATCGAATTCTCCGTCGTAATTTCGAGAATCGCGTCAAGCGCCGGGCGGAAGAAATTCCGTCGGCGTTAACGTCGTCGAGTGTTACGGGACACGATTTCGGGCGCCCGAATTCCGTTGACGAAGATACCGCGTGTCGAGGATTATTTTTCCGTGTCGGCGATCAACGTGATTTCGCGAGTGTCGGCCGTTAGGAGCTCACGCGCGGGCACAGAATTGAGCCGCGGGCACAGAGGTTAGCCGCGGGCGCATCGGGGAATCCAAACATACGCGGGACATTGTACACGAGCCGAAGCGAAAGGAGACGCGTAGGGTAGAAGCGAAACGGAACGAGACGAGGACACGGCCGATGTGGACGTGAGAAACGGCCGAGGACCGAAAATCCCGGCGCTGCGGATAACGGAAACGAGACAAACGAGAAATATGCGAAGTGAGGCGTCGCCGAGGCGATACGTCGTTTCGCGGGCAAAAGAGGTGTATTACGCGCGAACGAGGGGACCCCGATGATGGCGCCGTCTGCCGATGACGTGCCAACTTCTGTCACAACTTGGCGAGGTCCCGCAGCGCCCAACGACTCGGTGCTCGTTACAACCGCGAGAATAGTTGAGGACGCTACCGCTGCGAGCAGCACCCTCGTTCGTCGCGTGTCACGCGGAGCCGCGCGGCGGCACGGGCATTGCCACGGAAGCGGATCGCAGCGTCGCGGCAGTTGCGCCATCTCGAGGATAAAGAGACCGGCGGTTGTTTGAAGTTCGGAATTTGTTCGCGTCGAGAGGAGAAACGAGAGTCACGGGAAAGGACAAAGTTGAGGAAGAAGGGGGAGAAAGGTTGTCGAAAGATTCGTGCCGAGGCACATTTCGGTATGTCACCAGCTTGTTGGTCTTCCAAGGAGTGGAGAAGATCCGGACATAAACGCTGCCAAGGCCATTGAGTTTCCGCGGCTGTGACCAAACGGTAGGGCCTAAAGATTTCCGGTTGATAAAGGGCCGATCATCGGGCCGATCATCGGGCCGATCAAGAGTGGGTTTCGCTCGCCGGGAGGCAGAGGCCCCAGGGATTTTCCCGGTTCGGTCTAGCCCGTCGTAGTCCGTGGGTGTCGGGGGGGGGGGGGGGGGGGGGGGTTGTCGGGTCCACCACGGGGGCGGGGGTGGGTTCGCCCCTGCTTGTCTTCGTCGTCGCTCTCCTGGGGCTGTTGGGTCACTGTATTGCCGGGGCGGCGACGGCAACCGAAAACACGCCGCCTTTATCGTCGTTGTTGCCGTCGCTGGGACGGTTCGCTGCGTCGCCGTCGCCGTCGCGTTATTACGACGACAACAACAACGAGGCGATCGAAACGAGCGCGACGACGGGAATCATCGGCGAAGCTCGTTACAACGGGCCTCGTCGATACGGCGAAACGATCCTTTCGCGCCATTTTTTCCGCAACGTGGAAGGTACGGGGGATCCGTTCAGGGGCCGATCGCGACAACGGGGGCAAGGGCCGATTTATACGATCGCGGTGAAACAGGAGCGGAAGGAGGGGGACACCTCGGGGCGAATCAACGGCGATCCGTGGGTGATCGTTAGGGTGTCCTCGCTCGCGTCATCTCGTTATCCGGAAAGTGGAAGTTATCGGGGACAGGGTCGGGCGTCGAGACGCGGCGCGTACGTGACGGCAAGGCCGCGGCGCCGATTGCGCCATTCGCGAGTAAGAGGACGACGAAGACGAAAGAGCGTCGATTGGGACAGCGATACGGGGACTAAGCGGGAGGACAACGGGGACCGTCGAAACGGCACTGCCGATCCGTTTGGACGGGAATCGCCGATCTCCGTACGGGGACACTCCGCGAGTATCCCGACGAGTCACGACGATCCGAGGGACGTCGCAAACGAGCCGAATGAATCGACCGGGGTCGTCCTCGATGCCGATCGTACGAGCGGCCTTGCGCTGTCAACGAACAAAGTGGCTGACGTCGAGGACCGAGGAGGAGAGAAGAAGACGAGGTGCAGCGCGCGCGGAACATTTCCAAAGCCGTCAGGGACGAGGGAGGAGCGGCGAAACGACAGGGACGATAAGCAAAACGGCCCTGGGGTTCGGCAAAGAGACACTGATGCTTTCGTACCTACGGCCGAAACAGCCGATTTCACGGGTAAGGCGGCGACGACGCGGCCGATCAGCGATCGCAACAACGATTGTCCTGTTGGAATTATCAATAACGGTAGTGATCGTAATCGTAAACGTCGGCGAAAGTATATAGGTGAGAAATTTAGCGAGGCCGATAACGATGATCGTACGTCGATCGCGGCCGTACACACCGATGAGGAAGAAGTCACGGCAGCTTCTACGGTAATTGCGGCAAGTGCGAGTGATCGAGATAACGCGGGACTTTACGGCAAGGATGAGAGTGCATTGGAGAGGAGGAAAAGTAGTCATATCGCCGTGCCGATGACAGCGGGTTCTTATAGCCAAGGCGTGGCGACTGGAGTGCCGGGACGTTCGAGAAAATGGCCGGAATTGTCGGCCGATGGTAACGGCACGAGAAAACTTACGGAATCCTTGGAGAGGCGGAGATCCGGCGATAAAGGCAGCGAAAACGTCGTCAAGGTCATCGCTGAGGAACAAAACGGTACCGTGACGAAAACGAACGGTGGAACGACGACAACAACAACCACGGCTAGGACTACAACGGAAGAAACGCATTCTTCGACGCAGTTGCCACCACCGACTCAAGATACCTCTATGGAAGCACGTGAGTCTTGACTCGTTTACACTCATTTTACTATTTCGATTCGTCGTGTCTTCTCCCCATGAATGCCTCCTGCCACGCGGGCGAGAAAAAAGATATTATAATTTCCAACCGAGCGTCTTTCGCGCAGCCAACGTCTCGTAATCCCGCGTAGAATTTTTTATGAGGTCCGATTCGGATTGCTTTCGGGTTGCCTGACTGCCCTGAAAGGGCACTTATAAGGCAAACCGACAGTGCCCTGCTAAAACGTGCAATGTTCACTTACATGTGGGCCTTATCTGGCTGCCTGATCATACCGTTATCAGTTTGCCCGATTAGGGGTTTGTGATGTACCCTGATCAGGTGATTATAATGTTGCCTGATCAGATCCATATGCGAAAATATACGCTCGTTCACATTATTCTTCTCGTTTCGACATGAAGTTTGTGGAAAAATAAAATTTTATAACAAAAATAGAATAATATGCAATATATATGTATGCACATTTGGAGTTTACGTATTAATAACGCGATACACGCCATATATACTTTTAGGTTATACATACCTTATTCCCACGACGATGACACATTTGGGACCCTGCTTGAGATTCAAGGATATAACAGAATCTTCTTACACGCACCCAAGTTGCATAACATTATTTTTTCGTCACCATCCAAACACCGTTTTTATACAGCCTTAAAAATATCAACACTTGAATGGTGATGCACTGCTGAATGGAAATTTCGATGTGGGATATAGGTCATGTGCGTTGATGGAATGCTGAGGCAATCCCGACCAAAATATTGTAATTTCCAATCGTAGAGGGTAAGCCATAAAAAAAACAATTTTTTAAATCTTCCCGGCGTTATTCCATGGGAGGGCCCGGCCATGTAAATAAGACAAGGCAAGTCTGGCCAGAGCGGGACACAAAGTAGGGAATGCCCGGTCAAATGTCTGCACGGGTATAAGGCAAGTCTCATCAGGGCCTCATTAGGCCAAGCTTCAATAGGGCCAATAAGGTAAAGCCTTACGACCAGAGTAGAATTTTTTCTAGCCTGTCTCAGTTACGACCTAATATCTTGGCCAATTGAGCCCATACGAACTGATAAATGGTTGGCTCGCTATGAGCTGTTAATATTGTGAATGTTTTGTTATCCAGTCCTTGTCTAGTCACTGCCCAGCCGATCTTGGTTACAAACGGCAAAGTAAGGTTATGTGACTATGGGTAGTTCCATCGAGCGAATGACTCATGGCTGGCTAGCCAACTTGAGTTTTAGATAGCTTTGCAAAAGAAAAAAAATTCAAGTGGTCATGTCGCCAAGACCTAGCCTAGCTAACTGCGGCTGTGCACCCCTCGGCTAGTCACTGCCCTGCCGATCTTGGTCACAAATGACAAAGTGTGGTTATGGGACCACGTGTAGTTCCATCGAGCGCTTGGCTCATGACTGGCTAAGCAACTTGAGTTACAGATGACGTTACTGATGCAAAAATTCGCAAGTAGGTATCTCGCCGAAACCTGGCCAGCTTAATGCGGCTATGCACCCCTTGGCTAGTCACTGCCCAGCCGATCTTGGTCACAAATGACAAAGTGTGGTTATGTGACTACGTGTAGTTCCATCCACGTGTAGATGACCCAGCCATCACTTGCCAACTGCGACCGCACTAGCCGGAATAAATGATCGGACAAATACAATTTAAGGTTATGTAATTCTATGCGATTATCACTCTCAATGCGAACGCAATTACTCCATTGACCCGATAATTTTATTTACATTTGTTAATTCACTCATTCGTCAATAATCTACCATTGCATAGTGTAACATATGTAGATGATAAGAAAATGCAGAAATTAAACAAGTAGAACTGGCTCAGCGGACAACGACACAACTCATCACCCAGAGGTCCCAGGATCAAAACCACGTACCCTTTTGGATCAGTGGAACCGCATTTCGGGTATAAGAAGGCACCCTGATGAGGCCGAAGTAGGATAGCTTTCTTACTCCCACACTACGGTTCCACTGATCCAAAAGAGTACGAAAGGAGAGGACCAAAGCATTACGAGGCTGGGTAGTCAATAGCTAAGACGCCGAGCTAATGGCGACTCGAAACATAACTTTACTAGCTTGTGGCTAGACGTTGATGAGTTACGTTTTCCACTTGGGTAGGGCCATTTTAGTAGTGCATGATCGGGCCACAGGAGCGGCCTGCAGCCGCTGTAAGACGGCTTCCATGTAAATCGTTTTACGGCATGTCCAATCTGTGCCGTTTGTACCCGTTTGGTTCGGTGGAACCACAGTTCGGGTGTACGAAGGCACCCTGATCAGGCCGAAGTAGAATAGCCTTCTTACTCCCACACTACGGTTTCATTGATCCGGTGGACATGCTGCACCGATCAGGCGTACCGTACTATGGTACTCCCAACCGCAACATGGTAGCGACCTGATCAGTGTTCAGGCTGCTGGATCAAAATGTCTCCTAGCGTTGTTGTTCGCATTGTATTCTATTCTTGGCCCATAGCTTGTCCACAATTGTTTTAGCACCGCGCGTTTTCCACAATTGCATTCGCACCCGAGTTTCATCTCTCGTTTCACAACCTGCCACTCTCCGTTTCGCCCTGTCGTACGAAACTCTGCGCTGTCACTGGAAGTTGAAAAAGAAAGAGACGAAAAAGACTCCTCGTTATGGTCCGTTTCGTTTTGTCTTTCGACGGCGTGCGGGGCCCCGCGTTTGGGCAACAGGACCCTCGTCGTAAGCCCATCAGCCGAGCCCAGGCTATTTTTAACTATTCGACAAGGCGAAAAGTGTCCGACCGTCACCTTCTCTTCCTTCGATCCTTCCTAACGTCCTCGATGTTCACCTCGCTCGTCCCATACCAGTCCCTACTTTGCGTATCCACGTTACCACACTTGATTTCCTTTCCAAATGGCTTTTGCGTCCTTCTCGGTGATGCAAGGACGAGACTGCGACACGGCCGGGGTCGCATCTCGCGCCAACTCGTTGAAATGAGATGCAAAAACTAAGCAGTCAGGAATTTGCAGTAGGATTAAAAAGGTATGGCCGTAAAAACGGGATCCTGTGCATTCGACGTTGTCACAATGACAGCGGACTTCCCAGTCCGTATTTCGACGATCCGAAGGATCCATAAATTGCTGCTTCCTCTTTTACACTCTTGGGGGTGATCTTCATATTCCGGCTGCGTTAGCATCTTTACGAAAACGCTTACCAAACGGGAGACAAATGAGGTCCGGCAACTCGGAGAAGACTACGAATTAGGAAGCTCTGGATCGAAGGGGGGCTGGGGTACTATTCGGAAGTTCCCAGCGAATTCCTACACGTGTCAAGCTTTGCTTCGGTATAGAGTGGTAGGGAAGAAGGCGTGGTTAACGCGCTTAACCCCTGATCTTTGGGGAGGTTATATCTGTCGGAATGTGTTACCGAAGGATGACCCAGCCAGGGTCTGTATAAGCACATAGGGGCGCGCGAGCGCGTCAGACTGTGAGCGTAAGTGGAAACCCGTGCTGTAAGCACATCAAATGGAGATAGGGCGCTGGAATTTCGCGAATCTTTGCATCTCGTGCAGCCATCCCTACCCGTCAATCTCCCGGCTTTGCGTTTCCATGCCGATGCACCAACTTTTCCCGACATTTAATCGTCCTTGAACTCATCGAGGCTGTCGTTTTTCCAAGGCATGGGAGAGAGAAGAAAATGGGAGTAAGACAGATTTTTAGTACGTTCGATCGATGACCATCTTCTTTGGGCTCTTTCGGAAGATCTCGTGGATCGAAACATACATAGGGAGATTCGCTCGCCTCGTGACTCCGCGTATGATTCAGCCAGCTATTTTTTTAGCACACCGCGCTCTCGTCGAACGGCGCGCGGGCTTGCTCGATGCCAGAGCCAGCAGCTTATTCTCTCTATAAGACGAGCGAATGGAGAGCGTACATATTCGCCGACTGGAGGCCCCGTCAACCGCACAGTGTATAAAAAAACATAGTGCCCTCCGGAGACTTATATGCACAAACGTATTTTTCTCTCGCGACACCTCTGAGACAATGCCCGCTACATACCATAACCCTCTATCGCCCGCTCTCTCCACGTGGGACCTCGCCTTCGGCGAAAGATCGCGCTTGGCACGCATCGTTTAAATATTGATAAAACTTTTTCGTAAACATTTTATTGTACGCAACTCGATTTTTTTTCTGCGTAAAAATAAACGAGCGATCCGCTGTGCAAATGGAAATGAAATTTTTCAGTCCCGATCAGTATTCTGAAGAGCCCTGTTTTGTGAGGGCATAAAGAGGGCCCGTCTGATACATTGGTAAATTACAATGGCACTTAATAAAAATAAGTCACAGCCGATTATTATACCTGAATGATAAACTGGCATAAAAAATTTCGCGCAAATTTAGTAGATTTGGACATTTTCTCCGAATAGTTGCGGCTTCGAAAATTCTTTCGCTAGTCACATTTTTCTAAGTTTTATCATTAACATTTTCTTCAAATATTCGGTGACCCCCTGTTTTAATCGTCCTTACGGAATCGTCAGATTATTTACACGCGTCAGCAGTTTATATCAGGCATTTAGAGTTATTTAGTATATAAATCATGAAATGTGGCCAGCGAAACGTCTCCATAAAGCGCCGTATAAACGAAACGATGTTTAACATCGTACTTTTTCGTTGAGAGCTAGGTAACTTGGCTTTAAATTTGACCAGTATACCCGAATGTATTTTCACTTGATTATATATAAACATCAGTTAATGGCAGTTTATTCGAGTTCGTAAAAAGACCACCTTGAACTTGCCAACGATCCGAGGAACTTCGGGCAACATACCAGACGTGGATGTTTTTTCTTTTTTTTCGCCAAACGTAATTTTTCCGTGGGAGCGTAAAAAGTGAAAGTTTAATTGTTTTTCTTAAAAAACGACAAATCTGTCTTAGAACGAGTGAAACGTGCGAAAGTTTCGAAGGATGCATATTTGTGAGACACCCCGTAGCTCGCGTCGCACGTGTTGAGTTCTGGACGAATCCCAAACGAATGCGCGTGTGTATACTCCGCCGGGCATGAGTGAGGGAGAGCGAGAGAGAGGGAGTGCGGGTCCGAGAGAGGAATGACTAAATGGCCTGACTAACCGGCCGGGCACTTCGAAACTCGGCCCTATTTTCGCCGTTCTCGAGAAAAGAAGTGACTCTCACTACTTCACTGCTCGCTACCGCTTCTCCTGTGACACGAATGAGAGAAGAGACCGGGATAGAGAGAGCGAGAGAGCTTGAACAACAAGAAATAGACGAGAATACGAATAAGACCGAGACGAAAACGAAGAAAAGCCACCTACAGAGAGAGGCACGCGCGCGCGAGTGAGAGAGAGAGAGAGAGAGAGAGAGAGAGAGAGAGAGAGAGAGAGAGAGAGAGAGAGAGAGAGAGAGAGAGAGAGAGAGAGAGAGAGAGAGAGAGAGAGAGAGAGAGAGAGAGAGAGAGAGAGAGAGAGAGAGAGAGAGAGAGAGAGAGAGAGAGAGAGAGAGAGAGAGAGAGAGAGAGAGAGAGAGAGAGAGAGAGAGAGAGAGAGAGAGAGAGAGAGAGAGAGAGAGAGAGAGAGAGAGAGAGAGAGAGAGGGAGGGAGGGAGAGGGAGAGGGAGAGGGAGAGGGAGAGGGAGAGGGAGAGGGAGAGGGAGAGGGAGAGGAAGAGGGAGAGGGAGAGGGAGAGGGAGAGGGAGAGAGAGAGAGAGAGAGAGAGAGAGAGAGAGAGAGAGAGAGAGAGAGAGAGAGAGAGAGAGAGAGAGAGAGAGAGAGAGAGAGAGAGAGAGAGAGAGAGAGAGAGAGAGAGAGAGCGAGAGCGAGAGCGAGAGCGAGAGAGCGAGGGCGAGGGGGAGAGAGCGAGAGCGAAAAAGCGAGAGCGAGAGCGAGAGAGCGAGAGAGCGAGAGCGAGAGCGAGAGCGAGAGCGAGAACGAGAGCGAGAGCGAGAGAGCGAGGGCGAGGGGGAGAGAGCGAGAGCGAAAAAGCGAGAGCGAGAGCGAGAGAGCGAGAGAGCGAGAGAGCGGGAGCGAGAGAGCGAGAGCGAGAGAGCGGGAGAGCGAGAGCGAGTGCGAACAAGCGAGAGCGAGAGAGCGAGAGCGAGAGCGAGAGAGCGGGAGCGAGAGCGAGAGAGCGAAAGAGCGGGAGTGAGAGCGAGAGAGCGAGAGCGAGAGAGCGAGAGTGAGAGCGAGAGAGCGAGAGCGAGAGAGCGAGAGCGAGAGCGCGAGAGCGAGAGAGCGAGAGCGAGAGAGCGAGAGCGAGAGAGCGAGAGCGAGAGAGCGAGAGAGCGAGAGCGAGAGCGAGAGAGCGAGAGCGAGAGCGAGAGAGTGAGAGCGAGAACGAGAGAGCGAGAGACCGAGAGAGCGAGAGCGAGAGCGAGAGAGCGAGAGCGAGAGAGCGAGAGCGAGAGAGCGAGAGCGAGAAAGCGAGAGCGAGAGAGCGAGAGAGCGAGAGAGCGAGAGCGAGAGCGAGAGAGCGAGAGCGAGAGAGCGAGAGCGAGCGCGAGAGAGCGAGAGCGAGAGAGCGAGCGCGAGAGAGCGAGAGCGAGCGCGAGAGAGCGAGAGCGAGAGAGCGAGAGCGAGCGCGAGAGAGCGAGAGCGAGAGAGCGAGAGCGAGCGCGAGAGAGAGATTTCAGACCGGCAGGAGAGCCGAGTCGCGTACGTACCGTGCGTACGTGCAAATGTGCTTCTTGGCATGGGCGGCCGTTGACACGTGCGAGGTTCCTCCACGTGCTCTCGAGAATTCTTTTACCGAAAGCACTGCTATATAGTGCCAGACAGTCCCGCAACTCCTTTACAATGAATCTCCGCCAAAAACACGAGACAAACAACTTACTTCGAGCGAAAGGAAAACACGAATAATCCAAAACCATTGACTCGTATAGCACATCGCGCTAGCGCACTGTGCACCTGAACATACAGTGCCGCATGCTCTGTACCGTTCACTCATCAAGGGAACTAGGCAGCGAAAATAGGCCGATAATTGGATAAAATTCAAATGGCATTTCCGAACATCCGAATCAACATACGTACAGGGATTTTCCTTTTTGCAACGTTTTTATTGGAGTTTTGGCCATAAAATACCGTGATTGAGGTTTCAAAAATAGAAATATTTAACGGTGATATGGGCGGACGTGGAACGTCACGTGTATCATGCACTGCTCCCTCATTGCCGCGATTCCGAGTGGCCGGTTAAAATTTTCGGGTATTGCCACACGTCATTCTCTTCATGAGATAGATGTTCCTCCACAGACTGAACCGAAATATTTTGGCAAAACATACAAATTTTAAAAAAGGCGGCTGACATTTGAAAAATGTAAAAAACGGATTTGTTGTAACAACAATAATAATAAATTCTTTTTTTTACATCGACTTTTTTACATAGACATTTTTTGCATAGGCATTAGATATTTTTACATAGATTTTCCATAGGTTCATTCGTTTCATTCCATACGGTTTCATTTTTAGAGAAAGTTGATATCTTCATCTAAAACAATGCAAGGGGATATCTGAAATCGTTCTTGAATTGCCGCGGCACAACTAGTACAAAATCCTGCTTCGAGAGAAACGCGTTTAAGTTCTCGCGCATTACTCCGGCGGAAAAACTGCGTCTCGCGTAGGTTAAAAATTGCCGACGCTGTAGAAGAACTTCTCGAGTTCAGCTTTTTCCGTGGCAGCAATCGCGGAACGGTTTTTCTCCACCCTAGCTTCCTTTGTCGTCGCTTGCGATCACGCGTCTGCATCCGACCGTTACGCGTTACCCCCACTAGTAGCGCAAAAAAAGGCTTTTTTCATGATTTTTTTTTAAAGAAAACTACAAAACTTTTTTAATCGATCAATATACCATCTTAAAGAACACATCTTGAAGAACTTTCAGTAATTTTTTTATTGAAAAATATTACATTGTTTAGTGGCAAATGGCCGTCAATGAAATAATGTTTTTATATACACGGTTTGCGGTGACCAACATTGCGGCGAAGTGGATCATCTGAAAAAAAAATGCGGATGGATTTAGTCAAATATAAGTATGAACTAGTCTTTAATCGAAGTATTTTAAAAAATATTCATTTTTCACAAAATGGCGGACAGTCAAAGTTAATGGTTCGATTTTAACGAAAAAGACGGCCGTTTTTTGGCTATAAAACGGTCATTTTTTTCGAAAAAAAAAATCGAACGATTAAAGACTACATTTTAATGTATTAAATAAGCCTCCAAAATTTCAAGAAGATCGGTCCATTAGTGTTCGAGTAATCTTAGTCACCGACTTCAGAAATGCCATTTTGAGAAAAACGGGTTTAAAGTTTCAACTTCAGTTCTTCAATTCACGGATTCTTCTCTTTCAACGCTCATATCTCAGTCAATTTTGTTCGGATCCACTTGAAATTTTCAGGACATATTCTCAGATACTTATACTTCAAAAAAATGCAATCGAAAAAAATCGATTTTTTCAAAATCGCAAGTGGGGGTAACCCCTTAACCGTTAGCGGAGTATTGGAGTTTCATTGCTCTCCTGAGGTCAATTTTGGGATGCTTTCAGTTTTCTTTGCGCCAAAATGTTTTCGAGAGATTGTAGTAACGAAATACAACAACAAAAAAAGGAAAAAATAAAATCGACATTTTTCTATACTTAGTCCCCTTAACGACTCCTGAGCATTGTCCCAATTTTTCTACAACTTTGGCATTGCTCGTACACGCATACATTAGCGTAGGACGAGAAATAAAAATAAGTAAAAAAAACGATACAAATAAACGC
>OX632360.1:40268786-40283786 GCA_951751655.1 Ophion costatus
AAAGTTACGTTTGGGAATTTTTCTCTGTATAAAATTGCATTTTATTGAACAACGATGACATACATTTTGAAGTATGACATATTAGCTACGTTGTGTGAAAATTTGGTTTAAAAAGTTCAAACGGTAGAAAAGTTACAGTCGTTTTCCTGGGACGCGTTTTTGTTGACAGCGTTTGCATCACCAAACGTGCCTCTGCCATTTATTATCAAAAAAAAATATCTGCTTCTTAAAGTAGATAAATATAACGAGTACTTATCGAGCCGGAACGGATTTATCTGCATAAGCTTGAAGTCCAAAAAACCGGGCGATTTTCGATATTTTTTACTGGTGAGAGGCTGGCGATGACGAAGTCAGAATTTCACACACAATCGATACATAGTCTTGCCGTGTTTGAGTTTTTTTTAAATTGAAATATATTGATAATCGATGACGTTATTATTTTTTATGCATGGCTAATCGGTGTAGGTAGTTTTGGTGCAGGCTCATCTGAAATTATGCACATAAAATATGCACTTTTAGTATAATGATAACTAATGATTCGACTTACACCGTTGCGTCAAACATAGTGTCGAGAAAACGCAAAAAGCGTAGTCAGGGCAGCCGGGCGGTGGCACTCCATAAAAAACCATCATAACTCGGCCAATTTTTGGAAGTTTTGTAAAATCTTTATCGCAACTTGAAGTTAAGGAAGCTTTCCAGTGTGACAGCCCGAAAAATCGCTGTTTTTCGCGATTTTTTTTTTTTAACGAAAAAATAATCTAATCGGTCTGGTTTTTTTTGTATATTAATTGGGTATTGAAGAATACAAAACAATTTTTTAAAGATGGATTTATTTATTAATTAATATCTATAAAAATGATGAAACAATTGTTGCAGAAAATGCACTTGGATGTGGTGTCCACGTTGGGGGTCACAATTTTGATCTGAAACAAAAAACACAAAAAGATTATTGATCGGTATATAATTGGCTTTCGTGCTATGGAGGCTTTTTTTTTTTTTTTTTTTTGCAAAAATGGCGCCGGTTTGAACAAAAAGTATCGATTTTAGCATTTTTTTTGGCAGTTTTTTTTACAAAAAAATAGGAAGATGTCAAAAAAAAAAAGCTTCCATAGCACGATAAACAATGACGTTAAGAATATTGTGTAAAAAATTCAACTCGATAGCTTTAAAACTCTGCCCTCCAAGTTGGACACCGTTTTGAAAAATGCTGTTTCGAGAAAAACGCGTTCAAAGTTTCGCTGTAGCTGTTGCGCTCCGTTGGCTTCTTCCAAGAAATGCTGTACAGTAACCGAAATAATCTGAATTTCGGCATGAAAATTTCAGGGAATATTCGGAAGAGTGTATACTATTCGATAAAGCAAAAAAAAAATCGATTTTTTGAAAATTTCACACTCGAAAGCTCCCTTAAGCTCCTACACTGTAAAAAAAATGGCAATAAAAAGTCATATTTTTGACATCTTATGCTCACGCAGACCCCTTAACGCAATGCTTTAACCCTCGCCAGTGAGAGTGGTCACATTTCTCTTTCAATCAAAGAGTGAACGACTGTAAAGGTAACAACAATTTCAAAATATGTATAACCACAATTGCCCGGAGGCCTTCTCCTCCCCCAAGTGTGAACGAACTCTGCGTGAAGGGATCGGACTAAAACGTCCGAGAACAAGGATGAGAAGGTTGCCAGGCGTCGGGTATATGCGGAAAACAGTATTTGCTCAACCCTCGCGAAACTCATCGCCGTCATCGTCGACAAATTGCGCTGTGGGGATGATGCGGCCTCATCGCGCGCAACCCCCCCACAACCACCTTAGGCGGATAAAACTGCGGGTGAAAAGGGGTCGTCAATCTACCCTACGCATTACGTGCATAGATCCCTGTGTGCGTGTGGATGGATTTTTTCCTTTTTGTACGTCCTTCTCACCCCCCGTCCCTCTGGGAACTCACTACTCTTGCAAATCTTGTTCGGGGTGTCGAGAGCAGAGTATCGACTGACTGACGCCCGAGTTAACCCTCTGACTTGTACTTTAAAGTATGTGTGAGTATATATACGAGGGTCGTTTGATAAGTCCGTGCAAAAATGTACAGTACTTAATTTTTTGGGATAAACCTTTTTAATTTTTCAACACAGTCTCCTTTTAGGCTTATACACTTCATCCAAAGCTGCTCTAGTATGTTGATCACTTCCGTATAGTAGGATTCGTCTGAGTCTGCAAAATAGCCATTCGTTTCTGCAATCACCTCCTCGTTTGAATAAAATCTTTTTCCCGCCAGCCATTTCTTCATATTGGGGAACAAATAATAGTCCGAGGAAGCCAAATCTGTAGAATAGGGGGACTGTGAAACGAGTTGGAACCCTATTTCCATTAATTTTGCGGCCACAACTGCTGAGGCGTGAGCTGATGCGTTGTCGTGATGGAAAAGGACTTTTTTGTGGGCCAATCGTGGACGTTTTTCTTGCAGCGTGATTTTCAAACGGTTCAATAACGATGAATAGTATGCGCCTGTAATAGTTTTACCCTTTTCCAGATAGTCGATGAGGATTATTCCTTGCGAATCCCAAAAGACAGTCGCCATAACCTTCCCGGCCGAGGGAACGGTCTTCGCCTTTTTTGGTGCTGATTCCCCCTTGCCAACCCATTGTTTAGATTGTTCTTTGGTCTCAGGAGCGTAGTGATGTATCCATGTTTCATCCACAGTGACGAAACGACGCTTAAAGTCCTGCGGATTTCTTTGGAACAGCTGCAAACCGTCCTTGCAACACTTGACACGATTTCGTTTTTGGTCAATCGTGAGCAATCGCGACACCCATCTTGCGGATAGCTTTTTCATGTCCAAATGTTGGTGGAAAATATTACGTACCCGTTCATTCGAGATGCCCACAGCACTAGCAATCTCACGCACCTTCACTCTCATGTCATCCATCACCATATCATGAATTGTGTCAATGATTTCGGGAGTAGCACCTCAACAGGGCGTCCAGAACGTTCAGCGTCGCTTGTGCCCATATGGCCACTACGAAAATGTTGAAACCACTTATAAACTGTTCCAATCGAAGGTGCACAGTCACCATAATGTTTATCAAGCTTCTCTTTAGTCTCCTGAGCCGTTTCGCCTTTCGTAAAGTAATCTTCAGTCAACAGACGAAATTCTTTTTCGTCCATTTTTTTTAAATCACTTGACTTCCTCGGTTCAAACGAATGCCAAATTCGTAGGAATACACCGACCTGGCTGAAACTTGGTATGTTTTCTTCCAAGAGATGCTACTAACTGAAACTAACCTCCATACGCACCAGTAGTGACATCTCTCTGACTTTGCACGGACTTTTCAAACGACCCTCGTATACACACGCAAACGCATATCCTGTACATCAAGTACGCGCAAGAAGGTTGGTCTATGCAGAATCGTAAATTATCATGTCATCAGTTGATTTTTAAATTCTTTTTTCGATGACGTATTTTTTAATTCGCGCAGGTCTCTCATAAACGGTGAATACGTGTTTTGACAATAACACACCTGAATACAACATTGGCGCGCAAGTTCGGATACTTGTTGGACAGCCCTCGTGAGGTCCACCGCCACATACCGAGCGCGCTTTAATTACCATAGGATCATCATTACAGTTTTTCCTGGCGATATATCTTCTTGAATTACCTATAACTTTGATATCTGCAAAACAACACTACAAAAACAAATGTTGTTTTTACACCCTTTAGGTGTGTGAATGGCTGTAGGCACTTTTCACACGTTTTAACGTGTGTGAAACATAACGGTATGAAAATAACACGGATAGACGCGTAAAAACAACACACTTACGTGTGTTATTTTCTTACACACGTTAATATGTGTAAAAAGGATAAAGTTTCGAAAAGCCCATACCGCTGATTAATGTGGAATTTCGTGTACCTATGTATTTTGACGCGCTGATCACGAATCATATTGAAAATACCCGCAAATTTGATTTTCAAGGTCAACACTCACGAAAACTGATTTTTTAACTGTTTTCCTGTTTTATTTTAGTAAATATTCATTTCAAAGAAAAATGTTTCCTACAAAAGTTGTAGCTTATGAAAAAATTGATCTTTTATATCCCATACAATTTTTGGCCAAAACCATTCCATTTCGAGAAAAATGGGATAATGCCCCAACAAGTGAAAATTGCTTAGCTTCATTAGGTTCGGTATCATCTGCATATCTATAGTAACCGATCGGTAACAGCGAGAATATAGATAATGTTAGAATATAGATAAGAATATAGATAATGTTAGAATATAGGTAAATTAGCCCACACAAACCCAAAGAAAAAAACCAAATTCAACCTGAAACAAAACCAACAAAAAAATCCAAACACAAATCTAAACAAAAAAGGCGAAACATCCCAAAGTAAAAAAAAACCAAATTAAATAAAAAGCCCAAGCAAGCGCAACAAAAAAAAACCAAAGAGAAATAGAAGAAAAAACGTAAAAAAAATAAATTTTAACAAAGAAAAAAAACGCGCACTTCAAAATGGATTGAATCACAAAAAAGGCAAAAATAGTACATAATACAAAAAGAAACTAAAATAGAAGAAAAGAAGAAACAAAAAGAAATTTTAAAAAAGCAAAAAAAAAACGCGCACTTTAAAATTGACTGAATCACAAAAAATACGAAAATAGTATATAATACAAAAAGAAAATAAAAGAAAATAAACTAAAAAACATGCACTTTGAAGACCTCGAAACATCCCGCGGTAAAATGCGTAAGTAGATAAGATAGAAACTAATGGAGCTAAACAATTTTCACTTATTGGACCATTATCCCATTTTTCTCGAAACGGAGTGGTGTTAGGTAAAAACTGTATAGAACATAAAAGATGAATATTTTCATGGGCTATAACTTTTATACGAAACACTTTTCTCTAAAATGAATATTTACTAAAATAAACCACAAAAACTATTACGAAAACAATTTTCGTGTGTGTTGACCTTAAAAATCAAATTGGCGGGTATTTTCACCATGATATTCGTAATCAGCGAGTCAAAATACATGGGTACGCAAAATTCCAATTTAATCAGAGGTATGGGCTTTTCGCAACTGCACCCAAAATAATTAAATACTAATTACTTAATTAATAATTAAATAAACATGTAAATTTTCAGATACTTAATTCAGATCAACTGTTCACAAATACGCATAAAATGTGTTAAATTTTACTATTGTAACACACACAAATGCATTATTTAAGACACATTCGATATCCAGACGTGCAAATGTCTGCAATTACACGTGTCGCATGTTTCGAATTAGACATCAATGACATGTTAACATTTAATGCGGTTCGAGTGTTTAAAAACACACATAAAATGTGTTTTAATTTGCTGAAACACACAAAACTGCGCTGCTTTAGGATGTCTATGGCATTACACGTGTTAATTCCTAAAATTATACACTTAATGGATTATAAATAACACACTTGGATTTTCAGTGTAGCTTTTGCAGTGAAGGGGGCCAGCTTTTTATTTTTTTTGCATTTCCCAATCGGTCGCTTTCGAAAGCAATAAAAACTATGTTAATGCGTGACCATCGAATATCTCGATTATAGGGAGGGCTGCATTTTGTTGGCTGGTTGGCAACTGCCGATCCGGCATTTTAGTCTCCGATGGACGAGTTCGTTCATCTGAGACTAAACGGAACGGACGTTCCCGGCTACGAGTATGGACAAATCCTCCTGGTCTCGTATAAGGGTGTTATCGACGAACTCGGGCCTCTCTCCGTGTCTTGCACGTGTATCCTGTGACGGAAAGGCTATGTACAATTGGCCACGCTCTCCAAGCTACGCTCCGTGTATGTACACGACTAGTCTGTTCATAAGTGTACTTACTAGGGGGGTTCGAAAAAAAATTATTTTTTTTTCGCGGTACCCAACGGAATATGTTACTTCGTGATGAGAAAGTAATTCATACAAAATTTGAGAAGTCTAAAAAATTTTTTAGGTAGTGCTCAAACGACTTTTAATATTTTTTTTTCCATTGTTCGAATATTTCAATTCGATTTTCAACACAAAATTGAATTGAAAATTTGAATTTGATGTTTTTTTCTTTGAAGACGGTAATTGGCGGGTGAGAAAAAGGGGAGAGAAATATAGCTTAAGTTTGCGCCCCCTCAATTTTTGCCCCCCTTTTTCTCACCCTCCAATTACCGTCTCGTAAGAAAAAAAAAACATCAAATTCAAATTTTGTGGAATTGGGAGTTTTGTGAATTTGAATTCAATGTAAATTGGGTGAGAAAAAAGGGGGAAAAATATAGCTTAAATTTGAACCGCCTTAATTATATGTATAAGCTCAAATTTAAGCTCTATTTTTCCCCTTTTTTTCTCACTCTCCAATTACCGTCTTCAAAGAAAAGAACATCAAATTTAAATTTTCAATTCAATTCTCAAAATCAAATTTAAAAAAAATCAAATTTTCATTGAAAATCAATTTTTTTCGTATATATATATATATATATATATATTCGAAAAAAATTGATTTTTAATGAAAATTTGATTTTTTTTTAAATTTGATTATCGTCTCGAGTCTCGAGTGAGAGAACAATATCGAGTCTTTCACAAAACGATGTAATTTTTGGTAAAGTTTAACATCGTTTCAGTTTATTAGAGTTGCTGAAATTGATTAGAGACAGGTAGGTAAACACAATGAAAGTACTAATTATTAATATAATAAGAAAGGTTTTGTCAGAAGTGTTCAAGGTCATTGCGTGATTTTTTGTTAATTCGTTAATCGTCTAATGGGGCAAAATGAATACAAGCTATCGCAAGCCCGGAATATTTTACAACGTACCACTATTTACGTTAGAAAGGGTGAAATGGAACTAGTAAAGCGTTTGGTTCCTCTTGAACCGGTGTTCCTACCAGGGGAAGCAAAAGAACTTGCAAATTGTCAAATTGATATGGAAGCGAGATTATTCGTACTAATCCTACAGAACTTAGACGATTGGTTTATCAAATTGACGGTACTGAGAATGAAGCCACTTTTGTATGCGAAAGATGCCAATAATTCGTGTCCCATAATTATCCCAGCGCTGTTTCATCTTGCCCCGCATACGGGGTAAGGTGGGGAAAACAAAGGTTTAAGGATGTTGAGTCCCTATGAAACATGTTAATGTTAATTGTTCAATAAATAGCTTCTTAATCTTCATAAAATTTTTACACGATCTCCTGAATACTTCATGTAAAAACATACCAAATTTTCAGAATTCTATCATCATTACTTAAACCTCCTTAAGGGTTGAAATAAAAAATGATAAGAAAATTCTGAAAATTTGGCATGTTCTTGTATGAAGTATTTAAGAGGTCGTGTTAAAATTTCACGACGATTTGGAAGATCGTTATTAAAAAATTAACATTTTGTTAAGAACAATTTTTAAAAGAAATTAAAAAAAAATTATCAATAAACTTCGTTTTGTTTCCGTTGCTTTCAGTATATTGTAGATATTATAAAATTGAGAGATCAAAAATAAAACTTATTGCAAAGTTACATCAGTTGCCATAAAACAACATTTAATTTGTTAATGTTAATTGTTCAATAACGAGCTTCCTAATTGTCGTGAAATTTTTACACGTCCTCTGAAATACTTCATACAAAAACATACCAAATTTTCACAACTTTATCATCATTTGCGATTTGGGACTCAACATCCTTAATTAAAAATATATATTGCATTGTACAAATCGGAGAGACCGATTTTTTTGCTTCTAAAATTAAAAGATTAACAAATGTTGATCAGTTTGAAAAATAATTGAAGTTGACTGACTCATATATGTATTGTTTTTTTTTAACATGACCTTAGCGTTATCATCTTGCCCCGCCTTCCCCTACGTGTATTTGAGAAAGAAAGGAGATCAGTCGCGACGAGGGTCGACACGATTTCCCAGACAGGTAGATATTTAGTCCGATTATTGTTTTACCGATACGGATTCCGCGGTTGGCACTCGCGCGTGAGAGCTGACCTCGTCTGTCTGGAACTCCTTGATGGTCAACGCGACACGCGCGCTATCTCACTCCCGAGACTTGCCGACGTGGATATACGCGAGCTGCGAAAATTCTCCTATCCGCGACAAAGCGCCGAAGAATCCGTGTCGAGGCGCGTGACATCGATTTTCCTGAAAAACAAAAAATCTACGCCCGCTTTTACGATCGGCGTTTCCGCTACGAACTCTCGGACGGTATAATAATAATGATAATTATTAAGGGATTACCCCCACTTGCGATTTTGAAAAAATCGATTTTTTTTATTGCATTTTTTTGAACTATAAGTATCTGAGAATATGTCCTGAAAATTTCCAGTCGATCCGAATAAAATTGACTGAGATATGAGCGTCGAAAGAGAAGAATCCGTTGTGTAAACGACCGGCTAGTCTGCCGGTTAAACGCGTTTTTCTCAAAATGACATTTCTGAAGTCGGTGACCAAGATTACTCGAACACTAATGAACCGATCTTCTTGAAATTTTGCAGGCTAATTTAATACATAAAAATGTAGTCTTTAATCGTTCGATTTTTTTTTTCGAAAAAAATGGCCGTTTTATAGCCAAAAAACGGCCGTTTTTTTTTCGTTAAAATCGAACCATTAACTTTGACTGTCCGCCATTTTGTGAAAAATGAATATTTTTTAAAATCCTTCGATTGAAGACTAGTTTATACTTATATTTGACTAAATCCATCCGCATTTTTTTTTCAGATGATCCACTTCGCCGCAATGTTGGTCACCGCAAACCGTGTATATAAAAATATTATTTCATTGACGGCCATTTGCCACTAAACAATGTAATATTTTTCAATAAAAAAATTAATGAAAGTTCTTCAAGATGTATTCTTTAAAATGGTATATTGATCGATTAAAAAAGTTTTGTAGTTTTCTTTAAAAAAATTCATGAAAAAGGCCTTTTTGCGCTACAAGTGGGGGTAACGCCTTAAAACTGCGTTTTTCTAACTAGTCTCCACGATGTCTCAAAAACGGTGTGACCGATCGCTTTGAAATTTTAATGGTTGATTCGGCACATCGGCACATGACGTATAGTCATCGATTAAACTAAAATAATGCCGATTTTAAACTAAATTAAACTAAAATAATGCCGATTTTAAACCAAATTAAACTAAAATAATGCCGATGTCGATTAAATAAAATAATTTTTCCACAATCCTGGAGTGGTGTTATCCCTTCACTGCATTTGGATTTTCCAGCTGAAAATGTATCATGTTTCTTGAAAGTTCATATATATTTCTTTCATTTCATCTTTCATTTCATCTTTTAGTTCATTTCATCTTTCATTTCATTTCGTTTCATTTCATATTTCATTTCATTTCATCTTTCATTTCATCTTTCATTTCATCTTTCATTTCATCTTACATTTCATCTTACATTTCATCTTTCATTTCATCTTTCATTTCATCTTTCGTTTCATCTCTCATTTCATCTTTCATTTTATTTTTCATTTCATCTCATTCAATTTCGTTTCATTTAATTACATTTCACATCATTTCATTGAAATTTTATATTTCATACGACAACAAAATTCTTGTTGTTAATAATCCTCAGCGAGATGGAGATATTTAAAAATCTATCGCATTGCCACCACTTTGACATGTAAGAGGATGTATGGATAACACCTCTTGCATGGGTATTAGCAAGACGTGCAATAAGTAATAAGGCCTAACTTTGACAATTTATTTTCGGAGTATGAAAAAAGGAATAAGATTTCTTTTAAGAGGGTTAATTTAATGCAAATTAAAGTATTTAAAAAAATTTATTAGAATTTTCATACGAAATGGCGGCGACAGAGCCCATTTTGAAAAACGTGCTTTTTTACAAATAGCTTCACGGGAGGATGGTTTTCTCGTAAAGCATAAGCCCTGGAACAAAAACCAAAAAAAAAAATTAAAATCTATATATTATTACCTATGGGACTACGTAGGGATATTTTCTATCAATTAAAAAAAAATGGCGCACTTTGAAAGAAATTAATTGATTTTTTGCCCAAAAACTAAGCAGTAAATTGTTTATAAAAAAATAAGTTTGCATTTAATCAACAAACGGCTACGTACTCCCATAGAGAATGTAATTGTGAAGCTACTATCAAAATTTCAATTCGATCCATGCAAAGGTGTTCGAGTAATCCGTCCTCCCAGTTTGAAAAAAGTGGTTTCGAGAGAAACGCGTTTGAATTTCTACAACCACTTAAACCCTTAAAATGTTTGTTTACCTTTAAGGGGTTAGGCCACTGCAACGGGTACAAAATCATGTGCGAATTTAACAATTTTTTTTCATATGAAAAAGTGATTTACTCATCAAATTAATTACACATCTATTTAGTATGAATATCAAGTTGTTAGAAAAAAAAAAATTTGTACAAAATGTACAAAATGGCCGTCTACTAATATTTTCTTTTATCTTTTTCTTAGGTCCTCCGCGGCGTGACATTTAGCATCCACAATTTTTCACCAAGAACAAAACACAAAAATCCTCGTCAATCTTTCGATCGTTGTAGGTATTTGAACTTAAGAAATGAATTTTCAGTGAACAATTTCGTTATAACTGCTTATAAAATGAAAAGTTTTCGATCAATTAGAAATTCCGTACGTACGTCTCTACGAAATGCAATTAGGAACATAACTTTTAAATTTGAAGTAAATCGAGTGAAAATTGTTATAGTTAATTGTCACGCCAATTGGAAAAAGATGTTTCGAGAAAAACGCGTTTGAAGTTTCAGGCGCTCGATGGCCGTGCCAGAGGTGGGCTTACGTTATACGCTCAAAGTCGTTGAAAAAAAAATGTTCTTGCTATAAATCGAATAGTAACTTATTCTTATGATGATAAAGCACCGTTTTAGCGGAAAAGAAATCGATTTTTTTTTAAATTCTACTGTGGCCTTACCCCTTAATCTGCTATGCCTGCCCCATACTGAGTTGATGTATTCTAAGTCCATCTAATTTGACGTATTCTACCCCAAAGTATTTTCTGAGCCAAAAAAAAAACGATTTTTGTATGTCTGAAAAACAATATGCGCTTACGCTGACATTAAGGGACCACTCTAGGAATTTGGAAAAATCGTTTTTTTTTCCTTCATTTATTTATTTACCCTTACTTGATTAATTTTTTTACTTTATTTATTTATTTACTTTTACTTTATTTATTTATTTACTTTTACTTGGTTTATTTATTTTTTACTTTATTTATTTATTTACTTTTACTTGATTTATTTGTTTTACTTTATTTTTACTTCGTTTCTTTATTTTTAATGAAAATGCGCATGTGCGTATTCGCATTAAAAATAAATCTCGCTATGTGCTCACAAAATAATGGCAATAAAATTAACCGAACGATCCTGCCTTGAGTCGCAAATGTGCTCGCGGCGCAGCGAGAAAAGTGTCAAGGGAAAAAAAACGATCGGACGTGGTTACGCAAACGATCGCAGTTGAGTGTTGAATCGAGGACTAATGGAATACAAAAATGACACACAACACACTCGAGTTGGCCAACACGCCTGTAAAGGCTTGAGCAATTATTTGGAGTCTGCAGATAGTCGCTATTATTATAAGGCTCCTTGTAATTATTCATAGTCTCGCGATGAGGAACTTTGACTGCAACTCGGCCTCAATACATATAAGCTAGGCTAATTCTTCCCCCCCCCCCCTCTCGCTCTCTCCATGTAGGTACTCGTTGGTCGTACACTTGTCATGTTGCTGCTGGTACACGGAGAGAATTTTTAAGTATTTTTTACGGTGAAATCTCCGTACAAATTACATTCAAAATTTGAAACTGGTGACAAATGTGCACATAGTCAAAAATTGACACTAGCTTTTAATATTTTGCTTTCATTCATGTAAAAATTTAAGCAAGTAGCATAATTTTTTACATTTCTTTCAGTAAAAATTCTGACACATTCTCATGTAGAATTTTAACAATGGGCTGCCTCAAAAATTCCAAGTTTCTACAGTAAAAATAACCTGGACAAACTTGAAATTTCAAAAATCCCTAGCGAAAAATTAATTCCCTATGATTAAATAAATACTCTATATACTGTATTTCTGAACATTTGTGTTCTTGATTGCTACTTATTTTAGCATATCATCTTTCCGTACCATTGTAGACGTCCTTTATCGAAGTTTCTTTTCACGTTTCTTTGTTTTCTTGCGTAGAACTGCGTAGAACACGTTAGGCTGCACGAGACCACGAGGCTTTCTTGGCCCATGCTTCGTACTATAATGCGCATGCGCGGTACCGCTGTTGCTAAGCAACGCGGGTCGGCGTCGTTCGTGCTCGTCATACTGCGTCATACACAAGCACACTCTCACAGCTTGCGTTCACGTATACGCACGCTCCACACAGAGCTCACGCGTACGGTCAGGCGACCTAGCCCTAACTGATTTTACTATAAAGAACGTAAAATTCCGGTGGACGCACGGAAAATTTCGCCTTCCTTTTTTAAATCTTTATGGAAAACACGCAAATTTCTCAATGTTCCACTGAAAAATTTCATTTATATTAGCACTTTTTTAACTTATTGTCGTAATCTTTACGTTTCATGAAATTTTACTATTAATTTCAGTAAAAATTCTGGAAAATATTTTAAATTTCTGTTACGCAAAAGTAAATTTTGATTCATTTCCATGAAAATTTATAATTTATTACCTAAAAACCTGAAGAATTGCACATTTGTCACCGAGTTACTGTGATTTCACAGTAAAAATTACTTAAAAATTCTCTCCGTGTAGGTAAGCGTGTGCATGTGTCGCTCTCACCCTGCCACAAAAATTCTACCGATATTCACTAACTGCGTCTATGTGATTAAAACAAATTTCAATTAACCACATATTTCGTGAAATCAAATTTTTCATATTGCATTTCATCATTGGAATTATTTATTTTAAATATAACTTAAATGTAACTGGCCATCTCACCTCTGCTCTACATCTCACCCTATACGTAACTGCAGCAGTAGCAAATGCAGGGTACGACGGAATGTAGGACACGAGATAGGCAAGTGCCCGCAGCGCTTTCGGTACATCGCGCGTGGGAGAATTGCAACGTTGCCTGCCACAACAACTCGTCGCACCCCTGGATATTCGTCATCCCCTTTTTACCCCTCGCTTTCCCCCGCGGGCAAGAGCGAGTATGCGGTTGCTACACAGCTCGTCGATTTTTCCGGAGCCTCGTTGGGGCAGTCCCGCGGTAAATCCTTCGCGTACGAGAAACACAACGAACCGTCCGTTTAAATGCCATTCTTTGGTCCGAACCGGTCCACCGTATGTGCCAGCCTTCAATCGGCCAATCGAAGTTTCATTGATGGAAGATTCGCTACGCGGCGACCTGGAACGGTCGTTCAACATCAAATCGGTCGAGGACCGGGTGGGCAAGCAAATCCACTGCAAAAGGGACACACGTAAAGTGTGTAGAATCAACATACAAGACGCATATTTACACACATCGAACTAAACCATACACGTTGATAGCAACACACGAGCAAAAACAACACGGATAAAAGTAACACAGTTTACGTGCACTGTAAAAAAAGATATGAAATTTACAATGCATTTAAGATACAAAGGAATTGAATTTTACGAACTCAGTAGATGAAATTAAATTTTAAATACTTGTATCGTAAATTTAAAACAGGAACGTGAAATTCTAACGTGGATATAGAATTTAATAGATGGAACATGGAATTTCAAAGACAAGTTTGTAAATTTGTGGAAAATGTATTGCATTAACCCGTGTCTTCAATTGAAAATTACCACAGATGTACGATAAATCAACTATAAAAAACAGAGCATTGGAAATACAAAACAAGTTTGAAATTTATTTACAGTTGCCTGAAAAATATAATATATGTGAAACTGAATTTTACGATACGTACAAGGCATGATCACAACAGATTTATTTAAAAGTGCGAAATTGGAATTGAAAAAAGAATTCATAAACGCTGATGAAAATCACATGAAACAACGTTAAAATTATATTAAATTTACACTACATTTAAGGGACAAAAGAATTGAATTTACGAACTCAGTAAATGAAATTGAATTTAAGACACTTGTACCGTAAATTTAAAACAGGAACATGAAATTCTAACGTGGATATAGAATTTAATAGATGCAACATGGAATTTCCAAGAAAAGTTTGCAAATTTATGGAAAATGTATTGCATCAACCCGTGCCTTAAATTAAAGATTACAACAGTTGTATATTAATTCAAATATAAAAAACAGAGTATTGAAAATACAAAACGCGCTCAACCCACCTCGGCCGCTCGCGACGACCCATGGTCGCGCGTAGTTCGCGTAGCGCCCGAGGGACGGCGCCTTGTTCCGCACTTTCCCATAGCCACTCGCAGCTTCGGTCGGGCATATAACCCGACCACCGGCTACGATCGTCCTGGGAAAAACAGACGCGTTTGCAACTCGTGCACGCGTCGGAGAGTGTCGCAAATCCGTTACCTCTCCATATCCACGCCAGAGTCGCAGTTCTTGAACTCGCATATCCGGAAGGAAATTATTTTTCTCTTTCTACGCCGCCCGGTGTTAAAGGACGAAATTTCACAAAAACCACCTGTTTTACCTCTAGCTCCCGTCGAGGAGGATAAATACGAGTCACATTTTCAGTGGGCTTAATCATCAATTTCTGAAATAAACTTAATACTTAGGATGAGTCATTTTAATACACACCCGTATGTTGATATTAGCAAATGGTTCTTGATTTTAATATACACGGATGTGCACATTTTTTTACACGTGCATTATTTTTCAAACGCACTAGTATATTAATATTACGGACCTACACTTTTATTTTTAAAATAGCCTGCTTTGGATTTTCAAAATATTATCAGAAATTTCATAAACGGCGTCCGCATAAAAACATCATACACTTGTGTATTAATTTTTATACAGAAGGTTTTTACAGTGTACATTAAAGGTAATACTTTGATTCTGTGAAATTAATACACACCCGTATGCTGATATTAGCAAATGGT
>OX632360.1:40288786-40398358 GCA_951751655.1 Ophion costatus
GCGATGATCCGGTAGACGGTAGTACAGGAACAGTAGCGGAGCGAGAACGAGAATACTTTAAGGCTTGAAAGCATTCGCGCGTTTAGATGAAAATACGTCGCGTCGTAAAAATAACGAAAATATACGGTTTTTCGCCATGACAACTCTGACGGCTCACCTCCCATTGTGCAATAAACCCCTCTAAACTGCCTGGACTCCACCACGCAAAGTCCGCAATAAATCTCTCCTGTCGCAAAGTATTGCGAAGCTTTCCTACGATCCTGCTTGCCAAGAGATTCCGAACAAAGTACGGGGGTTGAAACAAACTTTGAGTATTCTTCCCGACGCTCTATAAAAATCTCTGTGTATAAAATATCCCAAAATCAAGGTGCGCCTGGCAAGATAAAAAAGTATTTATTTGGGGTCAAGTTCCGAACCCCCCCCCCGATTGAACCGAAACTTTCCATAAATCTTCCTTTTAATATTTTAAGACAACCACTAAATGGATTTTTGGCAACCCGAAATATTTTTCGAAAAATTGGATTTTAAAGTTTTTTTTTTTAATGCGTGCTGACTACATATGTCTATCTGCTACGTCGCCGTTCATGAAGGTTCAATCTCGAGGGTAGGTAAAACAACTTTAACGAGGCAGGGTACGTTTTATTCCAATTATCATATAGACAGGGTCCAAAATAAAGCACGTGGAAACAAAAAATACTACGAGAATTCTTTTATTCGTACACTGAGAGGAAAGTGTATAGTATTTGCACAAATCCCTTCAGACGCCGAAAAATAGTTATTTTTCATGATTTTTTTGTTAAGGTGATAAAATAAACGCATCATTTTTAAGGATGTTGAGTCCCTATGAAACATGTTAATGTTAATTGTTCAATAAATAGCTTCTCAATCGTCATGAAATTTTTACACCACCTCCTTAATACTTCATGTAAAAACATACCAAATTTTCAGAATTCTATCATCATCACTTCAACCTCCTTAAGGGTTGAAATAAAAAATGATAAGAAAATTCTGAAAATTTGGTATGTTTTTGTATGAAGTATTTAAGAGGTCGTGTTAAAATTTCACGACGATTAGGAAGCTCGTTATTAAAAAATTAACATTTTGTTAAGAACAATTTTTAAAAGAAATAAAAAAAAATTTATCTATAAACTTCGTTTTGTTTCCGTTGCTTTCAGTATATTGTAGATATTATAAAATTGAGAGGTCAAAAAAAAAACTTATTGCAAAGTTAAATCAGTTTCCATAAAACAACATTTAATTTGTGAATGTTAATTGTTCAATAACGAGCTTCCTAATTGTCGTGAAATTTTTACACGACCTCTGGAATACTTCATACAAAAACATACCAAATTTTCAGAATTTTATCATCATTTGCGATTTGGGACTCAACATCCTTAAAGAGAGTATAGTCGAATTCCCTATAGATTATTGTCACCAAAATCATAATGTGGTTAACACAACTATAAGCGAAAAGTACACGAAAACATGCGCCTTTGGTGGCCTGTTCGGCTATCCAGAATCTCCGAAATTACTATACACTATTGCAAAAGGCTTTACAATATCGATATGGTTAATTCAGCTATACCAAAAAATCGGCGCACAAATAATAATGCTGCACTGGCAAGGAACATCCCTCAGGTGACAACCTTCGATTTTGTTGAAATTTGGATATGTTATAAAGCACCGAAAAGTAAGCGATACGTATTTTTTTTTATCGGCCGAAAAACGATTTTAAGAGGTGAAACCACCCCTCGAAAAAGGGCATCTCTAGGGGTAATATAGCAGTTTCACACACAAGTCCACCGATCTTAATGACACAAAAACGAAAATTCTTTCAATCCGAAGCAACGAAAAATCCACTATAATGAAATTGCAAAAAAAATTAAGGGGCGAACCACCCCCGAGATGCCTTTTTTCGACGGGTGGTTTCACCCCTTAAAACCGTTTTTCCGGCGATAAAAAAAAATACGTATCGCTTACTTTTCGGTGCTTCACAACATATCAAAATTTCAACAAAATCGAAGGGTGTCACCTGGGGGATGTTCCTTGCGAGAGCAAAGTACACGGTATTTACGAAAGACGCCCACGGCAAAAGAGGGGATAGTAAAATCCATGACTATGTAAGGCTTGAAGCCCTTAAGGTGTTGCCTCGCCCACCTCCCACCTCCGTCGTCGGACCAGCTCCATCCTACCATATTATTGCATTACCAATTACCACCGAAGTTGCGTATGCCAAATTTCCGCTCAAAGCCAGCACCTGCCCGAAAAATGGATTACAAATTTTGAACCGGAAATATAGACGTACGAACGTACACTGTAAAAAAAGACATGAAATTTACAATACATTTAAGATACAAAAGAATTGAATTTTACGAACTCAGTAGATGAAATTAAATTTGAAACACTTGTATCGTAAATTTAAAATAGGAACATGAAATTCTAACGTGGATATAGAATTTAATAGATGGAACATGGAATTTCAAAGACAAGTTTGTAAATTTGTGGAAAATGTATTGCATTAACCCGTGTCTTCAATTGAAAATTACCACAGATGTATGATAAATCAACTATAAAAAACAGAGCATTAAAAATACAAAACAAGTTTGAAATTTATTTACAGCTGCCTGAAAAATATAATATATGTGAAACTGAATTTTACGATACGTACAATGCATGATCACAACAGATTCATTTAAAAGTGCGAAACTGGAATTGAAAAAAGAATTCATAAACGCTGATGAAAATCACATGAAACAACGTGAAAATTATATTAAATTTACACTACATTTAAGGGACAAAAGAATTGAATTTTACAAACTCAGTAAATTAAATTGCATTTGACACTTGTACCGTAAATTTAAAACAGGAACATGAAATTCTAACGTGGATATAGAATTTAATAGATGCAACATGGAATTGCCAAGAAAAGTTTGCAAATTTATGGAAATTGTATTGCATCTACCCGTGCCTTGAATTAAAGATTACAACAGTTGTATATTAATTCAAATATAGGAAACAGAGTATTGCAAATACAAAACGCGCTCAACCCACCTCGGCCGCTCGCGCCGACCGATGGTCGCGCGTAGTTCGCGTAGCGCCCGAGGGACGGCGCCTTGTTCCGCACTTTCCCATAGCCACTCGCAGCTTCGGTCGGGCATATAACCCGACCACCGGCTACGATCGTCCTGGGAAAAACAGACGCGTTTGCAACTCGTGCACGCGTCGGAGAGTGTCGCAAATCCGTTACCTCTCCATATCCACGCCAGAGTCGCAGTTTTTGAACTCGCCTTTCCGGAACGAAATTATTTTTCCCTTTTTATGCCGCCAGGTGTTGAAGGAAGAAATTTCACAAAAACCACCTTTTTCTGAAATAAACCCAATACTTAGGATCAGTAATTTTAATACACACCCGTATGTTGATATTAGCAAATGGTTCTTAAATTTAATATACATGGATGTGAACATTTTTTTACACGTGCATTATTTTTCAAACGCACTAGTATATTAATATTACGGGGCTACACTTTTATTTTTAAAATAACCTGCTTTGGATTTTCAAAATATCTGAAATTTCATAAACGGCGTCCGCATAAAAACATCATACACTTGTGTATTAATTTTTATACAGAAGCTTTTCACAGTGTAGCAAGTCGAATAAAAGCTTGAAGAAACAGATGTCGCTGTAGAAAAACCCGTGATAGTCCACCATCCGATATTACCATCCTTCGTAGCGTCATTCATGGACGTCGTGACGCGACCAGTCTCACTAGACGCGCCGACGAAATACGTCGAAAATAATACTAAAAGGAACGCCAACAGTTTCGCTTTCAGGTTTGTTTACCGAGATGCGCGAGGTGTATAATTGTGTGTGTGTGTGACCACCATTAGACCGGTGCTCCCCTAATTCACGGAGTCGTCGGCGTGCGTGATTGCGCGTGGAATGCGCCGGTACGTGAGCGAATGCATCAAAGCATTGCGTGATGTATGTACCGAGAGTGAAGAAGAAGATGCGCTCTCGTAAGAGTCGGGAGGGCTTGGCGAGGCGCATGCGCAATCTAAAATGCCTACCCCGTCGTCCGTATGCAAGTCCACATACGTATGCACGTATAGCGTGTACGTGCAACACATATGCACGTACGTATGTAGACATTTGTACTGCACGCAACCAAACGCATACGTGCATGCGCGCGTTGCATGCGCACACACTCACGTACGTTCGTAAGTGCATGTACTCGTAGCACCGTACTATACGACGTCTCTTCTCGGGTGTCTGCGTCTAGCCTGCGTCTGGCGTCGCGAGATCCTTGAATGAACGACTATTTTTAAAGGGTTCAACGGATAAACTACGACGCTGCCAGTGATGAGAGAGAGGGAGAGGGAGAGAGAGAGAGTGCATGAATTCAGATAGAGTAATGCGTAGGTGATTTTTTTGAATACGAATTTTTGTGTAATTCGCAAGCTTTTAATGCAAAAGCTCAATTTCCGAAGGAAAAAAACAGGACAATCATTTTTTAACAAGTATTGTCATAATTGAGTCGTGTGATCCCTCGAGAATGGTGAACAAATTTTACCTTTAAAAATGTGACGAACATCAGCCATTTATTGCCTCGTGAGGTATCTGCCCCCTTAACGCGTTACCCCCACTTGTAACGCAAAAAAGGCCTTTTTCGTGAATTTTTTTAAAGAAAACTACAAAACTTTTTTAATCGATCAATATACCATCTTAAAGAACACATCTTGAAGAACTTTCAGTAATTTTTTTATTGAAAAATATTACATTGTTTAGTGGCAAATGGCCGTCAATGAAATAATGTTTTTATATACACGGTTTGCGGTGACCAACGTTGCGGCGAAGTGGATCCTCTGAAAAAAAAATGCGGATGGATTTAGTCAAATATAAGTATAAACTAGTCTTTAATCGAAGGATTTTAAAAAATATTCATTTTTCACAAAATGGCGGACAGTCAAAGTTAATGGTTCGATTTTAACGAAAAAAAACGGCCGTTTTTTGGCTATAAAACGGCCATTTTTTTCGAAAAAAAAAATCGAACGATTAAAGACTACATTTTTATGTATTAAATTAGCCTGCAAAATTTCAAGAAGATCGGTTCATTAGTGTTCGAGTAATCTTGGTCACCGACTTCAGAAATGCCATTTTGAGAAAAACGCGTTTAAAGTTTCAATTTCAGTTCTTCAATTCACGGATTCTTCTCTTTCAACGCTCATATCTCAGTCAATTTTGTTCGGATCGACTTGAAATTTTCAGGACATATTTTCAGATACTTATACTTCAAAAAAATGCAATAAATTTTTTTTTCAAAATCGCAAGTGGGCGTAACCCCTTAATATCCCAATCCCTGCCCCCAAATATCCCCCACTTCTTCATTCGCGTTGCAGTCAATTAACGCCACACGTTGGATACCCAACGTTTCGCACTGCAAAAACAAACGTGTTGTTTTTACACGCTTTAGGTGTGTAAATAGCTGTAGACACCTTTTACACGTTTTTACGTGTCTGAAAGAATAACGATGTAAGAATAGCAACGGTGTAAGGATAGGTACGTTGAACAGCACACTTACGTGTGTTATTTTCTTACACACGTTAAAACGTGTCAAAAGTGTCTAGAACCATTTACACACGTAAAGTGCATAAAAACAACACACTCGTTTTTGCAGTGCACTTCTTCATTCGCGTTGCAGTCAATGAAAGACTATACTCCAACCTCCCGCGGTAAAGTGCGTACGTAGATAATATCAAAACTAATGGAGCTAAGAAATTTGCACTTATTGGACCATTATCCCATTTTTCCCGAAACGGAATGGTTTTAGATAAAAACTGTATAAAACATAAATGATTAATATTTTCATAGGCTATAACTTCTATACGAAACATTTTTCTCTAAAATGAATATTTACGGAAATAAAACAGAAAAACTGTTGAAAAATCAGTTTTCGTGAGTGTTGACCTTGAAAATCAAATTGGCGGGTATTTTCACCATGATATTCGTGATTAGCGAGTCAAAATACATGGGTACGCGAAATTCAAAATTAATCAGAGGTATGGGCTTTTCGGAACTACACCCCAAATCTTTAGGCAACGTACAGATCCAGAAAAATAATAAAATTAAAACTAAATAGAAAAGCCAGCCACGCCTGAAAGAAGTTATACACCTCAAAATGATAATTTCCCTACCATACCATGCGTACAGAAGCATAACAAAATTATGTGCAGAAAAGCGATCTAAATCAAGTACAACGAGAAATTAAATTAAGGCGGGATTCTACTTTGAAACCATGAAAAAAACGCTATTTTCGTGAATTTTTTCTGAGAATACTATTAAAGATATCGATATGGGGTTTAAACTGTTCAATAAATACACTCTTTAAGTACATAAAAAAAATTTTTTTAATATATTTTATTCATTTTTTTCACACGTAAAATATGTTTAAAGCCAACGCCTCGAAAAGCAGGTACCGTTGCCGTGGTCGTGAAATCTTCCCGACGGATGGTCTGAAACAAAAAAATCAAATAGTTTCATGTTCAGTATGTCTTCAGGAACCGACCTAACTAGAATATTTTATATACGTGCAAAATTAACAAAATGGCGGCTAAAATACGAAAAAAAATGCGTTTTTTTTGGGTCTTTTTTTGCAATAAAAAAATAGTTCTAATCAAAATTTTAAGTTGATTGTAGTTAGGTCGGTTGGTACACACATATAGAATATGTGTTCCAAATTTCATAAGGATCGGTTCAGTACTTTTTGAGTTATCACGACCACGGTACTTGAAAATGTCGTTTCGAGAAAAACGCGTTTAAAGTTTTGGTGAGTGATAAATCGTAGAAAAAATTATCTTACCCTCAATCAGCGATGCCTGGGCCATATAATATGCCTTCGACGTGTTCCAGGTGGGTGTTTTCATCCAATTTAGTCTTTTCAAAGTTTCAAAGTAGAATCCCGCCTTAAGTAACAACGAAAATAATAAAAATGATATAGAAAATGTAACAAGAAACAAAGGAAAACCGATATAGCAGCTATGTAATTCTAAATAAGCAAAATACAAATTAAACATAATAATAGTAATAAAACCTAGAAGTAATATAGAAAGTGAGGATAGCAGCTGACTAACAGACTAGCAGCCCACCCCAGAGAGAGAGAGAGAGAGAGAGAGAGAGAGAGAGAGAGAGGGCGACAGGACAGTGGACAAACATCAAAATTATTGCCTGCAAAGACACTCTACATATACTACTTGATGCTCTCACTTGCACATGCAGTAAAAGCATCCGCATTTGTCGATGTAACCATTCTACGTCACTTTTGCCCGCCCCCCTCTCGCGTTCTCTCGCTTCGTCTCGTTCTCTCTTCTTGTCTCTTTCTTTCGTCGTTTTGCCACATGGGCACGTTGGACCTTGAGCCACTATTACCGGCTGTTTATACCATGATGTAATCGTATATCCTAGAGCGCGCACTGTGTGGTGCGTTTCAACGCGGTATCTTGCACTCGCGGCCTAGGCCTGTGTACCTACGAAGAGTGTTTGAGGAACACTCGCGAAAACGCGAGAATGAGTGATTATACGGGGTGGACCATTTAACGTGACCATCCCAAATATCTCCGCTGCCTTTACAGTGACGAAAAAAAACCCATACAAACCTAAACGAACGCAAACGAACCCAACAAACTCAAACAAAATCCAAACGAACCCAAACAAAACCCAAACGTACCCAAAAAATCCAAACAAAACCCAAACCCAACAAACCTAAACTCAAATAACCCAAACCCAACAAAACACAAACCCAAACGAAGCCCAAATCCAAAATATTTTGGTGAAAAATCATTTCAAGGTCATGATATCCGAGACAGTTGGATTTGTCTGAATCTCAGCTCCAACGTCTTAATTTAAAAATGTGTTCCCATTTGAAGAATCATTGATGACCTTGAGAACGAAAAAACTACGACCTTGACGAAAATGAATTTTATACCACTGTATCAGCCCTTCGAAATCAATCAAATTACCTCCTGACATTTTTTCGTCACTCTAAAGGCAACGGAGATATTTGGGGTGGTCACGTTGAATGGTCCACCCTGTATGCGTTCGTGTGCGAATACAAGTGTGCATGTAAAGTGATGACTGGAGAAGCGTGTGTGTGTGTGTGTGAGAGAGAGCAGGGGGAGAGGGAGAGAGAGAGAGAGAGACCAAGCGTCGTAAATAAAACGTGTATATATGTATACCTCTTTCTAGATGCATATACGTAAGTGAGTGTGTGTGACACTTGCGTGTGCTAGGTGCATTGAAATAATTTATGATCAAAAGCCCTATGATGGTGACGGCTCGCACCGAGACTGAGATAGAACGCAAAAGCATGGAAGAAGTGAACACATCCACTGTAAGTACTCACACACAGGCCCGAATATATATGGGCAGTCTGTGCACACTTGTAGGCTGCATACTATGACGTGTTCACACTATTCTCTCGCCCACTTATTCGCTCTGGTACCATCCATATGGGGCCTCACACTCCTCGTTACTTCGCCGTATTAAAACCGAGGTGAATTAACGCGTTATTCCTACTTGTAACAGACGAAAACAACTCGTTTTTGGGATTTTTTTGTTTGTTTGAGAATAGTGATTATAGATTTGTACAAAAATCTATAATTACGTATGGGATATAATCGGGTGTACGAAAAAGTATCATCGGACGAACACTGTAATTTTTTTTGTAAGGATATTTAATTACGATAAACTTACAGCCGATGTCCGGGAAGCACTTCTCGAAAACGTATTTTACGGTGAGCAAGGCACTCCTGAACCGGGTTGTCTAATTTAAAAAAATCAAACAGATTTCGTTGGTATTTTGGTTTATCCTATATGATCAATCGAATGAATTTCCGAAATATCAAATTTAAAACAATGGCGCGTGTTCAACATAAGAATCTTGTTTTTGTAAAAAATCGGCATTTTTCGTCCATCAAATCTTTTCGCGGTGAAAATATAAAACACTCAAAATAGCCAAATCTTTCTTAACAGCTTCGGTGTTCCGTAGATCAATCATTATCTGTCAAATTTCGGCGATAGATGTACGACGTTAAAGTGTGTATCGTTGGATTGCAGCGAAAGTTTTTTTTTATTTCCCCAAATTCATTTGGGAGATTTGAACTACGGGAATCCCGCAAACATTTTTGAGGATCCATATTTAGCGTTTTACAGCCTGAATACGCGACACAGAATTTCGCATAATAATGAAATTGAAAAATTAAGGAGAATTTTTGTTGCATTCCAATGATGCAAGCTTCTAGTGCATATAGATGTTTCGAATAAACGATGCGAAAGATTCGACACGAATTAAGCGTACGAGAACTCACATCGAAGAGTTATTTCATATTGTAGTAGAGCAAAAATACACAACTATGGTCCATATTTGCCAACTATGGTCCAGATGTGTCAACTATGGTCCAGATGTATCAACTATGGTCCAGATGTATCAACTATGGTCCAGATTTGTCAACTATGGTCCAGATGTGTCAACTATGGTCCAGATGTGTCAACTATGGTCCACATGTGTCAACTATGGTCCAGATTTATCAACTATGGCTCAAATGTGTCAACTATTGTCCATATTTGCCAACTATGGTCCAGATGTGTCAACTATGATCCAGGTGTGACAACTATGGTCCCGGTTTTTAACTATGGTCCAGATGTATCAACTATGATCCAAATGTGTCAACTATGGCCCAGATGTATCAACTATGGTCCAAATGTGTCAACTATAGTCCAAATGTGTCAACTATGGTCCAAATGTGTCAACTATGGTCCAGATTTGCCAACTATGGTCCACATTTGTCAACTATGGTCCAGATTTGTCAACTATGGTCCAGATTTATCAACTATGGTCCAGATTTGTGAACTATGGTCCAGATTTGTCAACTATAGTCCAGATTTATCAACTATGGTCCAGATTTGTCAACTATGGTCCAGATTTGTCAACTATAGTCCAGATTTGTCAACTATGGTCCAGATTTGTCAACTATAGTCCAGATTTGTCAACTATGGTCCAGATTTGTCAACTATGGACCAGATTTGTCAACTATGGTCCAGATTTGTCAACTATGGTCCAGATTTGTCAACTATGGTCCAGATTTGTCAACTATGGTCCAGATTTGTGAACTATGGTCCAGATTTGTCAACTATAGTCCAGATTTATCAACTATGGTCCAGATTTGTCATCTATAGTCCAGATTTGTCAACTATGGTCCAGATTTATCAACTATGGTCCAGATTTATCAACTATGGTCCAGATTTGTCAACTGTAGTCCAGATTTGTCAACTATGGTCCAGATTTGTCAACTATGGTCCAGATTTGTCAACTATGGTCCAGATTTGTCAACTATGGTCCAGATTTGTCAACTATGGTCCACATTTGTCAGTCTTCAAATTTGTTTTTCTCCCACTAAAGAATGGATTCATATATTCAATACTTCGCTTTTTTATAAGGAGCTGGCGAACAAAACCGGACTTGTCGTGTTTTTCAAGCACACCTTGATGAGCTCCCGAAATATTTGGATTCAAATCCGCCTCTAAACACTTCAAAATTGGTTAAAGACTGCCTTTTTTAGCGAAATGTTAGTTTTTAGGCACAGAAGTAAATAAAATCGAAATCAAAAATTAATTTGACGTAGCGTGGACGAGTCCGGTTCTGTTCACTAGCTCCTCGTGTATTTACCTCGGATTTATTATACTTAATAGTCGCAGCCAATGTGATTTTGTTTGACGAGGTCGCTGGATAGTTGAGACCCTGGACTATAATTGTTTAATTTTACGGTATACATTTTTCGCAGATGATCATTGCGATAGAAACCATAGGTGGAGTGGACCATTTAAATATCGACAAGGTAAAAAAAAAAGATTTTGGTTCATGTAGTACATCAAGGAAATTTAACATTCTCAGCTACCATGGAGGATTCCATATTGGGGAACGCTGTCAACCAATTTGATCGCACGACGAATCGATTAACGGGTTTTTTTCTACCGGTACATAAGTATCATAAATACAATGCATAAAGTATCGTGATGTGGTTAAAAATAGAAGCGCATATATTTATAGACACGTAGTTGGAGCGATTGAATGAACTTTATGCGAATACGAGCTGAGGATATCGCCGTGGAGTATCGCGAAGGGTGGACATGCCCATGGCATAGTGGATAACTACGTTTGCAAAGGTCGCAAAAACGGTCGTTGAACACGAGACGAAATGTTCGCGCGTCGACGAGGTCGGAGAACTGTGTTTTCGCGTAGGCAAAAGCAAGAGCAAGCATGTGAGCAGCAGGACGCGCCGTGTACGTATGAAAAACCACACGTATACAGAGTGCACCATTTAACGTGACCACCCCAAATATCTCCGTTGCCTCTAGCGTGACGAAAAAAATGTCAGGAGGTAATTTGATTGATTTCGAAGGGCTGATACAGTGGTATAAAATTCATTTTCGTCAAGGTCGTAGTTTTTTCGTTCTCAAGGTCATCAATGGTTTTTCACATGGGAACATGTTTTTTTTATTAAGGGATAACACCACTATAGCGGCAGAAAATAGGACCTAACTTTGACAATTTATTTTGGAGTATGAAAAAAGGAACCGAATTTATTTTGAGAGGGTTTATGTGACACATATTAAAGTATTAAAAAAATGTATTCTAATTTTCATGTTTTAACGTGTTTTTTTGCAAATAGCTGCACGGGCGGACGATTTTCTCGTAAAATATAAGACCTGGAACAGAAACCAAAAATAATTCTAATCTATATATCATTAGCTATGGGGCTACGTAGGGATTTTTTTATCGAATTTTGTTGTTTAAAATAAATCGATTTTTGCCCAAAAAATAAGCAATAAATTAATTATAAAAAAAGTTTACATGTAATCAAAGAACGGCTACGTCATTCCGTAAAGAAATGTTTCCGTAAAAAAAAGATCACAAAAATCAGATCAAGATCACAAAATTTTTTTCTCGCCTGAAGGTATCTGCCCCCCTTAACGATTTTCAAAAATACCAATTCGATTTTGAACGGAGCATGAGGAATGGCAAACGAAAGAAGGGGAAGTGACAGTTTTGACAGTTGAGACGAAATGCGATCAGTCGATGACGAAGTTTTGAATGGTCGTGTAGACATTCGCGTTTGTATAGTGAGTCTGAAAAGCGATGCTCCGAGCGCAATTGGTCCCCCATACGGATCACGAGAGGTGAACGTACTCGTAAGATTCAAGCGACATTTTGTTCGTGTTTGGAAATGTCAACGACGTCAATGACGACGTGAAGGAAGAAGAAGGAGAGACGGGTGAACTATATTAACGCGTTACCCCCACTCGTAACGCAAAAAAAAGGCCTTTTTCATGAATTTTTTTAAAGAAAACTACAAAACTTTTTTAATCGATCAATATACCATCTTAAAGAACACATCTCGAAGAACTTTCAGTAATTTTTTTATTGAAGAATATTACATTGTTTAGTGGCAAATGGCCGTCAATGAAATAATGTTTTTGTATACACGGTTTGCGGTGACCAACATTGCGGCGAAGTGGATCATCTGAAAAAAAAATGCGGATGGATTTAGTCAAATATAAGTATAAACTAGTCTTTAATCGAAGGATTTTAAAAAATATTCGTTTTTTACAAAATGGCGGACAGTCAAAGTTAATGGTTCGATTTTAACGAAAAAAAACGGCTGTTTTTTGGCTATAAAACGGCTATTTTTTTCGAAAAAAAAAATTGAACGATTAAAAACTACATTTTTATGTATTAAATAAGCCTGCAAAATTTCAAGAAGATCGGTTCATTAGTGTTCGAGTAATCTTGGTCACCGACTTCAGAAATGCCATTTTGAGAAAAACGCGTTTAAAGTTTCAATTTCAGTTTACACGAAGAACGGATTCTTCTCTTTGAACGCTCATATCTCAGTCAATTTTGTTCAGATCGACTTGAAATTTTCAGGACATATTCTCAGATACTTATACTTCAAAAAAATGCAATAAAAAAACGATTTTTTCAAAATCGCACGTGGGGGTAACCCCTTAAACTGAAAATAAAGAGGAAACATGTCGAGGAACGTTACCGCACGTTACTCCCACGCGTACGGGTACTGAAAAAAAAACGAATGGCGAGAAAAAGGTAGAGAAGGCTACGCAGGCATAATTTGCAGGTAGGATAAAATTTGTATTCTTTGACCTCGCCGTCAGCCCCAAATTTCCTGTATCTAATCATATTGCACTCATCAAGTGTCAGGTGAACAAGAAAATACCGACCTTTCAGGTGAATCGGAAAAGGATTTAGAAGCTCAGATTCGTATCATGTCACGAAAGAGCCGTCAAACTTCACTTTGCACTTCTATGGTCTTGAAGTTTGCATCGTTGGAATGCAGCGGAAATTCTTTTTTACGTGTTCATTTCCTCATTTTTATTGTTTAATAAAAACTTTTGCAGATTTTAACTCCATATTTCTAAGAAAGAGTTAAAGCTGAAACTTGGATTGGGGTAGAATATCCATAAGTACGAATAGCCATAAGTGCCAATATCCTTAAGTGAATATCCATAAGTCGAATATCCATTGTGGAGTAGAAATGAGTGCCAAAAGTGGCGGGAGGTAGAGGTAAAGTGAGTATAGAGTAGAAATGAGCGCCAAAAACGAACCCGAACAAACCTAAACAAACCCAAACAAACTCATTTCTGCTCTAAACTCACTTATGGATATTCGACTTGCGGATATTCGTACTTATGGATACGACTTATGGATATTCGACTTATGGATATTCGACTTATAGATATTCCACTTATAGATATTCGACTTATGGATATTCGACTTATGGATATTCGACTTATGGGTATTCGTACTCATGGATATTCATACTTATGGATATTCGAGTTATGGATATTCATATTTATGGATATTCCTACTTATTGGGCAAGGAAAAAATTTCTGATTTTCTTGATTTTTTTCAAGGCAAGATTTCTTCAATACTTTAAGACTTGGGGTATGTTTTATTACCACTTTTGGCTTACACTGCAAAACCAAGTGTGTTGTTTTCGTGCACTTTACGTGTACTAAATGGCTGTAGCCACGTTTTACACGTTTTAACGTGTGTACAAAAATGACGGTGTGAAAATAACACAGATATATGCGTTCAAACAATACACTTACGTGTGTTATTTTCTTACATACGTTAAAACGTGTAAAAAGTGTCTACAGCGATTTACACACGTAACGTGCATAAAAACAACACACTTGTTTTTGCAGTGCACTTCTTCATTCGCGTTGCAGTCAGCTAACACCACCCATTGGACACCCAACATTTCGCACTGGAAAAACAAACGTGTTGTTTTTACACGCTTTAGGTGTGTAAGTGGCTGTAGACACTTTCTACACGTTTTAACGTGTGTGAATAAATAACGGTGTAAGAATAGCAACGGTGCAAGGATAAATGCGTTGAACGGCAAACTTACGTGTGTTATTTTCTTGCACACGTTAAAACGTGTAAAAAGTGTCTACAGCGATTTACACACGTAACGTGCATAAAAACAACACACTTGTTTTTGCAGTGCACTCCTTCATTCGCGTTGCAGTCAGCTAACACCACCCGTTGGATACCCAATATTTCGCACTGGAAAAACAAACGTGTTGTTTTTACACGCTTTAGGTGTGTAAGTAGCTATAGACACTTTCTACACGTTTTAACGTGTGTGAATAAATTACGGTCTACGAATAGCAACGGTGCAAGGATAGATGCGTTGAACGGCAAACTTACGTGTGTCATTTTCTTGCACACGTTAAAACGTGTAAAAAGTGTCTACAGCCATTTACACACGTAAAGTGCATAAAAACAACACACTTGTTTTTGCAGTGCACTTCTTCATTCGCGTTGCAGTCAGCTAACACCACCCGTTGGATACCCAATATTTCGCACTGGAAAAACAAACGTGTTGTCTTTACACGCTTTAGGTGTGTAAGTGGCTGTAGACACTTTCTACACGTTTTAACGTGTGTGAATAAATAACGGTGTAAGAATAGCAACGGTGCAAGGATAAATGCGTTGAACGGCAAACTTACGTGTGTTATTTTCTTGCACACGTTAAAACGTGTAAAAAGTGTCTACAGCGATTTACACACGTAACGTGCATAAAAACAACACACTTGTTTTTGCAGTGCACTCCTTCATTCGCGTTGCAGTCAGCTAACACCACCCGTTGGATACCCAATATTTCGCACTGGAAAAACAAACGTGTTGTTTTTACACGCTTTAGGTGTGTAAGTAGCTATAGACACTTTCTACACGTTTTAACGTGTGTGAATAAATTACGGTCTACGAATAGCAACGGTGCAAGGATAGATGCGTTGAACGGCAAACTTACGTGTGTCATTTTCTTGCACACGTTAAAACGTGTAAAAAGTGTCTACAGCCATTTACACACGTAAAGTGCATAAAAACAACACACTTGTTTTTGCAGTGCACTTCTTCATTCGCGTTGCAGTCAGCTAACACCACCCGTTGGATACCCAATATTTCGCACTGGAAAAACAAACGTGTTGTCTTTACACGCTTTAGGTGTGTAAGTGGCTGTAGACACTTTCTACACGTTTTAACGTGTGTGAATAAATAACGGTGTAAGAATAGCAACGGTGCAAGGATAAATGCGTTGAACGGCAAACTTACGTGTGTTATTTTCTTGCACACGTTAAAACGTGTAAAAAGTGTCTACAGCGATTTACACACGTAACGTGCATAAAAACAACACACTTGTTTTTGCAGTGCACTCCTTCATTCGCGTTGCAGTCAGCTAACACCACCCGTTGGATACCCAATATTTCGCACTGGAAAAACAAACGTGTTGTTTTTACACGCTTTAGGTGTGTAAGTAGCTATAGACACTTTCTACACGTTTTAACGTGTGTGAATAAATTACGGTCTACGAATAGCAACGGTGCAAGGATAGATGCGTTGAACGGCAAACTTACGTGTGTCATTTTCTTGCACACGTTAAAACGTGTAAAAAGTGTCTACAGCCATTTACACACGTAAAGTGCATAAAAACAACACACTTGTTTTTGCAGTGCACTTCTTCATTCGCGTTGCAGTCAGCTAACACCACCCGTTGGATACCCAATATTTCGCACTGGAAAAACAAACGTGTTGTCTTTACACGCTTTAGGTGTGTAAGTGGCTGTAGACACTTTCTACACGTTTTAACGTGTGTGAATAAATAACGGTGTAAGAATAGCAACGGTGCAAGGATAAATGCGTTGAACGGCAAACTTACGTGTGTTATTTTCTTGCACACGTTAAAACGTGTAAAAAGTGTCTACAGCCATTTACACACGTAAAGTGCATAAAAACAACACACTTGTTTTTGCAGAGCACTTCTTCATTCGCGTTGCAGTCAGCTAACACCACCCATTGGATACCCAACATTTTGCACTGGAAAAACAAACGTGTTGTTTTTACACGCTTTAGGTGTGTAAGTAGCTGTAGACACTTATACACGTTTTAAGGCGTGTGAAAAAATAACGGTGTAAGAATAGCAACGGTGCAAGGATAAATGCGTTGAACGGCAAACTTACGTGTGTTATTTTCTTGCACACGTTAAAACGTGTAAAAAGTGTCTACAGCCATTTACACACGTAAAGTGCATAAAAACAACACACTTGTTTTTGCAGTGCACTTCTTCATTCGCGTTGCAGTCAGCCAACACCACCCGTTGGATACCCAACATTTCGCACTGGAAAAACAAACGTGTTGTTTTTACACGCTTTAGGTGTGTAAGTAGCTGTAGACACTTTCTACACGTTTTAACGTGTGTGAATAAATAACGGTGTTAGAATAGCAACGGTGCAAGGATAAATGCGTTGAACGGCAAACTTACGTGTGTTATTTTCTTGCACATGTTAAAACGTGTAAAAAGTGTCTACAGCCATTTACACACGTAACGTGTTTTCTCGCCTCGTATCCCCCCCCCCCCCTCCCCTTATGGATTCATTGCCCGGTCCTATAATCGGACAACTATTCTACAAGCCTCTCTCTGCGTTCTTGATACACAACGCAGACGTTCTTTCAAAACGGATGACGACACGCGCGAGGTCAAAGTCTGGCTGCACCAGCGAGACAACCAGACTCGTCTGGATTTTTTGACAACTGGGCGAGCAGCGCGCGGGGGGCTTGTGGGGGAGAATCGTGAGGCTGGCGAACCCAAAAAACAATCGAACCGAAAGTCCCCTTCTCCGCAACTCGATAATCGAAGTTGAGGGGCCTCCCGGGCTGACGATTCGCGAAATTTATGTGGCACGTCGAGTGCCACAGGAGACGAGACGTTCGCATGTTGTAACGACGCTCCCGCGCGACGTCCGCTCTTCCATCCGCGTCTGGTTCGTTGGCCCGTCCATTGTTGAACCACCGCATAGTTGTCCATCAGACAAGAGAGAGAGAGGGAGAGCCACCGTGGTGGAACCTTGATCACCATCGACGCACATAAGTCATTCTTCAGACGAGTCAATGACACACTTTGTACAAATTTTGCTCCTTCCGTCCCTCAGTCTCGTAGACGAATCTCGACTTGACTACTCATGGAGGCTTGACTACTGCCGTCATACGAAAAATGGCGCCATCGACGAAAAAATCAAAAATGCGTTTTTGGTGCTGCTGGAATCAGCACGGAATTTCCCATCGTCTTGTATAGTAAAACGCATTTTGTTTTTTTTTTGGAGATGCCACCTGCTTTCATGTGACGGCAGCTGGAAGTAGGCGCCAGATGAGAATCCTAAGGTCACCTTCAAATAAGACAATACATAGGAATCGGTCAATTTTAATTATTTTTTTCAACTGATCAACATTTATTCGTCTTGTAATTTGAAAAACAAGAAATCAGCCTCTGATTGTCAACGTGAACTGGATATTTTTTATTACATTATTTTTTATCATCTTACCCCATATGCGAGGCAAGATGAGCCAGTGATGGGGGGAATGATCAGAGAAAGTTGTTGGCATCCTCGTTCATTCGGTTTCATGGATACCAGCACACGATCGATGGGCCCACAGCTTAGGGGGTGTCCATAGATTAAGGAAATCAAAATTTCCCAATTTTTACGTCACTCACACTCAGACGCAGAATATGAACCAAGAAAAAGTGAGAAATGTTGAAAATCGATTAAATGATACGCATTGAACCAGGATTGAATTTTCCGAAAAAGAATGGCTACATTTTGCACTGAAAAATACTTTTTTTTTTTATTTTTAAAAACATCAAGGGCCACGTTTTGGACAATAAGGACAGACTTATACGAAATTTTATCAGATTCGGTTTTATTAGAATCGCTGGGAATGAACAGTACCATGTAACAATCGAAAATAGTAATAAAACATACCCTAAGTCTCGAAAATAGTGAAGAAATCTTTCGTGTAAAAAAAATGATGAACAACACCAATTTTTTTCCTCGCCTAAACGTATCTCCCCTATTAATAATTGGTACTTTCATTACGTTTACTTACCTGTCTCTCGTCAATATCAGCAACTCAAGTGAACTGAAACGACGGTAAGGTGTAGCGAAAATTCGCTATTTTGTAAAAAAAAATCGATATAATTTTTTTATTCGAGCCACTTGCTTCCGCCACTGTTGATACTGTCACACTGATTTATCTCCCCGCCAGCCCTTCAAACGCCAACGTGAGTGACGTGCAGTCCCACATTGGTAGCCAAGCTCCTGATTCATCTCACCCCTTCGTCTTGCCCCTAGTTCCCCTAAATATATTTTATTCAATCATTAGACGACACAGATATGTGCACACATTTTGTTTTTATCTTAACTTAAGGATGTTGAGTCCCTACGAAACATGTTAATGTTAATTGTTCAATAAATAGCTTCTTAATCGTTATGAAATTTTTACACGACCTCATGAATACTTCATGTAAAAACATACAAAATTTTCAGAATTCTATCATCATTACTTCAACCTCCTTAAGGGTTGAAATGAAAAATGATAAGAAAATTCTGAAAATTTGGTATGTTTTTGTATGAAGTATTTAAGAGGTCGTGTTAAAATTTCACGACGATTAGGAAGCTCGTTATTAAAAAATTAACATTTTGTTAAGAACAATTTTTAAGAGAAATAAAAAAAAAATGTATCAATAAACTTCGTTTTGTTTCCGTTGCTTTCAGTATATTGTAGATATTATAAAATTGAGAGGTAAAAAAAAAACTTATTGCAAAGTTGCATCAGTTTCCATAAAACAACATTTAATTTGTGAATGTTAATTGTTCAATAACGAGCTTCCTAATTGTCATGAAATTTTTACACGACCTCTGAAATACTTCATACAAAAACATACCAAATTTTCAGAATTTTATCATCATTTGCGATTTGGGACTCAACATCCTTAATTCTCGGAGCACACTTTTGGTGGAACGAAAATAACGATTATATGAGGAAGCAGCCTTCTCACAAAAACCAGAAAACGGAGATAAATCGAATCTCTTTGAATTGACCCACGAATATTGCTAGTTCCCTTTTAAGTGCGGTTCCAGTTCGCTGTCGTTTGCTCCTAGTGCACTTCCAGAAATGTAATTCGACATTCGAGCATTAAGGGCGTTGAGTCCCCAATCGCAAATGATAATAAAATTCTGAAAATTTGGTACGTTTTTGTACAAAGTATTTCAGAGGTCGTGTAAAAATTTCACGACAATTAGGAAGCTCGTTATTGAACAATTAACATTCACAAATTAAATGTTGTCTTATGGAAACTGATGTAACTTTGCCATAATTTTTTTTTGACCTCTCAATTTTGTAATATTTACAATATACTGAAAGCAACGGAAACAAAACAAAGTTTATTGATAATTTTTTTTTTATTTCTTTTAAAAATTGTTCTTAACAAAATGTTAATTTTGTTAACATTTGTTAACTTACCAAATGTAATTAATTATTTAATAACGAGCTTCCTAATCGTCGTGAAATTTTAACACGACCTCTTAAACACTTCATACAAAAACATACCAAATTTTCAAAATTTTCTTATTTTTCATTTCAACCCCTAAGGAGGTTGAAGTAATGATGATAGAATTCTGAAAATTTGGTATGTTTTTACACGAAGTATTCAGGAGGTCGTGTAAAAATTTCATGACGATTAAGAAGCTATTTATTGAACAATTAAAATTAACATGTTTCATAGGGACTCAACATCCTTAAGGAGGTACGATCATTACTACGAATCCAACTTTCGGATTTGAAATTTTTATGTGATTTTGACGAATACTTTATGCGCCTATTACCAAAATTTGAGCTATTTTGACCGTTTGGTTTTTTCGCAATAAAACTGCAAACTCGAGCACTTTGAGTTACCGAAGCACGTCGTCTTGTGGAGACGGTCAACCGGAAGTGCGGTGATTGTGGTTTTTCTGCTCACGTATCCAACTAAACCCGTTGGAAAACTGAAATTCGATCGATTAGATATAATAGATATTGTAAAAAATAAGAAAATCAATCTTCACCGTGTAGTTAAAGCACTACATTACAAGAAAGTTTCAATTTCCGGTTGAAAATTGTCAGAACGACGAAATAGCAGCCACAGACTTAGCAACGTCTCGAGTAACAGCTGATGCGTTTGGCGAACATAACCCAGCTTTGTTTTGAAATTAATTCGAATAGAAGCCGCCACAAAATATGCAAACAACAATTTATGGAGTTTTATCATTTATCACGTATCAATAATATGGATAATTATATTCTCCCTATCGGGTTAATTCCGCTGAGGTAATTCAAGCCTATTTTAATAGGTTTCCGGCTGAATTTTTTTTTTTTCTTTTCAGTCCGTTTTTATGGTGGATATGTTAATATTATTATTTCGAAGATTACTACCGAGTCGTTGACAATCTAATTATTCAGTTTTTATTTGTTCACGTGCAATAAATGCATCATTTACCACAACATTTGGCACACTATAATCGATAATACGAATAATCAACATAAGTAAACATCGATCAGAGCAGCTGTGGGGAAAATTTAGACTCTTTTTTGACCCCGTGGAAGTGATCGTCCCTCCTCAAAGGCAAACGTAATTATACGAATTACTTCGATCAACATCGCGATGCGTTCCCGCGTTTTTTTTTTTTCGTTTCACAACCTCGCGATTCAGGTCGGTTTAGCAAAAATTCATATTGTTTTTTCAACAATCGGTGATGTGCCAAAATGAAACAACAAAATTAAGGCCACGTGAGAATAATGTCAATATAGATGTGAACGGATCAGAAGATCGAAGGACACGTCATTCATCGACGCCTCTCTCTCTCTCTCTCTCTCTCTCTCTCCCTCCCCCCTACTCTCTTGGCTACTCGTGGTTTTCGTCATCGTTACGTAAAGTGGTGTGAGCTCACAGTCGGTAATGTTTGCATTTTGGAACAAAGTCGCGAATAACTCGGCCGATTCGGGGCAAATTGGTGTCTCGAGGTAGCGGCGCTTCCTCGTGTCTCGCGATCGATCTCGCGGCGCACGATCGAAGATACGAAAGGAACCCGATCATGGGCGGATGTAATTCCAATAAAAAGTTAAACATTGCGATCGACGAGCACCTTACGACAACACATCGAATTTATTTATACAACGTATAAATTACACGTACTAGTACGCAGTCTGCGCGCATTCCGCTTGTCGTTTTACCTTCGCGTCGCATTAACGAGGTCACGATAATTGGATCGATGGTCTTTGTTTTTCATTTTCGTTCCTTGACGAAACGAAAGTAAACAAATTGCACCGTACGATTATTCGCCGAGCGAAGCGAAGAGCAATGTTTCTTGCTTCGAACAAGTGGAAGGGACAAAGCGTAGACTGCACAGAGAGAAATGTATAGTAACCTCAACCATATTTCAATCATATAGTCATGGTTACTACCGAAAATGTATGCTTATGATATTTTAGCAGTTGTGTTAAGGATGTTGAGTCCCTATGAAACATGTTAATGTTAATTGTTCAATAAATAGCTTCTTAATCGTCATGAAATTTTTACACGACCTCCTGAATACTTCATGTAAAAACATACAAAATTTTCAGAATTCTAGCATCATTACTTCAACCTCCTTAAGGGTTGAAATAAAAAATGATAAGAAAATTCTGAAAATTTGGTATGTTTTTGTATGAAGTATTTAAGAGGTCGTGTTAAAATTTCACGACGATTAGGAAGCTCGTTATTAAAAAATTAACATTTTGTTGAGAACAATTTTTAAAAGAAATAAAAAAAAATTTATCAATAAACTTCGTTTTGTTTCCGTTGCTTTCAGTATATTGTAGATATCACAAAATTGAGAGGCCAAAAAAATAACTTATTGCAAAGTTACATCAGTTTCCATAAGACAGCATTTAATTTGTGAATGTTAGTTGTTCAATAACGAGCTTCCTAATTGTCGTGAAATTTTTACACGACCTCTGAAATACTTCATACAAAAACATACCAAATTTTCAGAATTTTATCATCATTTGCGATTTGGGACTCGACATCCTTAAGGAAGCTTTCCAGTGTGACAGCCCGAAAAATCGCTGTTTTTCGCGATTTTTTTTTTTAAAGAAAAAATAATCTAATCGGTCTGGTTTTTTTTTTTTTGTATATTAATTGGGTATTGAAGAATACAAAACAATTTTTTAAAGATCGATTTATTTATTAATTAATATCTATAAAAATGATGAAACAATTGTTGCAGAAAATGCACTTGGATGTGGTGTCCACGTTGGGGGTCACAATTTTGATCTGAAACAAAAAACACAAAAAGATTATTGATCGGTATATAATTGGCTTTCGTGCTATGGAGGCTTTTTTTTTTTTTTTTTTGCAAAAATGGCGCCGGTTTGAACAAAAAGTATCGATTTTAGCATTTTTTTTGGCAGTTTTTTTTACAAAAAAATAGGAAGATGTCAAAAAAAAAAAGCTTCCTAGCACGATAAACAATGACGTTAAGAATATTGTGTAAAAAATTCAACTCGATAGCTTTAAAACTCTGCCCTCCAAGTTGGACACCGTTTTGAAAAATGCTGTTTCGAGAAAAACGCGTTCAAAGTTTCGCTGTAGCTGTAGCGCTCCGTTGCCTTCTTCCAAGAAATGCTGTACAGTAACCGAAATAATCTGAATTTCGGCATGAAAATTTCAGGGAATATTCGGAAGAGTGTATACTATTCGATAAAGCAAAAAAAAAAAAATCGATTTTTTGAAAATTTCACACTGGAAAGCTCCCTTAACTATGATCATATGTTAACCGCAACCAGAAATCTTTCAAGCATACGTTGTTTGTCGATGCTATATAATATAGTAGGTTTTCATAAAATATATGATTCCTTACACTATCGAACAATAGTGGCTTTTACCATATTGAATGGTATGTCTACTAAATGTATATGATATTTCATATATTCAAAAATTCGAAAATTTTCAATTGAGAGTACTACCTGTGTGATTGTTTATCATGATTTGTTATTCCCTGACCTGAAATGATTCCTATCGAAGAAAATATTTCACCCACATGGAGATTCGAACCTACGACCTATCTATATACAGGCACGCTGCCACTATGCTACCGGGTACTTATGGTATTTTGATCGTAGATTTGGCATAACGGATAAAAGTAATTCCAGCTGCATTTCCGAATAGCTGCTACCTCTGATATAGGTGGAATTTCGCACAGATTGCTTTTTTGATAATATATGTCACTGCTCAAATGGATTTTTGGCGCGGCCCAATAGTTTTCGAAATATCGGATTCTAAAAACTGATAAATGAATGCGCTAATATATCTATATCGATCATAGCGTGCCACCGCTGTCTCTACTTTATTGACAAATGATTTACGTCTTCACTATACGATTACCATAATGTTGTTCGTATAGTCACTTTTCGTAAGATCTTGTAACAGTTTATACTCAACAAGTGTTAATGTCAACCATATAAATAGTACAAACTTGCACTGAGAAAAATGTCCATAGTATTTATAATATAAAAAAAACGCCCATGGTAAAAGTGGGCATGGTAAAATTCGTATAGCTTATTGCTACCGCAATCATAATACGGTTAACACAACTATAAGCGTCTATCTAATCCTGCCGTTTTGGTAGTGTGTCTTTTTAATCTAGTATCCCTGAAATAACTATTAACTACTGTGAAAGACTTTACAATATCGATATAGTTAATTCAGTTAATATTTTTACAAAAAATATATTTATATTTAATATAAAAATAATATTTTTACAAATTTTTACGAAAAAAAGATTATTTCGAAAAAAAATATAAGAAAAATGCGCCCACGACGAGACTAGTTCTAAAAATCATAGAATAGTTCACTCTGTTTTACCGAATTTTTTGAAACAAATAAAAAAGGTAATCATCTTTTAAAAAATAGTTTTCACTTTAGAAGCAAAAAAATACGTTGACCCTGATAATTAATAATTTTGTTCATACTTTTTAACGGAAGTATGCTTCAAGATGAATATTATATATCGACACTTGTCGATATCTGAATTAGTTCCGGAGTTAGTAGCGTTCAAACGTTTTCGAAACTTCCGAAATCGACATTTTTTCGAAAATTATAAGTCGTCAAAGAGCAGAGATAAAAATTTAATAATTGGCGTGGATATTCCTTTTATGAGGTACAATTTTACCAAAAAAAATCAGGACAATAAAAAATGGGTAGAGTCGCGGGCTAGGTGAAATGACGTTTAATAGCCCATATATATATGTCCATTATACTGACAGTGTGCAAATTGGATCACGTGACACGTTAAATCGTGCGAATTGCTTCCATTTGTCACTGCATATACGCAGACAGATTTGACCACGATCGTCGCTTTGCTTAACCAAAATGATGGGCTCTTCGTGTTCCTGTAACACACGCCTCCGCGCCGACGAACCAAGGCCGCGTAGGTACAATCCGTGTAGCTCGGTTCTCTTATTGCTCGTGTCTGTTGAAGCCCCCGGGAAATTCACACCGCCACATTCACGCTACAATTTGCATTCACCTATGAATTTTTGTGTATCAAGAGACGCGGCAGTGTCTTGACGCCAAGTGATAAAACAGAAAACCATTATCCCACGGATATGCCTGTACGTGATGACGTTCGAGTTTGCATCGTTGAAGTGCAACGAAAAGTGAATTTTTTCGCAATTAAAGAATTATAGGGAAGAGCTCCATACATCGGATAGCTCCTCAATATCAGATAGTGGACTATCCGTTTTTTATTTTTTTTTTAATTTTAATTTTTATATTTTATATTTATTCTTTTATATATTTTTTTATTTTATTTTTGATATTTTATATTTATTTTTTAATATATTAAAATATTTTGAAATATTTGTTTATATTTTATATGTATTTTTTTTATTTTAGTTGTTTTTTTAGTCGTCAGATGTCGCCGCGGCATAACTTTTGGTTGCCCAGCAGCAACGAAAATGAAACAGTGAACTGATGTTATTTTTCACCGGCGCGAATAACTATTTATCGTGTAAAAAAGTGTTGTTTTCATTGGGTCCAGGTGATTTATGTTTTTGCTATTTCTTCATGAACCCAAGAATTATAATCCTTGTTCTCATGAGCTAATTCTTCAAAGCTCGTGTCCGTAAACACAATTATAGGTCGTTCTATCGGGTTAGAAGTGTAAGGTGAATTAAAAAAAATCTGTTACTAAAGAAAAAAGGATTGTTTTGAAAATTTTACTGAGCGTCAAATTTATGAGTGAGTAGAGTAAAAAAAAGTTTGCGAAGATTGCAAATTTCGAAGCTCTCGAAAAAAAGTTGTAAAGCGTAAAATTCATAGGTGGGAAGTGGACGAAAAAAATCGATTTTTTAACGAAAATTGGAATTTTTAGGACACTTGAGCGACCTCTAATTATTTTTTGACGGCTCGCAGCTTCCGCGTCAATTTTTTTTTTATGTAAGATAATTGGGCGGTGAGAAAAAGGAAAAAATATGAGATCAAATTTGTGCCCCCCTGGTTCTCATTAATTACACTTATCGTCATTATTCGACATAAAATTTGTGCCAAGGCACCAGCCTCGGTTACACGAATTCACGCCCAGGTCTCGGCGAATTTTTTTTTTTTTTTTTATTGTGAATTCGAAGGAAAAAATCAATTTGCTTAAGGGATCTTCTCACTTTAATCGCTAAAAAGGCTATTTTCATGAATTTTTTGGTAGGTTTAGATTATAGATATTGATATAAAAGTTGTTACACTTTATTAATACACTTTCGAAATATATCTTTTTCGAAATTATATATTTAATCACTATTTATAGACGAAAATCGTAGCTAAAAAAATGTCTTAAAAAATTGTAGGTCTGAAATTTATATACGCAAAAATATATGCAAAATAACAAAATGGCGGACATTTTTCGAAAAAAAACAAAAAAAACGTGCTCTTCACCGTTTTTGCCAACAAAAAAAATAGGAAATATCAAAATTTAAAAAAATCCTTGATATGCGCTGTAGCTAAAGTTGCAAAGAATATGTGGTTAAAATTTCATAAGGATTGGTTCAGTAGTTTCGAAGATTTTGTCAACAAACCGTCGAAAAAAGTTGTTTCAAGAAAAACGCGTTTAAAGTTTGTTTGGGTTACGCAAATACCTAAAAAAAATTTTTTACGCATTTCTATAAAAAAAATTTATATAGATACAATAAAATTTATGTATTTATTTATTTAGTTTATGTGTTTATATACATAGATTTTATTTATTTTATTGTAAATGTTATTTATATACATCAATAAAAATAAAATTTATGTATAATATTTATATATAAATTTTTTAAATGTATTTCGAAAGTGTATTTATTAAGTGTAACAACTTTCATATCAATGTCTATAATATAAATGTATTTATTAAGTGTAACAACTTTCATATCAATGTCTATAATATAAACCTATCAAAAAAATTCATGAAAATAGTCTTATTTAGTCTCTAAAGTGAATTCGACCCCTTAAGACGATACTTTCCTTCTGATGAAAAGGATACACAGATCAGAAATGATTCGCACGCGTTTCTTTCGAAATATGGAGAAAATCGCGACCCGGATTTCGTGCCATGGCGTCGCGACGTCCAGGATATTTTCCCTCTCCCAACAATGTGAATTGAACATATATAACGTTCCCTGCTCCGCCGAGTCGCGACGTTCTTTCGGGAAAGCTTCTTCTTTCAGCTTTCGGCGAAAAATCCTTGGCACAAAAGCCAGACGAGGGAAAATCGTGCCAGCTATACGGGGCTTCATCGACCTGAGGGAAAATAGGTCGAATACATTAAGGGAAGGGTACTCGAGAAGAGGCAACCCAAAAGCCGGACGTTTATTCGTTCAGTTCCAAAATTGTCATTATTTGTAAAATAATATTAATCTGTACTTCCGTCAATTTTACGGGGCAATCAATTGTAAACGATAATTGAGATAAATCTATATTATAAAAATGCGAAAAAAATATGATAGAAACACGCTATGTTATATATATAAACATTTTTATATAAACATATATATATAATTTTCACAACCGAATTACATATGTTGATTCTTAATCTGTAAATGCAAATTGATTATGGTAAAAGAAAATATTTAAATAAAAATTGTGTGTTGGTACAGAAAAAATTAAATCAAGACTTACATTGGATCACGCACTAAAATTTTCTGCATCGAGATAAAAAAAAATGAATACTTCGATAATCATGGAAAGAAAAACATGAAAAAGGCGTTTGAGTATTCTAAAAAATTGTTTAGAACCCTCAAATTTTGCAAACCTTTCTTTTTCTTAACATTCTTTAATTTTTCGTTGAGAAAAAAATCAATTTTTCTTAACCAGCCTAACACGTGAATCCGGTGGACTTTTTCCATGGCCAATTCGATTAATTTTTTAAAATGTGATTTCATTGACTCTAAAAGACACCCTGAATTTTTTTACATTTCTCGAAACAAACCTTAGCCAAAAAAAACAATTTCCGAAAAAACGACCCGATTTAAAAATCTGAAAAAATTCCCAAAAATGCCTAATTATATGTTAAAATTTTCAAGCTACCACCTGCAGTGGAAGTATGATTTTTTCTGTGCGGAATATGACTTCAATTGGAATTAATATCGGAACTTTTTGACTGCTAACGAAAAAATTCCACTGCGGGTGATAGCTTGAAAATTTTTATATATAACCACGTATTTTTAGGATTTTTTTCAGATTTTTAAATCGGGGCATTTTTCACGAAAAATTTGTTTTTTCAACTAAGTCTTGTTTCGAAAAATGTAAAAAAAAATCAGAGTGTCTTTTAGAGTCAATGGAATTAGATTTTTAAAAATTAATCGAATTGGCGGGGGTCAGGGAAACAGTCCACCGGATTCACGTGGAATACCTCATATGACCTCAACTTTTTTTCAACCATCTCAGATGTGCCCCATAATTGGTTATAGCAAAGTACTACTAAAAGGCATTCTATGTGAATTTTTTCAGATTTTTTACTTCAACATTTTAAAAAATGCCGTTTCTTTTCCAAATGAATATATCTCGGAAACTAGAAATAACTGAAAAAACATGTCTGTACATAAAAGTTGTAGTTTTGAGTTAGCTTTCGAGCGGACGACATGAAATAATTTTTACGTTCCGGTAACGCTGATTTTTTACCAAAAAAGGGAAAAATAATTTTTTTATTCAAAAACGGCCAGTTTTTTGGTCGAAAAAATTACCGATTCCTCCAGTACGTCTGACGATATCGCAAAAAAATCCGCCAGAGTGGCACGGGTCAAGGTTCTAGGGTAAAAAAATAAACCCACACAAATTAATTTTTTCATACCGGAACCTCGCTCCGTGCCACTCTGGCGATATTTTTCGCGATATCGTCAGACATACTGAAAGACTCTGTAATTTTTTCAGCCAAAAAATGGCCGTTTTTTAATTTAAAAATAATTTCCCCGTTTTTTGGTAAAAAATCAACGTTACCGGAACGTAAAAATTATTTCAAGTCGTCCGCTCGAAAGCTAACACAAAACTACAACTTTTATGTACAGACATTTTTTTCAGTTACTTCTAGTTTCCGAGATATATTCATTTGGAAAAAAAACGGCATTTCCCAAAATGTTGAATTAAAAAATCTGAAAAAATTCACATAGAATTCTTTTTAGTAGTACTTGATATAACCAATCATGGGGCAGATCTGAGATGGTCGAAAAAAGGAGGCTGAGTTGACGGAGAATCCCTCATATATATATATATATATATTAGGTGGTTAAAAAAATCGATTATATATATATTCAGTGTTTATATATTCATACCTATATACAGAGCTATCTTCTGTCTTCGAATCCAGAAAACGCGGTAGCGAGGAGGAGGTTTGCTCCCGGGCATCTCCTGCGGCACGTGTTTGACCCGCGAGAGCCTGCCACGTATCTCCGAATCGCTTGTACATATATTCGTGACACTGGCACCCGGTCAAAGTAAAAAAGGGCGGGGTGCGCGCGAACCAGTATCGAAATGAAAACCGGCTTTCAAAGGCAAGAATTTTTACATGGTCAGTATTCACCGTACTAGAAACGGATATCGTTGTATAAAAATGCGAAAAGAAACTCGATTTTGAATCTGGAATACCAAAAACAAAAAAAAAAGATACGCGAAAAATAAATTCACGAAGTTTTTTGGTTGTGATTTTTGTTTCGATGTCTAGTTCCTGAAATGTGTTTTTTTTTTATTGACGGTTATTTTTTATTGAGGTAGACGATCACGAGGAGGCGTAATTTAATTATAACACTCTGGATGAAACAGAAGTGAGCAGACCCAATTAGGAAAAAATAAACTATCGTGTAGTAAGAAGCAATAAGCAGATGTGCGGACTATTGTCTCGACGATATAAAATGACGCTGGTTGAGATTGTAAAATCATTAACACTATCTTTGTATTTTTCACGACACATTTATTTAAAAAGTCCTGAAAAAATAGTAGGTCTGCGCTGTTGATGAAATCACGGAGATGGACCATCCGAAACAAAAAAATCAAACGGTTTTAGATTCAGTATGTCAATGGCTATAGCGCATATCGTACGATTTTTTATATATGCAAAAATAACAAAATGGCGGACATTCTACGAAAAAAAAAAGAAACGTTTTTTCACCGTTTTTGGCAAAAAAAAATAGTAAATATCAACATTTTAAAAATTCTCGTTACGCGCTATAGCTATAATTGTAAAGAATATGTGGTTGAAATTTCACACGAATCGGTTCAGTAGGTTCGAAGATTTTGTCGACAAGCCGTCGAAAAACGTCGTTTCGAGAAAAACGCGTTTCAAATTTGTTTGGGTTACATGAATACATTAAAAAAAAATTTGCATGTATTTCGAAAGTGTATTCATCAAGTGTAACAACTTTTATATCAATATCTATAATGTAAACCGATAAAAAAAAAGTCATGTAAATGGCCTTTTTAACGGCTAAATTGAGAAGACCCCTTAACGCTAGCAACGGTGAGCGCAAAATATTCCTACAAAAACAACAAAAATTCGATAATGATACAAATCCGAAAAAAAAATCTTCATAGCCAATATGGTGAGGCGGTTCAATAAAAAAAAAAAAAATACGCCTTGGGGGGATAAATCGAACAAAAAAAAGATCAAAAAAATGTCAAGCGTCACTCACCCCTTTATAAAATTCGGGCGCAGTGGACGCATGTCAGTCGCACGTCCGAGTTCCTGACGGCCGAGCAGACTCATTGTCAGCTCCCCTAAAAAAATGCCCCCCCCCCCCGCCCCTCTTGACTATGCGTCACATATAAAGGGGTGGGAGTCACAAAAAACGGAGAAGAAAAAGAACGTGAAAAAAAGACACTCGCGGATTCCATTCGAAGCATCACGATGCGGCACGCGAGCACGCGTGACCTCGAAATAGGCGTGAGCAGCAATTAAATTGTACATATGCCTCGGACCGGGGCGACTGACGTATAAATCACGCACGAAACGCGAATAATCGCGGCCCGACCCCGGGCGCTTATAAATAAATTCTTTCGATTTCTTTCTCGAAAAGTTGCGAGTTTTTTTTTTCTCGACCGGTACCTTCCGCCGGGAGAGAAGAACGCGTTTATGGCCGAAAGGGGCGGAGGAGTATTCTCTCATTGAACGCGAAGCTTATTTAAGGGGGGAGATATCTTTGGGCGAGGGAAAAAATGACGATTTTTATAATTTTTTTTTTCAAAGGTCACATTTATTCACCATTTTTGAGATTTTAATTTTTACATACATACATACATGCATACGTGCATAGATACATACATACATACATGCATAATAGTTTGTTTGGGTTTGTTTTCGTCACTCTAAAGGCAACGGAGAAATTTGGGGTCGTCACGTTTAAGGATGTTGTTGAGTCCCAAATCGCAAATGATGATAGATTTCTGAAAATTTGGTATGTTTTTACACGAAGTATTCAGGAGGTCGTGTAAAAATTTCATGACGATTAAGAAGCTATTTATTGAACAATTAACATTAACATGTTTCATAGGGACTCAACATCCTTAAGGCAGAACACCACTGTGACCCCCTGTTTTTTTGCCATTTTTCAAGAATTTTTTTTTGTGGGAAAAAAAAGAGATATTCGAAATTTTTTTTTTGTTTTGTTCGTTGTTTATTGAAGATACATAAAAAAAAAAATTTCAAATTTTTACGCCCCATGGTGACGCTGGGGAAGCTCCCGCGTCAGGTACTGTTGCCTCTGCAGTGGTTCGCGGCACGCAGCAGAACTCTCTTCAAAGTCGATCTGAAAAAAAATACCGAGTGTTTTCGTTAATAATATGATATTTTGAAGAGAAGTACACAGGGATTTGAAAAAATATTGATTTTTAAAAAATAGGCACGCTTTTGAAATTAAAGGACGATTTTCGAGCAAAATTTCTCGTCGAAAATAGGCTATAACTTTTTTCATTATTGAGATATGGAAAAAATCCTATGTACTTGTTTAGATAATCTAGTTTTATTGATGCAGTCCAAATTTGAAGCCGATCGGATAAAAATTGCTCGAGTTCTGCTGCGTGCCGCACTCAAAAAAGTGGTTTTGAGAAAAACGCGTTCAAAGTTTTAGGTTTGTTAATTTATGCGATAAATTGGAAAAAAAATTTTTTACCTCTAATCAGCGATGCCGGCACCATATAGCTGGCCTTCAAGAAGCAAATCATTGTCCCTAGCATCTTTTCTCGAACTTGTAGAGGCTCTTCTTGCCTCTTTTGCAGCGTCTGTGAGCGAGCGCTCCGCCAGCTCGATCCGCGCTGCGTCGGTTTCAACGCAAAAATTGAAACAATTTGGGCCGATAGTTATCCCCAACGTCTCCAAAACTTTCATGAGGCTTCTCAGGCCATCATTGAATAATAATACCGCGATATCAGCTGCAATATCGACGATTTTTTTGCTCCCGGACTGACACTTGGGGGCTATTGCCCAAACTGATTTGTTGTAGCTTTCGTTGTTGTTTTGCGTGAAGCCGCCCAAACAACGCTGCAGCAAATCGTCTCTGCTCAAATTTTCGAAGACTGGCGTAATTGCCTCCAATACTTCCTCAGGAAGAGGCGGCTTATGGCGATATTCAGAAATATTACCGCGCTCCACCGCTCCACAAATTATTCAATATCTCCGAAAATAATTATTTTTTCGACCTGGGTCCAACGGCATCTTAATCTTAAATGTATTTTAGATTTTTCTAGATGGTTTTCAAAAAATCGATTTTTTTAAGCCGTCACAGTGGTGTTGTCCGTTAACGGTTCACCCTATATATATATATATATATATATATATATATATATATATATATATATATATATATATATATTCGAATGCTCCTGTCTGGATCGTTCTCATCGTCATATAAAACGACGAAGATAAGGAGGACGAGAATCGGCTTAAATGCAGTTCGAAAACGTCACACATACGAGGGAGACCACGGGGATAACGATAGTGGAAAGAAGAGCCGAAGGAGCGTAGAGGGGGTTCAGGGAGACGAGAAATAATATGAGAAAGACCGACGACCGCACACACCGACACTCGCAGACATTCGTGGCATATATATATATATATATATATATATATATATATATATATATATAAATTGGTGTCGGTTGCAGGGCCTGGTGGACGTCGAGGTTTGGGGCCCGTCCGTCGCGTGTTTTTGCCCCCCGTCTGGTCCCCACCGTGGCTCATCTTTTTTTGTCTGGGTGCTGCACTGCGTGCACCCTTCTGCCCCCCTCCTCCTCCCGACCCACCTCCACATCTTTCCGAGCCCTCACCCCCCCCCAAACTTCTCTCTTCCCGCCAACCGTGTACTTCTCTTTTAGCTTTCTTTCTTTCTTATTCTCGACGGCCTTCCTTCGCGCCCGTCCGTGCACTCCGATGCGATGCCCTTCTCCCATCACGTTACTCGCCCTTACGGCTGAGCGTATTCTGTCGTAAAGCTCCCTCCACAATACGTTAATCCCACGATGGTAAATGAGCTGCGCTGTTGAGAGCCCTTTTGTGAAACGGTTGCAAAAAGGGCCATCAAAGGGCGAGAAAGGGAGGGGGTGGGGAGGGAGAGAGAGAGAGAGAGAAATGAGATGGAATGATCGATTGACGATGCACTGGTAATGTCGTCAAGCGAATATGATAATGTCTGCATAAGATCAGCGAAATAGAATAATAGCAATGCTAAATAAACAAATAATGATTAGGGAAAGATATGCAACAGTAAATGTTATGTAAATAATACAATGATATTGAGGATAACAATGATAAATGTTAAGGGGTAACACCACGGTAGAATTTTCAAAAATTGGCTTGAGAGATGCTTTGAACCATCCAGAATAAGGGGGCAAAAGTTTGGTACTTGCAAAACAAGCAGTCTTGTGAAACAGACGAAAACCCAGCACTTTTTAACGTCGAATATGAACTTCTTGTCTGAAGGTAGATGGTTGCATAGTGAAAATAACCCCAATCAAATGTTGCCCTTCAACTCGCCCCAGCCCTTAGAAATAGGGGTTGAAAACTTAACAATCGCCGTATCTCGATAATTAATAGCCCGATCAAAAAAGGTTTCAAACAAAGGTTGTTTGGAACATTTTTTGATCGGGCCAAAGTGAGAAATGATGAAAATCGATTAAATTGTACGCTTTGAAACAGAAAGATTGAGTTTTTCGAAAAGAGTGGCTAAGTTTTGCAATAAAAGGATACGTTTTTTTTTTTCAATAACATTTGGAGTCATGTTTTTGACTGTATGGGTAGAAAGAGTTGTATGAAATTTCATCAGAGTCGGTCGATTAGTTTTGCAGCTATACGTGATGCCATTTTTGATGATGAATAAAATTTAAAATCACCATGTAACAGCCAAAAGTAGTAATAAAATATACTCTCAGTCGCAAAAACGTGAACAAGCCATTCGTTTAAAAAAAAGTTATAAAAATTTACAGTAATTCCATACTAATAATACTCAGCTCATATTAATAGTAAACAAAATATTATAAAATAATACTATGATTATTATTATATTATAAATATTTATATTTGATATATTATATATTATTATATTATTATAAATATATAATATATATTTCTAAAAAATATAAAATAATACTGATACTCGGCTTCAATTTTATACTAATAAGAATATCAAATATGTAATACCAATACACGGCTTATATTAAGAACAAAAGGTACAGACGAAGTGGACTAAAAATTACGGCAGATCGCGATAATTCAAATGGTCCATGAAACAACAATTCCTGCGATAATTAATTATGCTGGCCACGTCATTTCGATTTTACAGTCCCAATTAAAATAATACAGAAATATAGAGAATTTCCTGCGTTTTTCCAATTTTTCATGCAATTCGCGTGCGGTCAACCGACTCCAAAAATGTTCAAGCACAAATGAGTCAATCGGCTCTGCAAAAATTGTCGAATTTTTTGCCCATCAGTATCCCGGCATAATTGATTTCCAAACTACATAGCGATTGGGCGATTCATTTTGGAATTATTTTTACGAAAATTCGTGCAAGAGCCGGTAACCTGGTTACGTGCCCCCATTGATTTGGAAGTAGCTCGAGTGCAGTGTACAGACTGCTGAATTCCGATCGTTCGTATAAGGAGCCATTTTGCCGTCTGGCGAAATTTTTCGTTGTGGATGCACCCTAAGGATTTTCTTATTTTTCTCGCGTTATATATATATATATATATATATATACATCGCGTCTCGTCGTCTCGCAACCGGTGGCCAGTGCAACCACTTTGCAAAGCTCGAAGAGAGCAGGAAAGTGCACCTTCGTCGTCAAGGGGCCGGTGCAGTTATACGACGCAAGCGAGAGACAGAGAGGGATAATTCTATCGCTCGACCCTCGTCGCGTCTCTGCTGCACCTGCCCGCGATAAATAAATGTATGTATGTATGCGCGTACGTGTATGTACATATGTATCTATGTATGCACGTGTGTATGCACGCGTGTAAGCACATAAGCATGTACGCACATAAGTATGTATGCACATGAGTATGTATGCACATAAGTATGTATGCACATAAGTATGTATGCACATAAGTATGTATGCACATAAGTATGTATGCACATAAGTATGTATGCACATAAGTATGTATGCACATAAGTATGTATGCACATAAGTATGTATGCACATTAGTATGTATGTGCATACATACTCATGCACATAAGTATGTATGATGCACATAAGTGTGCATACAACACATGAGTATGTATGCACATGAGTATGTATGCACATGAGTATGTATGCACATAAGTATGTATGCACATAAGTAACTATGCACATAAGTATGTATGCACATAAGTATGAATGCACATAAGTATGTATGTGCATAAGTATGTATGCACATAAGTATGTATGCCCATAAGTATGTATGCACATAAGTATGTATGCACATAAGTATAAATGCACATAAGTATGTATGCACATAAGTATGAATGCACATAAGTATGTATGCACATAAGTATGAATGCACATAAGTATGTATGCACATAAGTATGAATGCACATAAGTATGTATGCACATAAGTATGAATGCACATAAGTATGTATGCACATAAGTATGAATGCACATAAGTATGTATGCACATAAGTATGAATGCACATAAGTATGTATGCACATAAGTATGAATGCACATAAGTATGTATGCACATAAGTATGAATGCACATAAGTATGTATGCACATAAATATGTATGTATGTATGTATCTATATATGGATGTATGTATGTATGTCTATATGGATGTATGTATGTATGTCTATATGGATGTATGTATGCATGTAAGTATCTATGTATGTATGCATGCATGCACGTATGTATGCACGTAAGTATATCTGTATATATGTATGCACGTAAGTATATCTATATATATGTATGCACGTATGTATGCACGTAAGTATATCTGTATATATGTATGCACGTATGTATGCACTTAAGTATATCTGTATATATGTATGCACGTATGTATGCACGTAAGTATATCTGTATATAAATATGCAGGCGTGTATGCAGGTGTGTATATATGTATGTATGTATACACGTGTGTATGCATGTGTGTATATATGTATGTATGTATACACGTGTGTATGCATGTGTGTATATATGTATGTATGTATACACGTGTGTATGCATGTGTGTATATATGTATGTATGTATACACGTGTGTATGCATATCCCATGGCTGGCATAGCGTTCTTTATCGTCTTTTTTGTTTCCTCATTGCAACGTCTCGTCTCGAGACGCAATAATATTTCGTTGATAAACTCCGCAATAACCAATGATAATAGTGATGCCCGTTGATGAGCCACGCGCAGAACAATCAGGAACTGCAACGCTGCAGATTTACTAAGGCGGCGTCCTCTTATCGCGAATAGCATTATTGTTGTTCGTTTTCTTTTTTTTTTATTATCTTATCAAACATAAATATGGCGAAAGAATGTTTATGAATTTCTCTGAATAATCGAAATGTGGTTATGGACGAAACAAATGCAACGAGATTGGAAACCCCCGTAAAGTTTGGCCGAAAATCGAAAGGGGTTGAACGAAAAGAAATAGAACGTGAATTTAGTGTCAAAAATTGGTTGCAACCGTCGAAAACAGCTCATTTTTGGGATTTTTTTGAGAATATCACGAATTTGAAGAATATCTACAGAAATTAATAATTAGAAAACGTATCATCTGAAAAACAATCTGTAATTTTTCTTGTGTGACAACGTTCATATATAATCGATTTACAGCCGATGTCCGGGAAGCCACCTCTCGAAAACGTTTTTTGTGCTGAGCAATGCTCTCCTGACTCCTGACTATCTTATGATTAATCGAAGGAATTTCCGAAAGATGAAATTTAAAAAAATGTTGCGTGTTCAAAGTGAGTCGATTTTGACGAAAAAAATGGGCATTTTTCGTTCATCATATCGAAAGTATACATTGGATAAAAAATCCGTCGATCAAATATTATATTTTTCCATCTAGAAAAAACCCCAAAAATTTCAGAAATCATCTTGGAACTTTCACGGAACATTTATAAGATGATATACTATCAAAATATATACGTTTCGCAAAAATTGAATTTTCAACTTTTACAAGCAGGCATAACCCCTTAACTACGATCCGTTCAAGTTGAATATTTGATATTTATTTTATTTCCTAATTTCCAACGTATATTGTTGCGATTTTTCACGTATTACGCTTCTTACTTGAACCCTTTTCTATTACTCCCTTCCTCACTTCATTGCGTTTACAGCTGTCTCAAGGAAGAAGATACGTTTAGGCGAGGAAAAAATTGCTGACATTCATGTTTTTTTTTTTAAAGAAAGCTTTCTTCACCATTTTTGAGACTCAGGGAATGCTTTAAAACTGCATTTGGCTGTCAGATGGTATTTTTAGTTTTATTTGTCTTTAAACATGGCGGGGTGGACGAAGCACGGTGTTCGAAACGGTTGTTGTCAGACGGCGTGACACGTAGCGTCGGCAGGATTAACCTGAAAAGAAACCAACGAAAATTTCTCTTTTATTAACACCTTTACGCCGAATATGAACCAAGAAAAAGTGCGAAATGTTGAAAATCGATGAAATGGTATGCTTCAAAACAAAAAGATTTAATTCTCTGGAAAAAATAGCTGCAATTTGCAATAAAAAAATACGTTTTTTCAATGTTTAAAGACATTTAGGTTCATATTATAAACAATAAGGTTAGAAACATTTGTACCAAATTTCATAAGATTCAGTCGGTTAGTTTTCAAGCTATACGTCACGCCAGTGTTGAAATTTCAGCTTAGAACTGGAAGTACTTCAGAATGTGCCTTCGATAGGTCCTTGCAGCTTTATCAATGCGATCAATACCAGATTCGAAAAAATCTGAAATTAAAGATTTTTCATTTGCCGCATCTTCGTCTCAACCCTCGGGTCGTTCAATCCATAAAAAATGGCAATCCATCACGAATTCTGGTGAAGGAGGAGCGAGGAAACCGACTAGACTTCCTAATTGTTATCTCAAATATTGAACGACGAGAGTGCGCGGAATTGCGGAGATGTTTCGTCGGCAGGAGAATAAGCGAAGGAACGAAAAATGACGAAAAATTTAAAAAATCAAAAAATAAGAGAACGAAGTAAATTCACGTATTTAGCGAATGGAAATTGCAAAGTCCTCGTCGCGGTCGTTGTCAGGCTGATGCGTTTCTGAAAGTCGTTCCACCACTGTACACGCCATATCCAACCAAAGAAAAAAGAGAGAGACTGCTGCAAATTTACCGCCACGTCGCTGCACTCTTTTCATTTTTTTTTATTCCTCCTCCATCTTTTATATACGTACTCTGCCGCATTCTCGCCCTCCCCATATCTCACTTTTGTTCTTCTCTTTATTATTTTCTCCTTTCTTTGCGCTCCGGCACTCTCTCTCTCTCTCTCTCTCTCTCTCTCTCTCTCTCTCTCTCTCTCTTTCTCTCTCTCTCTTTTTCTCTGTAAGAAACGTATATATATATATGGGATATTCCATGCCATTTCAGCAAACCCGTGACCCCGACCATTTTTGATTTTCCTCATTTTTTTTGCAATATTGTACACCGTGAAAGGAATATCCACACCAATTTTTCGATTTTTATCTTTTTTCCTTTAGGACTTATAATTTTCCAAAAAACGTCGATATCAGAAGTTTTGGAAACGTTTAAGCGCTCGTAACTCCGGAACTAAGTAAGATATTGACAAGCGGCACTATACAACTTTTTTTCATTGTAAAGCATACCTTCGTTAAATAATATGAAAGAAATTATCCATTATCAATGTCAACGTTTTTTTTGCTTCTAAAGTGAAAACTATCTTTTTTAAAGATGAGTGCCTTTTTTTAATGTTTTCAAAAAATTCTCTAAAATAGAGTGACTCATTCTATAATTTTTAAGACTAGTCTCATCATGGGCCCATTTTTCCTTCTATTTTTTTTCGAATTAGTCATATTTTTTCACGACGATTTTTATTATTTTAATTTCCAATAATGCTTTTAATGATTTTGTGAGTTCCAATTCGGCTACGACAGGCTTGAAACGATTTTTTTCAATTTGTGCTGTATTTAACGAAATTTTTTTATTCCAAATCGCTTTTGTTTTTTTTAAATTCAATGCAAATGAAAAGTAAACTGTTCCTGGCCTGTCAAAGCCGAATTGGAAATGACAAAATCATTAATAGCCTTATTGGACATAAAAATGATAAAAATCGTCATGAAAAAATATAATTATTTCGAAAAAAATAGACCGAAAAATGAGCCCACGATGATTCTAGTCTTAAAAATCATAGAATGGGTCACTCTATTTTAGAGAATTTTTTGAAAACAATAAAAAATGGCGATCATCTTTTTAACAGATAGCTTCCACTTTGGAAGCAAATAAACGTTGACATTGGTAATTGATGATTTTGGTTCATATTTTTTAACGAAAGTAGGCTTCAAAATAAATAAAAATTATATAGTGCCATTTGTCGAAATCTCATTTAGTTCAGGAGTTATCAGCATTTAAACGTTTCCAAAACTTCTGAAATCGACATTTTTCGGAAAATTATAACTCCTTAAAGCGAAGGGATACAAATTTGAAAATTGGTGTGGATATTCCTTTCAGGGGGTACAATTTTACCAAAAAAAATCAGGAAAATCAAAAATGTTTGAGGACACGGGCTAGCTGAAATGGCGTGGAAAATCCTATATATATATATATATATATATATATATATTTCTCCTTCTGCCACTCTTGCTTCTTTTTGTTCACTTCTTGGCGCGCCGCGACGCCCGCGAGAGGGTTCTATACGGTCGACGTGTACTCGAAGAGCGTTTAACGAGCGGTCGATCCGTTGAACCGACGATGATGAACGTTGATAAGGTTTTATGGCCCTGTCGCATCCTGTGTCCCACCAATCCCCGGATCGCCGTGTGCATCGCAAAGACGACCATGCACACGTTTTCTTTCGTACAAACGACTTTGTGTCTACCTTGAACATTTTGAAGCTCTGCATTTCGTCTCATCCGTTTTGAGTACGTTTTTCTTATCAATCGATCTAGTTCGAGGCACTTAGAAACGCATTGAAATTTATCTTGGAATGGTTTATCTTCGTGGTGTTGAAGTTTGCACCGTTGGAACGCAACGAAAATTCCTCTTGATATCTTCACTTCGTCCATTTTGTTATTGCACAAAATTTTTCTTTTTCTCATATTTAGATTTTGAATTTCCGAATGAAAATTTTCTGCGATTTTTGTAGCTATTATCTACTGTAAAAAAATGAGAAGGTGAAAAACAAAATTCGTTGTACTCCAACGATGCAAACGTCAATTGCATTTTGTTTCTTTCATATTTGTCTGCCTAGTTTCAGATGCTGAAAATTACGTGTTTTTTTAGATCAAAAACAAATAAAAGTATTACGGGGATCGTATGAAACATTCAGAGTATTTGATTAGAGATTCAAACAACACGAAAGAGCCAGGTACGAAAAGTGCGATTTTTTTTAATCGTTCCATCGACGCGATAAAACTATTTATTTTTTATTTCGTTTACTTTTCCAATGTTCCTTCGTACTTTGGTTTTTACAATCCCTCCGCTTCTATTGCAGCGGATTGCCGCTGATAGTAACACAACCGATTGATTAATTAATAATGATATATAAATCCATTAATAATGATATATAAATAAATATCTATTAATATATATAAATAAATATCTATTAATATATATAAATAAATATCTATTAATAATGACATATAAATCGATTTTTTTTCATCACAGTCAACAGGAGGTAAAAATTGTTGAAGATCGTTGGAAAGTTAATTGAACGGCTCGAACAGGCGAATTATTGAGTCCCGAAAAATGTGCATAATTTCCTGATACTCGTGACCACTTTCTCACATCAAATACGCGTCTCAATTCGGTGATTCGTGAATGCGCAAAAAAACCCTGCGAAAAAAAAAATTAAAACCTCACGCCTGAAAAAGAACGTCCTTTATTTTCGTGATAAAAAAACACCGTTGAGGGGGAAAAATCAGCAATTTTTTTCTAGCCTTTAGGCTAGGAAAATCATTCTGATTGAAGATACCTTCAGGCCAGAATAGAAATTGCTGATTTTCATGATTTTTTTTAAGGACAGATTTCTTTGCCATTTTCGAGACCTAAGTTATATTTTATTACTACTTCTGGCTGTTGTGTGGTATTTTTTTATTGTCTTAATCTTTAAAAATGGCGGAGGTATGGTCTTCGAAACTGGTTGCGGCGGATTGTCAGACGGCGTGATACGTAGCGTCAGCGGTATCGATCTGAAATGAAACCAACGGAGATTTTTCTTTCATTTACACTCGTACGTAGAATATGAACCAAGAAAAAGTGAGAAATGTTGAAAATTGATGAAATGCTACGCTTCGAAACAAAAAGATTGAATTTTCCGAAAAAAATGGCTTTATTTTGCAAAAAAATACGTTTTTTTTTAATTTTCAAAAACATGTAGGATCATGTTTTGCACGTTAATGTTAGAAAGATTCATAGCAAATTTCATCAGAATCAGTCGATTAGGTTCATAGCTATACGTCACGCCAGTTTTAAAAATGCAGTTTGGAAGACCATGCCACACATTCACGATTTTTAAAGGTGAATTTTAAAAAATCCATCAAACAGCCAAAAGTAGCAATAAAGCACACGCTCTATATGCGATAACTCCGCAAATATTCAATATTTCGAGTTTTCCTTTGGTCAGTATATTCATTGGGTATCACACTTTCGAAATATTAATAAAAAAAATCCATTTTGTGAAAATTCTAAAGGGATTTCTCGTCTTAAGGCAGGATTCTACTTTGAAACTTTGAAAAGGCTAAATTGGATGAAAACACCCACCTGGAACACGTCGAAGGCATATTATATGGCCCAGGCATCGCTGATTGAGGGTAAGATAATTTTTTCTACGATTTATCACTCACCAAAACTTTAAACGCGTTTTTCTCGAAACGACATTTTCAAGTACCGTGGTCGTGATAACTCAAAAAGTACTGAACCGATCCTTATGAAATTTGGAACACATATTCTATATGTGTGTACCAACCGACCTAACTACAATCAACTTAAAATTTTGATTAGCACTATTGTTTTATTGCAAAAAAAGACCCAAAAAAAACGCATTTTTTTTTTTCGTATTTTAGCCGCCATTTTGTTAATTTTGCACGTATATAAAATATTCTAGTTAGGTCGGTTCCTGAAGACATACTGAACATGAAACTATTTGATTTTTTTGTTTCAGACCATCCGTCGGGAAGATTTCACGACCACGGCAACGGTACCTGCTTTTCGAGGCGTTGGCTTTAAACATATTTTACGTGTACAAAAAATGAATAAAATACATTAAAATTTTTTTTTTATGTACTTAAAGAGTGTATTTATTGAACAGTTTAAACCCCATATCGATATCTTTAATAGTATTCTCAGAAAAAATTCACGAAAATCGCGTTTTTTTCATGGTTTCAAAGTAGAATCCTGCCTTAAATTCACCGGGCCAATTGGGTGCGAATTTCGTCATAATTCGAGTATGAAACAACACAAATTGAAAGCGCACTGCGTATTATAAAGATGGCGTTTTATCGATCGAATCTCGACGATCGTGTGCACGTGAGATTCTTGTTCAGGTACGTTGGCTGCTCCCGAAGAAAGAATGAGCAAACCACTAATCGTCGTCGCTAACTCAGCGCATTTCCTTCCCCTCCATTGTGCACGGACACACGTCCGAGCGGGGACACGTAAACGTATAAACACGCGTGTACATATATATTGCATTTTCGATTATATAGCGAAATAATTTCTATAGCGACTCGGTGGATATCTTTTTCTGGTGTTGACAGTGAGCGGGAGCGGTTACATAGTGTCAGTGGTGCTCGTTCTGTTGGTCGGTGCGTTGGTCGGTGTACTGGCAACGGTTTCCCATCATCTGCATCATCATCATCATCATCATCATCGTCGTCCATTGACCCAAGCGCTATCCGAGCCATTCTCGATATTGCACGATCATCACGGCCTCCACCATCATCGACGTCATCGTCATCATCATCTTCACCTTCAGCATCATCACAGCGAGGAAACGCCGGCCTCTCTTCAACGTCGGCTGCTGCTACAGGATTATCGGGCTCATCCTGCCACTCCGGTGAGTCTCCACGTTGTTCTATCGCTTCCTTATTTTTTATTTGTCTGCTTTTTATCCGAGGCAGCTTTTTTCGACATTCTCGAAGTTTGCATTTTTTTATTCCTTTTATTTCAATTATTATCTGAAAACTTGTTTCGAATTCGGGTTGTAGATCTCCAGTGATAATCGTGACAAAAGTTCTCGTGATTTCCATAGCCACGAGGTGGCAAAAGAAAATTTGGTTCTGAAAATAAAGTAATTTGCGTTGCTTGCGACGTTGCGAGCTTCGACATTTTTCGGATCCTCGAAAAAATTGTTTTTTCCGTTAGTTTTATGTCTACGAATTTTTCGATACGTTCCACTTGTGGAATGAATTTACTGTTCCGTGCTGGAAAAACACTGCGGTGCGAGTGACTCGAAAATTGGGCCGGCTATGTTCGAGGGAGGGGATACCTTTAGGCAAGGAAAAAATGCTGATTTTCGTGATTTTTTTTTAAAGGAAAGATTTCTTCACCATTTTTTAGGCTTAGGGTACGTTTCATTACTACTTATTATAATGTTACTAATATATTGTATTAATATAATATAATAAGTAATATAATATAATATAATATAATATAATATATTATATGACTAATATATTATGATAAGTAATAATATTATATATTGCTAAAATTAAGTTTTGTTACTACTTATAACGATATGATTTTCCAAAATCGGTCTTTAAAAATGGCGGCAGTCTGGCACGGTCTTCTAAACGGGTTGCGGCGGATGTTGTCAGACGGTGTGAATTGTACCATCGGTTGGATTAATATGAAAAAAAAAGCAGATTTTTCTTTTATTAACACTCATACGCAGAATATGAACCAAGAAAAAGAGAGAAATGTTGAAAATCGATAAGACGGTACGCTCTGAAACAAAAAGATTTGGTTTGCAAAAAAAAAATAGCTACATTTTGCAATAAACAATTGTTTTTTTCAATTTTTGAAACAAATTTAGGTTCATGTTTTAGACAATCAGGTTAGAAAGATACATGCCAAATTTCATCAAAATTGGTCGATTAGTTTCTCAGGTATACGTCACGCCAGTTTTGAAAATGTAATTTAGAAAAATGTGCTATACCTCCGCTATTTTCGAAGATTAATAAACAAAAAAAATATCATGTAACAGCCAAAAGTAATACCAAAGTATACTCTAAGTCTGCAAAATGGGAAAGAAATCTTACCTTTAAAAAAAAAATCATAAAAATCATCTAATTTTTTTCCTCGCCTACGGGTATCTCCCACCTTAATTGTATCGTCTTAAATTGTATCATATCAGGTGTATTTATTATTTTCGGGTACAGAGATTCTCTTATGTGTTACTGGTCGAATGTATTTCCGTTCAAGAGCGAATCCAAGCGGGTTCAACGAAAATACTTGCAAACGGCGCGAACGGGGACGTACATATGCATTTTTTTAAAACGCCTTGAAGACATGACTCTATAAGGTTTGATTATCTGATATATGTAACAGCGTGTACAATTCTTCGAGATAAACTAACATTACTCGCCTGATAACATTCGGGATTATTCGGCCCTAAGTGCAGAACGAAGCAATGACCTAATTCGAAATTTATTGCGTTTGGATCGAGTCCAAGTGCGGTGCATTGGCGCCCACATTGAATCCAACCATGTAGGTAACCAAAGATTAAAAAAAAACACGAACCCGGTCTCACGCGAGCGAGAACAAAGTTATACCCTCACCGGAAGGAAAAAAAAATTGTTTTTCAAGAATGCAAATTTCGTCGATTCAGAATTTAAATAAAACGTCGCTTAATTGCATGCGAAGATACGTAAAATAAAAAAATAAAAAATTTAACTGTCGTTCTTTTTACTGCATATATATTTAAATCGTGTCAGTGCAGTTGCGAGATCGGCAATTTTTTTTCACTCACTCGCTGGTCAATCGTAAAGCAGTATATGTAGTAAATTGAAAAGCCCCATGGTAGTCCTTTTTCCCCTCTTTTTCATTAATTTAACGAGGGGCTGAAAAACCACTCTATAAATTTGAATAGACGATTCAATTTAAGCATTTTTCGAGAGGTATCCACGGCGAGATTCCCAATTTTTTTCGAAGTCCTCTACGCCACTGAGGAGAGATACGCACGTGGCGATGCGTTCGCTCACGAGCCGTGACGTCACCCGGGACATACCTAACTCACTATAAATGTAGTTAAGTCTCGTTTCTTCCGTCTTTTAACCCCCTAGCCGCCCGTCTGGAGTCTGTTAGCTGTCGCGACAGTCAAGAGGAATAGGTGAAGAGGAGAGCGGGAAAGAGAAATCGTAAACACACGTCATGTATATATATATATTTGTATATATATATTTGCAAATTATATATATTTGAGGGTGGCACAACTTTGAGTTTTATATGTTTCTTTTTTCTCACCATCCAATAATCTTCTTTAGAGAAAAAAAAAATTGTCGCGAAATCTACGAGCGGACAAAAAATATTTAGAGGCCGGTCAAGCCTCCCAAAAATTCGAAATTTTCATTAAAAAATCGAATTTTTTTTTCGTTCACTTCTCACCTGTGGATTATAAAATTCTTCGATTACACTTTTTTTTGGCATGCTAGAGTAACGTATCACCGCTAAGCGCTGTTTTTCTTTACCTGACGGCAACGTTCATTGCACTAAAACTCAGCAACTATTGATTTTACAATAAAAAGTTTCATACAAAAATTGTAGAAAATGTCATGCTCTACAACTTTAATTATTACATTTTTTTTCGTATTTCCAAAAATTATCGAGATATTCTCCAAAAACAAAAACTTGGTTTTCTAATCGACTATATCTCGGGAAATATTAACAATAGAGAAAAAGAGTTTCAAATAAAAAAGATGGGAAATTTTATCCTCTACAAAAAGGGTTCTTACGATTTTTAACGTAAAACTCACCGTTTCCAAGATATATGCAAAAAGACGTTTTTGAAGATGGCGGCTAACGCTCGCGGTTTCGGACGACACGAACTTGATTTTATATTGTTAGGAGACATCCTCTGACGTAATCCAATCGAAAAATCAATTATCAGGATTTTTTGCGGAGCGAACCCATTTTTGGTGCTAAAATTCCTGGACTAGGTCCCTTTCAACCAAGAAACGACATTTCCCCCCTTTCTTCCTCTTCGTTCTCGGTCGTTGAAAACGCGCGTAGAGTCCGGATGGTAATAAAACCACGCCCGGGGCGAGCCACGCGCGGCTCAAATTTTATCCCTCGCCTGCGATTCGGCCATGACGACGCGGTGCCGAAGAGAGGAAAAGGGCGCAAGAGCAGTCCTCGTGCCTTTTAGCGAACGAGGGCGAACCAGTTTTTAAATATTTTTCAAACATTTTTTTTTTTTTTTTCATATCTTCCTCTCTTTCTCTCGCTTCGGTGTACGGGCACCCTTCACCCACCTGCTTCGCGACTGTAAGCGTGTACGTAAGCTTCGGCCCGTGTATATGGGCTCGATTTTTGCGCGCCAGCAGGGGGTAGGGAAGAGAAACGAGGGTGCTGTCTGGGTCGGCCTTAAAGTGGATATAGCACGTGGGGATGTGCCTCGTGCCAATCTGACAGCACCGAGATAGGCCACGAAACTAAATACCACTGCTCGTCACACCTCAGCTTTTACCGTATCAGCATCTTTGCGCTTCATTTTAACGATTCGAAAGAAAAAAAACGAACAATTTACATACTCGAAAGGAGCGTGCGTGGGACTTTTATTATTATTTCCGCAAAGGGGGTAGCCGGTTAAGGGGGGTCTGACGGCCCCCACCGAGTTTGATCGAATCGACCCAAAAACCTGAAAGAGGGCTGAAAAACAAAATTTTAGAGATATTTTTTAACCCCCTAAACCCTTATGAAAACACCATAATCGCAAAAAATGCGTTTTTTTTATGTTTAATTTTTTTTCGAGCTTTCAAATGCATTTTAAAGCGGTTTTAACACAACCAAAATTTTGTTTCAGATGTGTAGACATGCCCTGAATTTTTCCAGATTTTTTCGTAAAGTTAAATCATGTGCAACATAATTTTAATGGCATAAAAACCGTAAAAAATCGTCATTTTTTGTATTTAATGCTATGGTTTTTATTGACGTATTAATGGTAAAAAATCGTGCACCATAGCATAGAAAGCTACTATCTTCCTCTACAAAATGACGCTAATTGGGCTCAATTCGGTCGTCTCTAGCGTCCGAAAATCAAACTTGAATAAATTCCGTTTTTATAAATTGAGCATTTTCAGTTACGAAAATGACACAAAATCATATTTTTCAATTATTTTACTTAATAAAAGTACATTTTGGGGTTTCTGAGGTCGCCGATTACAAATTTGATGTCAAACAGCTAACAAAAAAAAAAAATTACACATGTCATCAAATGAAAATGGTATTTGCTATTTCGGTTTTTTCAATAATTAAAAGTCATTGTATTTTAAAAAATCTATTTATTTATAATAATATTACATACATTCATCTAATATATACATTAAACAGACACAAGTAATACATACATTGCAACATGATTGTTATGTTGTTAATCTTCGTCACTGTGTTCTTCAATAACAGGTTCGACATTATCAACGTGAAATAGATTCGTTAGAATTTGAGCTGGGCGGATGATTTTGGACAAATACCGTGCATGACTTAAAAAGTAAATGATTGTTGCAACGTGGGCACAGCAACCAACAGTTCTTAGCCCATTTGCACAATCACATACGTAGTTTTTTATACCGTTATATCCAATACTGTTAGGGTCGTACTGAACGTAACATCTGTATACTTTCTTGTTTATATGTCTTGATTTAACTTCACATTTCAAAATGGTATCGTCCTCCAACAAGTATTGCATATTCAAAAGTCCTTCTTCGGTATACATTTCAGCTAAGTATGAAACAGTTTGCGATAACTGGTACGAGCCAGTGAAAAGGATCTTCAAATCTTGCTCTGTCATTTCCGGAAAGTCTAATACGTCATTTGATGTTAACGGTTTGAAGATCCTTTTCTTCCTATTCCAGTTTTGTTCTTCCACAACTTTCGCTAAAGAATTGTCAACGTCTTTTCTTTTCAACATTTGCTCGGCAATTTGATCTTGTAAATCGGTATCGCAATTCAGTCTTTTTCCAAACTCATTAACCAAAAAATTCGCTACTTTGCAATAAAGCATCGCTGAATCCAACATGTTGTTGTTAAACTGATTATGCAAGAGTTTGAATTTACTACCGATTATACCGTGGACAGCCTCTACCACCCACCTCAATTTCGTAACAAATCGACTTTCGTTTGCTTCATTTGTTGGAAGTTGCTTTCTTTTGCCTTTCAACGCTGGCATCAACACAACGAACCCTTGAGATTCTAACCAATCTTTGACGTCTCTGAACCCCCTGTCAAGTATAAAAACATCCCCTTTTTTGAGGATTGATCTCAAGCCGTTCGGATCACTTAGTACATGTTGTAAGATTTTCGCATCATTCACAATTGCTTCGTACGGTCCGTAAACATCTATTACATATCCATCTGTGGCACAAACTGTGAAGGGTTTACAGAGTGGACACTTTTTCTGACCAGAGAAAGATTTTTTTTGGTAACAATTATTACTACTTTTTGGTGTCGAAGGTATGAACCATCAGCAATCAAGAGCAGGCGATCTTCAAATCCGTGTAATTTTTTTACGTAAGGCGACGTGTGATTAGCAATTAAATCTTCGCGAGAACATGCCCGAGCTCCGAAACGAAGTGGAAAGACGTCTTTCGCGAATGAATCCAAAACCGATTTGCAATAAGCAGATACTAGTTGTTCAGATTTGATATCGAAAATTGACGCAGTGATTGTGTTGGAATTTCCAGTTCTTAATTTAAAAAGGAATATTAAAAGAGCTTGATTAATACTGCGATTTTGAGAATTTCGCAAAGTGACCAACATGTTTTTTAGAGTCTTGATTTCTGCAACTGTGTATCCAGTTAGCGATTTTATGCGCTCTGCCGATAAATTGTAATCATCTACTCTGTCTAAAATACTGTTGTCGCATTTTTTGGACAGTGCATCCAAAAATAATGCCAACTCTTGAGAACTGATAGTACAAGTATTCGAAAATATTTTCAAGTTTGAAATTTCGTCAACGTACATACGTTCACTGATAAGATGTACAGGACAACAGCGATTGCCTTTTGGAATGAAAATTCGTGAACTTATAAATACCTGTAACCTTGCTTTAAACGGAACAACCGGAGATGTCGTAATTGGAGTAAGACATACGCAACAACATTTGTGAGTCGCGGTAACTCTGTTGAAAGGCATCTCGATCATTTCATAGTCCGGTTCTCTTGGACGAAGAACGTAAGGAGGGTCCTTAGAAGATTGTGATGACTGTCCTGTGGAAGATCCAGACTCCGACCGTGACAATTGTTGCGAAGACTGTTCCGAAGATTGTTCTGTGTCATCTGATACTGTCAAATTGGAGAGTGTTGATGAATGTCTCTCTACAGGATCGACAGAATTTTGTTCGCGATCAACATCTGGCAGAGGATTTTCCTCGGGATTGACGTTTGGCAGAGGATTTTCTTCGGGATTAAAATCCAACTGAAGATTTTCTTCAGGATCAGAATCACTGCTCGTCGATGGTGAAACCGTTCGGGATTTAGCGATTGCGGAACGACACAGATGACATAAAACGTCACCTTTCTCTACTCGTTTACCTAGTAGTTTAGTATATAAGTGTACGTCATCATCTGAAGAAATGGACTTCTGTTTTCCGGTATCATAACGCAACAATCTGTTGCATCTTATGCACCTTTCACCAGCCGTACATTTTCGTTTTTTCGGTGGCATCGCACAGTGAACCCGGAAACCCGTGAACCCGGAAACGCACTGAAACCCGGAATAAAAAAAAACCATAATTAAAAAAACAAATAGAACAAAAGTAACGAAAATCGAAAGTACATTAAAAATTGTAAATCAAAACAAAAAAAATGTTGAAAACATCGGTAAACAAAACAGAAATAAATTATTGTATTCCAAATCATTTTTTTATTGAAATATCGTTTCGTCTTAGTTTTGTTTTTTTTTTGCTTTTTTTAAATTCTTTTCATGTGAGTGAACTAAACAACAACTTGAAGTTGACGGCCACCTTCTGTACGATTTCAAGTCGACTATGAGGCAAACGATTGTAGATTGAGGTTATGATTATAAATCAATTTTTATGTTGATTGATATTTAAATTGATATTCAAACTCACCTTAGAATACTGCTTCAATCACTTCGTGTTGAGATAGGCAGGTTAAACGATAAATTAAAAAAACGCTGTTAACAAAACAAATAGATTTGTTTAACGGAGCAGAGCGCGTCGCATGACGTGTGTACTGGACGGCGGCTGAACACAGAGAGAAAGAGAGACCGCGTGGAGCGGGGTTCTCGATGCGTCAGTGCGTAGTGGGCATGCGCAGTACCGTGCGGAGGGGCATACGAGCCTAAGGCCCACGTGGGTACGGTGGCCTTAGGCACTCGGGTACGTGGCTTAATAAGGTACAAGTTGGGATTTTCTCCGCCAGGTGACAGTTTAGTCGGGGAATTCCAAATTTTTTTTCTGAATAATACGTAATTTTTTGTTTGTTAATATAACTATTGACAGCTGTTACGATTAAAAATTCGTGTATAAGAATGAATTTATAATCAGCGACCTAAAAAATCCTTATTAATATCGTTCCCATAGCTTTTTTAAAAAATTTCAAAAATTAAAATATTTTTTCTTCGTTTTGACAGCTGTCATGTGACAAAACTAATTTTTGACATCAAATTTGTAATCGGCGACCTCAGAAACCCCAAAATGTACTTTTATTAAAAAAAATAATTGAAAAATATGATTTTGTGTCATTTTCGTAACTGAAAATGCTCAAATTATAAAAACGGAATTTATTCAAGTTTGATTTTCGGACGCTAGAGACGACCGAATTGAGCCCAATTAGCGTCATTTTGTAGAGGAAGATAGTAGCTTTCTATGCTATGGTGCACGATTTTTTACCATTAATACGTCAATAAAAACCATAGCATTAAATACAAAAAATGACGATTTTTTACGGTTTTTTTGCCATTAAAATTATGTTGCACATGATTTAACTTTACGAAAAAATCTGGAAAAATTCAGGGCATGTCTACACATCTGAAACAAAATTTTGGTTGTGTTAAAACCGCTTTAAAATGCATTTGAAAGCTCAAAAAAAAATTAAACATCAAAAAAACGCATTTTTTGCGATTATGGTGTTTTCATAAGGGTTTAGGGGGTTAAAAAATATCTCTAAAATTTTGTTTTTCAGCCCTCTTTCAGGTTTTTGGGTCGATTCGATCAAACTCGGTGGGGGCCGTCAGACCCCCCTTAACCGGCTACCCCCTTTATTCCATACTCTCGGTTCATCAATGAATATTAATCGGTGATCGTTTTATCCGACTAAACATTATTGTATGTAGGCGTTTTTTTATTAACGGGAGATATACACCTAGGAGCCGGAAAAAAGGTCATTTTTGTGAATTTTTTCGAGGAAAACTGTTTGAAATTTCGGATTGGGGTTTTAATTATCTAAAAGTATATACATTCAAAAATATGTTTAATTTTCTTTATTTAAAAATATCAAAAATATACAAGGATGTGATCCTTGGAGCGTCGTAAAAAAATCGGTACCCAAAATTTCTCAAAAACCAATGAACCGATTGCCTTGAGGCTTTTTGTGGTTATTCTATACGAGGCGAGGGAGTCCTTCCTCTGGTTGTTCATAGTATATCTATTAGAATTGAAGTTAACTGCAATTTTGGAATGAAAAAATGTTATGCGGTGGTGTGACAGGCAAGGGAGTCCCTCTTCTGATTGTTCATAGTATATACATTAGAAGTGAAGTCATTTGCAATCTTTGAATGAAAAAATGTTATGAGGTGGTGTGACCTGCGAGGGAGTCCTTCCTCTGGTTGTTCATAGTATATCCATTAAAACTGAAATCAATTGCAATTTTTGAATGAAAAAATGTTATGCGGTGGTGTGACAGGCGAAATGGTGCTGAAGTTTGCATCGTTGGAACGCAACGAAAGTTCCGTTTTACAATTTATTTTCCACATTTTTATTATTATAGGCGATCTTTTTTCGATAGATTTTTATGTAGATCGCAAAATAAATATCTTAAAAAATGGTTGATAGATTTTTGTAGGCGAAATCTGCCGAAATAAATTAAATTCGTTGCAGTCCAACGATGCAAACTTCAGCATCGTACAGGCGAATGAGTCCTTCCTCTGGTTGTTCATACTACATTCATTAGAACCGAAGTCAATTGCAATTGTTGAATGAAAAAATGTTATCATGTGGTGTGACAGGCGAGGGAGTCCTTCCTCTGGTTGTTCATACTACATTCATTAGAACCGAAGTCTATTGCAATTGTTGAATGAAAAAATGTTATCATGTGGTGTGACAGGCGAGGGAGTCCTTCCTCTGTTTGTTCATACTACATTCATTAGAACCGAAGTCAATTGCAATTGTTGAATGAAAAAATGTTATCATGTGGTGTGACAGGCGAGGGAGTCCTTCCTCTGCTTGTTCATAGTATATCCATTAGAACTGAAGTCAATTGCAATTATTGAATGAAAAAATGTTATGAGGTGGTGTGACAGGCGAGGGAGTCCTTCCTCTGGTTGTTCATAGTATATCCATCAGAACTGAAGTCAATTGCAATTTTCGAGTAAAAAAATGTTATGAGGTGGTGTGACAGGCGAGGGAGTCCTCCTTCTGGTTGTTCATAGTATATCCATTGGAACTGGAGTCAACTGCAATGTTTGATTGAAAAATGAAATTTTTTGTTTATAAATTTCGTTGTCCTGCAAAGTGATCATTCCTCAATAATCACCCATATATAATCGCAAAATCCAAAGTCCAATCCGTGAACATCATCTTCCCGTCTGCAGATATTAAAGTCGGCGAATACATAACATCGAGAATATAAGTATACGCATAACCTACACACGTACAGCTATATATGCATCTTAACGACGGTTGAAAAGTTACAAAATGACGGAAGACGTCGCGACGCAAGGTCATTTGAGCCGGGGCATCGCGCGTAATACGTCCCGCGGATGAACGTGAAAAAAAAGACTGTATAGACGTATCCATTGATCCGTATAGATATCCGCGAATCGTTTCAACGAATTCCGCACGTGTCAGCGCAACCGAAAGGAAAAAATCCATCTTATTAATAGATTTATCATTTCATAACCCCGATCATATATACATATATATGTATATTGCGTATGCGTCCACTGCTTCTTTTTAAGTTCACCGACGATTCCAACCGTATGGTGCGATGTCATAATTAACAAGCGTGGCGAGTGAAAGAGACTCTGCAACGACCCTGACACCATTTTATAAATAAATAAATAAATAAATAAACAAGTGACAGTAGTGGACAAGCAAAGTCGGTGTTGGACTTCGACGGGCTGGAAAGCTAAGCAACGCTGGCCCGAGCCAGTACTTGGATGGGTGACCGGTGGACCCTTCAACGCGTACTGATTTGCGCGCTGACTCCCCAGCCGGAGGCGGTGTTTCTGCATTTCCGATGCTGATACAACCGAAATTAACAGTTAGGAAAACAGTTAGGCTCTATTGGCGCAGGTTTTCCAAAGTTTCCCTGTGCCGATGTGCAGACGCGATACGGCGACGCTAGGATAGAGCGGCAGTGGACAACACTCTGGGGAGCCTCTCAGGAAGTTGGAAGAGCGCAGTGAGAAATGGAGAGGAAAACTGAAAAGATCGCGAAAGCTCTTAAGGAAGCTTTCCAGTCCGACAGCCCGAAAAATCGCTGTTTTTCGCGATTTTTTTTTTTAAAGAAAAAATAATCTAATCGGTCTGGTTTTTTTTTTGTATATTAATTGGGTGGGGGGAAAAATGTCGAACGATCGATATGCAGATGGGCCAAAATGTCGAATTCGAAAATGCCGAATGTTCGAATATAGATGGATCAATCTTAGTAGAGTCTGTAAAGTCGAAAATAACAATTACGAATATGAACATCGCGGAAGTTGATATATAGCGAAAAACAAAAATCAGATTTAATAAAATAGCGAAAAACACAATATCGATGGGCCTATATGCATAACACCAAATAATTCGAGACAACAATTCTCCAAATTAAAAAAATTGCGACGGTTCACAATGCAGAAAATCATTAAAGCGAACGGCCAAAAAGTCGAGTGGTCAAAATCGCGAAGGGTCAAAATGTAGAACGGCCCGGATGGCGAATCGAGCAATACGTTACTTGCGCTTCAGAGTGATGCTGCGAGATGGCGCTGTCGGTCAGTCGGCTAAAATATCGTAAGGCAGTCATCCCACGTGACGGGCCCCAGCACGTTCGTCATTTTGGCCGTTCGACCTTTCGGCGTTCGACATTTCGGGCCATCGACATTTTGCGTTTCGATTTATTGCTTTTCGCCATAGACGATATTACGCATATTAGGCACTCGCTATTTTCCGTTTCGGAAATATGGGTGTTCTACATTTTTCGATTCTGTATTTTTATGTTCCGAATTGCAGACGATCTGAATATACGTTTTTGAATAAATTAGCTCTCCAATAAATAATGGTTCGATTTATAGTCATTCAATTTTTTTATCAGTCGACAGATAAAATTTCGAATAATTGAACCTTCGTTATTTTGAGAGTTCATAATTCTACCGTTTCGAAATCTTTGTCGTTCTACATTTGGTCATTCGACATTTTTACCCCCACCCTATTAATTGGGTATTGAAGAATACAAAACAATTTTTTAAAGATCGATTTATTTATTAATTAATATCTATAAAAATGATGAAACAATTGTTGCAGAAAATGCACTTGGATGTGTTGTCCACGTTGGGGGTCACAATTTTGATCTGAAACAAAAAACACAAAAAGATTATTGATCGGTATATAATTGGCTTTCGTGCTATGGAGGCTTTTTTTTTTTTTTTTTTGCAAAAATGGCGCCGGTTTGAACAAAAAGTATCGATTTTAGCATTTTTTTTGGCAGTTTTCTTTACAAAAAAATAGGAAGATGTCAAAAAAAAAAAAAAAAAGCTTCCATAGCACGATAAACAATGACGTTAAGAATATTGTGGAAAAAATTCAACTCGATAGCTTTAAAACTCTGCCCTCCAAGTTGGACACCGTTTTGAAAAATGCTGTTTCGAGAAAAACGCGTTCAAAGTTTCGCTGTAGCTGTAGCGCTCCGTTGCCTTCTTCCAAGAAATGCTGTACAGTAACCGAAATAATCTGAATTTCGGCATGAAAATTTCAGGGAATATTCGGAAGAGTGTATACTATTCGATAAAGCAAAAAAAAAAAAATCGATTTTTTGAAAATTTCACACTGGAAAGCTCCCTTAAGGACAGGCAAAAGCAGGAAAATAAAATAATAAAATGTTCATAAAAATGTATAAGTAAACATATATAAGTAATTATTTGAATATAGATATATAGATGAGACCTTTTTTTTCTCTACATCTATATAAATATGTTTCTATATCTATGTAGTATGTGTTTGTGTGTGTGTATATATATATATATGGGAACTTCGACGTTATTTCACCTAGCCCGTGAACCCGACCATTTTTTGTTTTCCTGATTTTTCTTGTAAAATTGTACACCATAAAAGCAATATCTACACCAATATCTAGATTTCCATCAGTTTTGGAAATGTTTAAGCGCTGATAACTCCTGAGCTAATTGAGATATTGACAGTTGTCACAATATAACTTTTTTTCATTTTGAAGCATACTTTCGTTAAAAAAAAGGAAAAAAATTATAATTTATTAATGTCAACGTTTTTTTTGCTTCCAAAGTGAGAACTATTTTTTTTAAAGATGATTGCCATTTTTTATTTTTTTCAAAAAATTCTCTAAAATAGAGTGACCCATTCTATGATTTTTAAGACTAGTCTCATTATGGGCCCATTTTTCGTTCTATTTTTTTTCGAATGGATCATGTTTTTGGTAGAAGATTTTCATCATTTTCATGTCCAATATTGCTATTAATGATTTTGTAATTTCCAATTCGGCTTCGACAGCTCTGAAGCGTTTCATTTTTAATGTGGGCTGAATTTAACGAAGAAAAAAATGATGCGACGACCTTGAAATCAGGTTGGTACCTCTACTTGAAACAAATATAAACCTACCAAAATGTAGAAATTTACAAACCATTCAAATTTTGTCCCTCACTTTTTCGTCTGGAATCAGGAATTATAGGTGTTTGCAAGTGGCCTAGTCAATCGAGTCAAAGTATAAGTTTTTTGTCGTCGAATATTTTTCTTTTCTTTAGTCATGCTTCCATTGCAGCAATTCAAGATACGTCTTTGAAGAAAGGTGCATTTGAGTCTGCATTCCTAAAATATCCGTCCAGTATAAAAATGTTTTATTTTTCATCGCGATGTCATCGTTTGATCGTCGAAGAAGAGAAATGTTAATAGTGTATGTAGTCCGAGAGGACGAAATTGTTACCTATAGTACATAGTAGCCGAGCGTGACATGAAATTGGTCAAATAAATACAAATATATGATTAAGGGGAGAGAAACTTTTAGGCAAGGAAAAAATTGCTGATTTTCATGATTGTTTTTTAAAAGGAAATATTTCTTCACCATTTTTGAGACTTAGGGTATGTTTTATTACCACTTTTGGCTGTTACATGGTATTTTTTAATTTATTAATCTTCCTAAATAGCGAACGTATGGGCACGGTCTTCTAAACGGGCTGCGGCGGATGTTGTCCAACCCTGTGACACGTAGCGTTGGCGGGATTAATCTGAAAAAAAATCGACGAAGATTTTTCTTTCATCAACATTTGTACGCAGAATATGAACCAAGAAAAAGTGAGAAATATCAAAAATCGATGAAATGATACGCTTTGAAATAAAAATTGTCTTTTCCGAAGAAAAATTACTACATTTATCCAAAAAAAAATACCTTATCTTTAATTTTCGAAAAACATTTAGGTTCATATTTTAGATACTGAGGTTAGAAAGATTCATGCCTCGTTTCATTAGAATCGGTCGATTACTTTTTTAGCTATACGTCACGCCAGTATTGAAAATGCGAAAAAATACCGTTTACTAGCCAAACGATGTCATAAAAAATGGCCCAAAGCTCAAGAATGGTGCAGAAATCTTTCCGTTCTAAAAAAAAAGCATGAAAATCATGAAAATCATGAAATTTTTTGCTCGCCCGCAAGTATCTCCCCCCTCAATACGAACGATTATAAGAGAGAGCCGTTCTGGGCGTCCGCGCGTTTATGAGCTTCGTCATCAAGGACGCCGTCTCGTGGCGATTGCAAAAGGAATAGCACACCGCGAGCAAGACCGGGAACGAGTTTTTCCTCGTACGTTATTATCACAGACGTCGTCTAGACCACAAGTTCTATTTTTCGCGATCGTCTCGAGAAAAACGTTCGACGACGTCGACGGGAACCGAAGGTGCAAGACGCGACGATGAGCTCGCAAGACAAAAACGAGGATTGTTGCTGGTTGCAACACTATACGCGACGTCTCACCTGCCTCGAAACACGTGCTTGTAAGAATATTGTTCGACTGTTGCACGGTGGTTTTCCGCTGTCGTCAGCTCGTTCGAGTGAGATCGACAGTCGAAATCGTAGAATGTCCTTTCTTAAGGGGTTACGGGGGTTTGAAAATTTCGAAAAATCCATTTTTTTAAATTTTATTGTCTCAGTAAAAGAGTAAAAGTCTAGAAGAGAGAGCCTTTGGGAATTCCCCCCATTGGGAAAGACCGGCCGGGAGCTACGCAGGTATATCGCATTTTTCTCAAAACACTATTTTTGAAGTCGGCGGACACGATTTCTCAAAAACTAATGCACCGATCTTATTGAAATTTTGCACACTTCTTAAAAATAGCATCGACTAGTGATTGAATTCAAAAATTGAAATTTCAATTTTTTTTCTAATCCTTCGTTCAATCACGAGCTATCCTTATCTACTAGCAGAAAAAAAATGGTGTTTTACTTCAAGATAAACCTATCATGAGTTATCCTGACCACCGCGAGAACATTTTTTTTAGGGGTCTCCGGAAACCAGGTCCCACCGGCTGAATTTTCCAAATTCGTGGATGATTTTTTTTTAAATGTTGTTGAAATGTTGCTCTTTCATGTGCGTAACGTTTTGAATACAATAATTTATATTCAAAAAATGAAGAAAATATTCTTTTTTTGGCTTCGAAACCCACATACGTTCTTAACCTTTTAAGGACGGGAGTGGTCGATATATCGACCAGCCAGGGGGCACATAATATTTAATAGTGGCCCGAAGCAAAATCACCGGAATGGAAATTGTATTATTTTCGAATGAATTTCATTTACGTATGGACACTATGATTATATATTTGAATATTCACAAAACGAGTTTCATGTTTTTTTTTTTTTGAGTGAAAATGCAATTTCTCGCAATCTGACAACGCGCCTGCAACAATATTTTTTCTATGAAGAAATTTTTTTTGTATCAGTTTGTACAATTTAAAAATGGTTTTCAAGGTACGATAAAGTTATTATTTTTAGTGGGCAAATCACCAACAAACAATGTGTTTTTTTTTAATACATACAGATATGGATATTAATCAATCAATGTCCATACCTGAACCAGATAACGATTATCAATTACAGTTGAAAGAGAACGAGAAAAGAAACTCGCTGGGTAAGGCAACGATATCCATATTTATACATTCGAGTAAATACGACAACATAGGTGTTGACATTTAGAATGAGACACTTTTGGGACACAGATAAAATGAGTGAAATAGAATAAAAATTCACTGTAAAGTAGAAATGAACAGAAAATATACGTGTGCCGTTGGACATTTTTTTAATCCTAATTTCCGCCTGGCTCTCAGACTTTTGTACCATTGGAAAATTTTGGGAGATGCCTCAACATCCCATCATCCGTGATACGTTGTGCGAAGATGAATAAGTTCACAGGAGAAGAATTCTTTAGGCGAGGAAAAAATTTGCTGATTTTCACGATTTTGTTTTTTTAATATTACTTCACCATTTTTGAGACTTAGGGGATTACGTTTTATTATTACTTTAGGCTGTCAGTTCGGTTTTTGGGTTTTATTAATTTAAAAAAATGGCGAGATTTTTCTTTTATGAACACTCATACATACATACGAAAAACGTGAACCGCAAAAAAGTGAAAAAATGTTGAAAATCGATGATATGGTACGCTCTGACCCAAAAAGATGGAATTCTCCGAAAAAAAATAATTACATTTCGCAATAAAAAATACTTTACTTTCCGAAACATTTAGGTTTATGTTTTAGACAATAAGATTAGAAAGATTCAAGCTAAATTTCACCAGAATCGTTATATTAGTTTTGTAGCTATAGGTCACGCCAGTTTTGAAAATGCATGACAAACCATGTGAGAGCGAAAAATAGTGACAAAACATAACCTAAGTCTAAAAAATGGTGAAGAAATTGTAAATTTAAAAGAAATTATGAAAATCAGCGATTTTTCCCCTCGCCTCAAGGTAGCTTCCCCCTTAATGCTTAGCACAAAACGTCACCCCTTTCCGGTTTGTTCGTTTGTACACGTTTTCGTAAGTGTGATGTGACCAATCGTGTGAGGGCTTTTGTAGACCCGCACCAGCAGCCCAACAACCTCGACCTAGTCCCGGACGAGGTCGCGACCCCAAACGTCTGATACGTGAGTGTGCAACGGGTTCCAACCTCGACATTTTTTCGAGGTAGTTTAATAAAGCATCAAAATACGGTTTTGTCAAATTTTTTAAAAACTTTTTTGTCTAATGTTGCCCAAATTTGTTGTTCAGTTTTGTTAAAATTGTTAAATAATGGTGCTAAAGTTGATTTTGATTTCAACGATAATTATAAGACTGATTAAGTGCCTATAATAGTACCCTAGCCCATTGCGTTGACGTTTGCATCGTTGGAATGCAACGAATGTTTTCCTTTATTTTTTAATTTCTTCGTTTTTATTACTATCCAAACCTTTTTTTACGAAATTTAAGTTACAGAACTCTAAAATGGATCTTCAAAAATGTTTCAGTGATTTTTGTAGCCTAAATGGGCCAAAAAGAAATATTTCCGTTGCATCTCAACGATGCGAACATCAATACCATCCAAGATCACTGTTTTTCAACCTTCTTGAATACGTGGCCCCTTTACGAGTAAAAGAATTCTAGCGACACCCCCTCCCCCAGAGCTGGCTAGAGAAGTTTTGAAATGGATAGTGCCATTCGTCAGTTCCTACCTACCTAAAGTCGCTCCGTTCCTACCTGAAGCAACCCCAATAAAATGTTGCCCCTCAACTCGCCCTAACCCTAAGGAATAGGGGTTGAAAACTGAAAAATCGCCGTATCTCGATAAGTAATAGCCCGATCAAAAAATATTTCAAACAAAAGTTATTTGAAATAATAAAATACGTATAAAGTTGTCTAACATCCGACCCCCTATCTTTGAAAATAGCGGCACAAAAACAATTAGAAAATTCTGAGTCAGTGGTGCTCTCGCGTTTTTTGCCGTTATTTTCAACAATAGGGGTTTGGGAGTCAGATAACTTTGTACGTATTTTATTATTCCAAACAACTTTTGTTTGAAACATTTTTTTATCGGGCCATTCATTATCGAGATACGTCGATTTTTCAGCTTTCAACCCCTATGTATATTCAACCCCTATATATATATATATATGTATATTTTTTCAAGTGTCAAAATAATCGCGAGTGTGAGGTTTCTTTGACAATTGCAACTTATGTCAAGACTGAGGGTTACTTTTACATCTTTTTAATAAAAAAATTCATGTTTTATGCATTTATAATGAAGTCGAATGAAAAACAACGATTTCTTACAATCAAATTGTCATGTTTAGCAAGGAAGCATTTTATGCTTTTATGACTTATCGGGGGTGGTGGGGCTTGACTTTCCTATACCTTTGATTCTTCTATTGGGGCAAAAAGTTGGAATTTACGATGTTGAAAAAAAGCAACCTACAAAAAACTCCAAAACCTGTTCAAAGTAACCCCATTTTACGGTACCCCGTGGAAAAAGAAAAACTTACACTTCAAACGGGCTCGTGTAACTCGCTCGGTGGAGACGCGTGAGGAAGAAGAAGACGATGAAGAGGGCAGTGGGGAAAAAAAGCTCTGGCTACGGAAGGATGTAACAGACTCACCCCCCCCCCCCCCCCCACTCGCATACGCGTGATTCGTGTAAGCATGCAAAGTCATAAAACGACATGTGGTTCGTCGTGTTGGAAATATGGAAACGTCAGACCGCCTGGTGGCCTCTATTCCTATCCCCGAGTAATGCCTCGGATAGCTCATTGCAGCCTCACATGCGAGGAATTATTCAGAACTCTAATCCCGCGCCTGCGAGCGAAACAGAGCTAGAGGGAGAGATATAATGCTCGGTGAGTCAACCTTGGTCGATCGAGCGCGTGATAAGAGCGATAAAAATGTGTGTCGTCTAGTCTAGACGATTACGCAATTTCCTGAAAAATCGCTACGCAGTCCCAAGGATCGCCTCAAGTTTTCTTTGCCCGTGACGTTTATGTGTGTGTGTGTGTGAGTTCCGAGAAGATTTTCCAATCGTTTGCACTCGGCCAGACAGCGATAATAGTAAGAACGATCATGTAATCACTGCGAGTTCGTGACGGCGTCGACGACAGGAAAATTTACGCTTAAATCCGCACAGTCATGCCTACGAGTCTATTCAAGAGGGGACATACCTTCAGGCGAGGAAAACATTGATTTTCGTGATTTTTTTTACGAGAACGATTTCTTCACTATTTTTGAGACTTAGGGTTTGTTTTATTACTACTTTTGGCTGTTACATAGTATTTTTTATTTTATTAATCTTCAACCCATCGACTGCACACTTCCGCCACGAACTTCTGACTTCATATGGGGTCGATCTGACCCCCGACGTTTTTCGGATCGTTGTATTTCGGTAAATATCCATTTTTTTGTAGCCAATGATCCTTATTTTCCGGCCCAACATTTCTGTTTGATAAAATAAAAATCATGTGCCCGAACGTTCGTTCAAAGTGGGAGATGCGTTGAAATAATATGTGCTTGCACGAAAAAAATCTTTTTTTCAAATTATATTTAATATGAGAAAAAGTTTTTCGAGGTTTTTAACGAGGAATGCTTGCAGATACGAAAAAAAGACAGTGTCGACCGTCTTTCCAAAAAGTATATTTTTTCGGAAGTTTGGGTAAATGTCTAGAACCGGGGCTCCTGACCAACAAGGGGTTCAACATTTTTTTCACCCAGCTGATATTTTACAGGGTACTTTTTTATGATTATACAACTCGGCGGAAGATAATTTCCACCTTTATTTTAACTCTTAGACATTTTTTGCTTTTTTAAAAAAATTCTAGACATTTACCAAAACGTATATTTTCCGAATTTTTTTACCCCAATGACTTATTATTATTCACATTTGCCACAATCGATTGAATCAAAAAAGATTGAATTTTCCAAAAGCAATAGCTACGTTTTGCGATTTGGAATTTTTTTTATTTTCAAGGACATTTAGGGTCATGTTTTAGACAATGGGGTAAGAAAGATTTAAACCGAATTTAAAAATCGGTCGATTAGTGTTTTGGCTATACCTACGTCACGCCAGTGTTGAAAATGCATTTTAGAAGACCGTGTCATACCTCCGCCATTTGTAAAAATGAAAAAAAATACCATACAATAGCCAAAAATAGTAATAAAACAAACCCTAAGTCTCAAAAATGGTGAATAAATCGTTCCTTGAAAAAAAAATCATGAAAACCAGCAAATTCTTTCGTCGCCTTATCCCTTCACGCAGGTGACTACCATCGACGTTATAGTGTCGCTATCTCTGCGGTACTTCATCAAGCGTCGCGTAAAGAAATCTTGCAGCTACAAAGATAAATAAAAATGGCCGCAACTCCAAGCTTAGCCCCGAAAACAAGCTTAGAATCACATAAAGCCTATATGCACACATGGAATAGCACTATGGAGTACGACAGATGTCACATTTCGAAGCTGGAACGATCACAACCAACAATACTCAGGACGGTGATGAACGCGCTGTGAGGAAATTCGCAAAGACCTTAAGGTGTAAACTTTATGATTGGCATCTTAATTGCGCATTAAGGTGCAAACATAGGATAGGATCCAAGTGCATCCAAAGCAGCTGGCAGTAAGTGTAACAATACTGCAACACCAAGACGACTAACAAGGAACACCCCTCAGGTGACACCCTTCGATTTTGTTGAAATTTGGATATGCTATAAAGTACCAAAAAGTAAGCGATACGTATTTTTTTTATCGGCGGAAAAACGGGTTTAAGGAGTGAAACGCACCCTCAAAAATGCAGATGTTTTTCGTTTTTCGTTGATAACGTTTTAACGGTACGAGATATAAAAAAACTTCCAATTGCAACAATGTTTAGTTTTTCGTGTACTATACATTGGAGATGAGAACGATAACGCTGTCGACGAAGAAAGAAAAAACCCCTATTTTCGAGGGTGCGTTTCACCCCTTAAAACCGTTTTTCCGCCGATAAGAAAAAATAAGTATCGCTTACTTTTCGGTGCTTTATAACATATGCAAATTTCAACAAAATCGAAGGGTGTCACCTGAGGGATGTTCCCTGTAAGAAAGAACATCAGTTTGGTGTCCTTCTCCGATGTTGTTGAAACCTTTTTATGTGAAAGAGTATCAAAAACTAAGAGACACGTATTTCTTCTTATCGGCGGAAAAGCGGTTTTAAGGGGTGAAACGCACCCTCAAACATGGGGATGTTTTTCGTTTTTCGTCGATAACGTGTTAACGGTATGAGATATAAAAAAACTTCAAATTGCAACAATGTTTATTTTTTCGTGTACAATACATTGGAGTCGCGAACAATAGCGTTATCGACTTAAAACGAAAAACACCCCTATTTTCGAGGGTGCGTTTCACCCCTTAAAACCGTTTTCCCGCCGATAAAAAAAAATACGTATCTCTTAGTTTTTTATGCTCTTCCACATAAAAAAGTTTCAACAAAATCGGAGGATGACACCAAAGTGATGTTTCTTGTAAGGAGCCATCCCACTGCCCTATACGCTGAATGAAGGTGCATCATCATATGAAGTGTCATCCCATCGGGGACTATCACACATAGATGCCACATTTTCTGGAAACGATGTACCATTTCACCGAATGTTCTACTGGACAAATTGTAAAGCGTATATGGAAAAATTAATCTACAAAAGATAAACAAATCGAAACCCCAATATGGTGAAAGCAAAAGCATTAGACCCAAAATACGAGAGCAATTATCCAAACTTATTGACTACCCAAATTTACTATGCAGTCTATGACCTGCCGCATGCGTATCACTGGACTACCTGCAGACCCTAGATACCCCGCAGAGGGATTGCCACTGCCACCCTTGCCGAATGCAGTGCCGTTTCGCAAATATATTTACACAAAGACACATGCAAGCTGTGGACAACCTGTGGTGATGAAGACAGCTACATTTTTACGGACTTTCCGTAGTTTATGTACAGAAAGTTCAGCTTTCAAACTGCACTTTCCGTGCAGTTCAGTCGAATTGCTTCCCGTTCTGTAGTCTGCGAACCAGCCATTGTCTACGCACCCACCAATGCAAGCATTGGCCTAGAGCAGCTCCGCTTCGCACAAGGCGATCGCCGAAGCTGCGCATCGATCTTCACCACTATCGGTCAGTCTATGATTGATGTCTTCACCCGTTGATCCGGAATAACAAATTAGCCGAATTTCCGAACAAGCTGAACCAGAGAGAACAATCTCTCGCCTTCCTTTCTTCTCCATTGCCTCCAGCAGAAGTAACGTAAAACCAACCAGCCCAACGTCACACAGCTACCCAATCACTTAAGGCGTTATACGCAGTTGGAAATTTCGAAAAATCGATTTTTTTATTCCATTTTCGGAATGTACAAATATGTGAGTATATTCCCTGAAAATTTCAAATCGATCCAGCGAATATTCTCGGAAATCCACACATATTTGTCAGGACGCTCGGAGCGCTACGAAGTAAATCTTAAGGATGTTGAGTCCCTATGAAACATGTTAATGTTAATTGTTCAATAAATAGCTTCTTAATCGTCATGAAATTTTTACACGACCTCCTGAATACTTCATGTAAAAACATACCAAATTTTCCGAATTCTATCATCATTACTTCAACCTCCTTAAGGGTTGAAATAAAAAATGATAAGAAAATTCTGAAAATTTGGTATGTTTTTGTATGAAGTATTTAAGAGGTCGTGTTAAAATTTCACGACGATTAGGAAGCTCGTTATAAAAAAATTAACATTTTGTTAAGAACAATTTTTAAAAGAAATAAAAAAAATTTATCAATAAACTTCGTTTTGTTTCCATTGCTTTCAGTATATTGTAGATATTATAAAATTGAGAGGTCAAAAAAAAAACTTATTGCAAAGTTACATCAGTTTCCATAAAACAACATTTAATTTGTGAATGTTAATTGTTCAATAACGAGCTTCCTAATTGTCGTGAAATTTTTACACGACCTCTGAAATACTTCATACAAAAACATACCAAATTTTCAGAATTTTATCATCATTTGCGATTTGGGACTCAACATCCTTAAATATGTGTGAACGACTGTTGAAACTTCAAACGCGTTTTTCTCAAAACGGTGTTTTCAAAGTCGGTGAGCACGATTTCTCAAAAACGGCTCAACCGATCGGTCTGCAATTTTAACACAACCTTGTCAGATATATTCTTCAGGTATTGATCGAAGGAATAAGATTTCCGATAATTATTTCTATTTTTTTCAACAATTTAACAAAAAAAATTTGGTCGAAAATCGAAATTGTTTCGTTCCGGAGCCACCATTTTGTCAAAAATTAAAATGTCAACTATTCCTTCGATCAATACCTGGATTCATCTATCCCCTAAAAGAATCTTTTTGGTTTTTTCATTTTAGATAATCCACACCGGAGACACTTTGCTCACCGCCGGACACTTTTGTTTCGGGGACCTCCAGGAGACTTCCTACAGGAGCAATGTTAATGAATATTTTTGAAAATAAAAAATGCCAATCTAAATCTAAAAGATGCCACTACACTGCCTAATACTTTTCGCTTTGCCCAAATGAAATGCTTTTCTAGAAAAAATTCGTGAAAAAATGACGTTTTTGGCCTTGCACCTGCGTACAACGCCTTAAGGCCTTAGGCCACTCTAGAGGCCGAAAAAATAGGCTTTTTGGGGATTTTTTTCAGAAAAACTACAAAATAAATCGAAATTACAAAAAAGGGTGTTTATCATACATATCAGTGACTGTATACAATAATTTTTTTGAAGCGATTCATTTCAAAATGGCGGTTGTGCAGCGTTTTTGCGATGACATCTTCGTTTTTCCAGGATCCACGGCCGGACAAACAGCTCCGGTAATTTTTGAATTATAATAAGCCAATGAATTGTTTCGATTATATATAATAATTGCTATAGAAGTACGTAGGATTTTTCCGATATATTGATTTTTGGCCAAATGGCTTCGAAATTGGAAAGTGTAAAAATTTGCCTAAAAAATCGTCACATAATTGTTAATAACAAATGAACTATGCAATATCAAAAAAATCCTCCGTACTTCCATAGACAATGTATTTTTCAAAATATATTCAACATTTCAAGTGAATCGGTTGAAAATTGTCTGAGTTATGTTTCCGGCCAGCGTCAAACGGACACGTCATCGCAAAAACGCTGCACAGCCGCCATTTTAAAATTGACCACTTCAAAAAAATTATTGTATACAGTCACCGATATGTATGACAAACACCCTTTTTTGTAATCTCGATTGAATTAGTAGTTTTTCTGAGAAAAAAAAATCCCCAAAAAGCCTATCTTTCCCCTGGAGTGGCCTAAGTGCTGAACATCAAACCGTCGCATCTTCAACTAAAATCGTCCACCCAACGTTTCGTCATCCCACAATCATTGGCTGATCGCAAATATTACCCATAGACCCAATAAAAAACAAATCAAAAGGTAATAAAAAAAAATCGGAAAAAAAACACATTTTCAACCGGAAACGAGAAAATAGCAAGAAAAAAAGCCAACAATAGGAAACTTCCGAAGGCGTGTGTTGGGGGGTCTTGCAAATTGTCGCAGGGAAGCTACGGGCTCGTCTGGCAGTATGAATAAAACCGGACAACCCTTGCTGTCATTTGCCTGCACCAGACAGCTGAAGAAACAACGTAACCGTCTGCATAACTTAAAAAAATGTATTTTCCATTCGTCACTGTCCGATTTGGTCAAGCCATTTACATTTTTATTTCTTATCGCACGTACTCGCGTACGTCAAGCACGAAATGAGTGGCTTGGCATTCACGGACATGTCCCCGTTATCGTCCCAAGACTCATAAGCTGTTGGCCCCCTCTCTCTCTCTCTCTCTCTCTCTCTCTCTCTCTCTCTCTCTCTCTCTCTCTCTCTCTCTCTTTCTCTCAACGTATTTGTCCTCCTTCACCCCTCATCCTCCGAATGTTAGCCTCCCTCTAATGACTCATCCGCTTACCGCGCACATACGGCTTGCTATATATATATATATATAATTCGAGGCAGGCCCAGACGGTGGCTAGACGGTGGTCCGATTCATTCCTCTTTCTCTCTGTCTGCCTACGTAAACCGAGTCGTCGGTGTCACCCTCTCCCCCCTCTACTCCCGCGTCGTACTGCACGATATATATATATAGTATATAGTAGTAATATAGTTATATATATATATATATATATATATATATATATATATATATATATGTATAGCAGGCCTCATTCGCGGTTCGTCCTCAATCCTCCGGCTCGTGCTTCGCCTTCGTACATGTATATGTTTATATTTCTATATATAAATATATTTCAATCCTTGTACTGATAATACGTATATACATACATAACCGTACGTGACCCAACGTCGAACCGCGAGTATAATCTCATTTCGTCGTTTCACACTTTCCCCCCGCCTTCCAACCTCCTCGTCACTCCGCCACTCGTTTCTACGATTACCCGACGAACATACGGATTTCTATCGACTATCGAGATTTTTTTTTTTTTTTTTTTTTTTTTTTTTTTTCGGTTGCGTATACACCCAGACGAGACTCATTGTGGATGAAAAATTGTATCGGGGAAATCCCACGATCAATGGACTAAAGTCGAAGCACGTAGCACTGACCTTACCTTCTTGACGTCGAGAGGGGGAAAAAAGCAAATTTGACGCGGAATCTTGGTTTTTTTTTTTTTTGAGCTCACGTTGATTCATAGGCTCGATATTTATAGAAAGATTCGGAGGCCGTTTGGGGACGCACTGTCGAGTGCTATTTGCCCAAAACAAGGTAGGTCTGAAAATGTTTCTCGAGTTCTCTATTGCTCCATCTATGAAAAATATTCGCCGAATTCCGATTTCTTTTTGTTGGGAAACGGTCGGTGGAAATAAGACGCGTCTCTTTTTGACACGAGGGTACGTATGTTGGGAGGCTGTGAAAAAAAAATCACCATAAAATACGGAAAAACACGGGCGCCGGCGGATAATGAAGTTTTTTTCGCGACGTTTGACGGTGGACACTCTCCAGCTCAAACGGTCCGTCCGAAATCTAAAAACCAAACGGGGCATTCAAGTTTAGAACAAATACGAGTCATTGACGATCGTCGATTTTTTTAATCTTTTTTTTTAGCCACGTCCCGACGAATTGAAACTCGAGCATACAAAATCTGTGCACCGAAGTCGTCATTTTTACGTAACTATCAGAAAACGAAGATCGATTTTCAAAAGGTGAGATCGTCAGAACGGTCGTCGTCGTATCTCCTGTCAATTTGGGAACAGTCCATCGAGTGGTTGTCGAGATATCATGTCCACTGACTTTGAAAACAGTGTTTTGAAAAGAAAAAACCCGTTTAAGGGGGGTCGAAAACGCGTTTGAGGCGGTCAAAAATGCCTTCAAGGGGGTCCATATAACGCGTACACGTTTTTTTGATATTTCTGCAAAAAGTATTTTTTTCGATTTTATGAACCTGTCACATGGGACGACCGCCATAAAGTTCGAAGTGTGATGCTGCTGCGGCAGCTCGCCCGGCCGACTGTTGGAAGCTGCACCTCCTTCAATTTTCGAAATACTTGAATAAAATTTTCACGGAATATAGCTAAAAGATGATACTATCGAATAAAAATATTTTTGGAAAAAGAATTTTTTTTTACCCACCTAGGTGTGGCCCGTTAAGTCACTATAATAGCAACAATAATAGTTACGATAATGATGAGCCTTTAATATTAGATTGAACACAATCATATTTTTTATCCTTTGCATTTGATTCGTTGAGTCACTATGTAGTATTAACCATATACATATATATATAATAAAATTAATAATAATCATTATAAAGATGATAATAGTTACGATAATGATGAACCTCTAGTATTGGGTTGAAAATTTCTATATTTTTTATCCTTTGCCATAAATTCCTTATATACTGCAAATATATTTACGAAAATACACATATATTGTAGTAAATTCTTCGATAAAAAAAAAGATAACGTACGAAGTTTAATGTGTTGCGTAGGTATACAGTGGAATCGTAAGAAGCAAGTCTCGGTTAACCTCGCGGTCCGGTTTTCGAATAACGTCCGACTCGGCGGGAAGAAGGCGGACGAGGGAAGCTCGAGAGGTCGGTTACCCTGAGGGAGAGAACGTAGGAGCAAACCGTGGCGCCTTCTCTCATATATATATATATATATATATATATATATATATATATATATATATATATATATATATATATATATATATATATATATATATATATGTATATGTATATGTATATGTATGTATGTATGTATAATATAAATAAAAAAATGGCGATAAGAAAAAAGAGAGTCGTGGCAAGGGTGATCGAACGTGTATGTATGTGTGTGTGTGAGAGAGAGAGAAAGAGGAAGAAGGTGGTCGAAAGAGGGTAAGAGACGGTGAGAAAAGACGACGGGGAAAAGAAGATCAAAGAACTGCGAAGTTGTGCAAACGGTGTCCAGTGCAGCAGGAGCCTCGTCGCATCTGCAGTCTCCGCACGACACACACACAAATGCAAACATATACACATTACATACAGATACAAGTACATACACACCGGATACAAACGCACTCGAGTGCATTCACAGAATCTCTGTACCTCTCCGGTTACTCTTCGAATTCTTCGACCCCCATTCCCCAACTCTCTCTCTCTCTCTCTCTCTCTCTCTCTCTCTCTCTCTCTCTCTCTCTCTCTCTCTCTCTATCTTCCTCCCTCGCCCTCTCTCCCTCCCTCCCTCCCTCTCGCCCTCGCCCTCCCTCCCGCCCTACCTCCCTCTCTACTCTACTCTACTCTACTCTACTCTACTCTACTCTACTCTACTCTACTCTACTCTACTCTACTCTACTCTACTCTACTCTACTCTACTCTACTCTACTCTACTCTACTCTACTCTACTCTACTCTACTCTACTCTACTCTACTCTACTCTACTCTACTCTACTCTACTCTACTCTACTCTACTCTACTCTACTCTACTCTACTCTACTCTACTCTACTCTACTCTACTCTACTCTACTCTACTCTACTCTACTCTACTCTACTCTACTCTACTCTACTCTACTCTACTCTACTCTACTCTACTCTACTCTACTCTACTCTACTCTACTCTACTCTACTCTACTCTACTCTACTCTACTCTACTCTACTCTACTCTACTCTACTCTACTCTCTCTCTCTCTCTCTCTCTCTCTCTCTCTCTCTCTCTCTCTCTCTCTCTCTCTCTCTCTCTCTCTCTCTCTCTCTCTCTCTCTCTCTCTCTCTCTCTCTCTCTCTCTCTCGCTCTCTCTCTCTCTTGCTCTCTCGCTCTCTCTCTCTCCTTCCGCTGCGTAAAGTCTCTCGCACAGGTATTTTTGATTACACATGCGTTATTTTTCGCGGTACATAACCGAGATTTATCTCGAATAATACTGCTCCGATAAAGTATTGAGTATAATAAAGCTTTTAGGGTTCAATAAGGGGACGTTAGAAAAACTTTTTGGTCCAAAATTCAAAATGGCGACGTTGAGATCGCCGACGTGTTTTTAAAAAAAAGGGATCATTGGTTTTTCCACCAAAACATTCATCAGGCGAAAACTAACTTTCATGATTTTTAGGTTGGGATGCCATTTTTAGCCGAAGTGACGAGCCGCAGAGACCTAATTTTTGTTTGGATTTGTTTGGGTTATCGAACAAATCCTCGTTTAGGTTTGTTTGGGTTATCAAACAATCTCACGCACACTTACACTAGAGATGTTGAAGAGAATAGTGAAAAATTGTGTTCTAACCTAAAAATTATGACACTGTCAAAAGAAGTTTCCTACATAAGTTGTTAGTTTTGACCTGACAAATGCTTTGGTGCAAAAAAACCGTTATGTTCCCTTTTTTTAATGTCGGCCAACTTAACGTCGCCATTTTGAATTTTGGACTAAAAAATATATTTTTTTAACGTCCCCCTTTAAACCCTAAAAGTTTTATTATCCTCGATACGAAGCAGTATTTTTCGAGATCAGGTGTAAGATTAAAATGGGACACCCGGTTACAAATGTTCGAATAGAAGTTTCCTTTCTCAAAATTTCATGCCAACCGTTTATTATAGTTTGCCATTTCGCGAGTTGTTTAAATGGAAAAAAACGTGAAATCAGCGTCGCGGCTGTCTATCGAAACCGGAGGAAATTCTTGGTGAATTTGTTTTTTAGAATTAACGTAATCATTTGTGGAAAATGGGGTTATTTTTTTCAGCGGCGTATAAGGGCCGTCATCCACTAAAGCAGAGATGAGCAGAGCTTGGAAGAAACAACCAATCAACCGCTTAATTCACGTCCATCGAAGCTGCGCGGGGCGATTTCGTTGGTTATTTTTTTCTAGCTCCGATCATCTCAGCTTTGGGGGATGATGGCCCCAAACGTTGGAGGAATTTCTTCAATATCACTCCCCAAATATGATTCAATAGTACGTAAGAACATTTCTAGCACGTGGAACCACCGAGCGATTGGACTTTTTGAGGAGTTTCGGGACGATGCAGCACCATTTTAATCAAATGTATACAGTAAATTCCTTGTCATATACAGATTGCACCCTCCAAATATTTAATCGATCGTCTACACCGTTTCTGTGAGATTGACAATTGAAGAAACACTTTTCAACATAGGGGAATGCCTAGGTTCATCGCTGAATGCCAGTTTTACGCGGAAAATAGTGTAAAAAAATGTTGAAAATGTTACTGTCAAATCACTCAGTACATTATGACACTGATCACGAAATTGTCATATTGTACTGATTGTGAGTGAAAAACTATCAAATCACTCAGTACATTATGAAAATTTCGTCTCCCTTTACATTATGACAATTAGATATCTTCAAATGTTAAAAAGTATTTTTTCAATTGTAAATTTTATAGAAACGGTGTAGACGATGGGCTCAAAATTTTGAGGGTGCGTTCAGTGAATGACAAAGAGTTTACTGTATAAATTTGAATCAAATGGTAGCACATCTTCAATTGTCCCAAAGCTCTTTAATGCAAAACTGCGTTTGTTTCGTCTCTTCGGGTTTTTTAATGCGGTTTATAAAATACGATATCATTCGAACATAAGAAATGAATGCAATAATTTATTTAATTGCCGACTCCAGAAATCTGCAACCGGCTTTTATTATAGCTATGACATAACGGGCGTTCCAGAGATCGCGAGCTAAATTTGTAATACCAATAGAACGCGAAATTTGAAAGCGAAAAGTCCCTATCCATTTTTCTCTACGTGGCACCGTTAGTGAGATATTGAGTAATTGGCCGTAGCCAATGCGCTGAGTCCAGCGCCTAAACGCGTAGTAGGAGGGAGTGGCCCGCGCGGAGTGGGGGCTATGCATGGGCCAATCGCTTGCTACGGCTTGATGACACGCGCGTCGCATTCGCTACCAATAATTCGCTAATTTCTGCCAAACGGTGCTTCGTAGAGAAAAATGAACAAATACTTTTCTCTGCAGAATTTTCTGATCTACTCATCCTGTAAAGCTCGGCTGTAACTGTGAGTAGACCTTGTACATGCGGATGGCGGCACTGCCAGCGGAAATAGTCGATGCTACGACACTCTCCCCGGTCTGCAACCGGCTTTGGGAAATATTGATCAGTGACTGGAGTAGTCAAGTTCAAGCTGCAAGAGCGGATTTCTCATTCAAATCGAATAGGGAAAAAATGATCCAAAGCTGCCATTTACATTTAAGTTCGAGAACTCAAATTGGGCGCGTTTTTTTATACCAATGACTATTGGTTGAAGGGTTTAGAGGTGAATTTTTCTTTGAAAACATCCTAATACACACACATACGTACATTTATTAGGACGTTGAATAAGTTCTCGCTGTTTTCCAACAGATGGCGTTGTGAGAACTCCATGCGTGTAGTTTAAGATGGTAACGCATCTATGAAGAAGTACTTTAAGCAGGCTTGAAACTCAGTATATAGTATGTCATTTCGCCGACGTGAAAACAACTTTTTTCATAGTGTTAAACATGTCAAATTGTTAGAGATTTTGATGTGTCGAATTGGAGGCATTAGATGATGAAGACCCATGCCAGACGTAGCTGAATTTGCAGAATTGATCACACAGCAGTTTCGGAACGTTTGAAAGCATTAGGAATGATTTTTAAAAATAAAGCATTAATTTTCACGAATTAATAGCGAGAACTTATTCAACATACCAATATATATGTATATATATGGGTATGTATATGTCATGTCGTCGTCTTCTCTCTCCCACTTCATCATCAACCTCGTTTCCCTTATCTTTTCCCAGATAGACATACACATTGACGTAGAGAACTCTCGTATGCAACGATAGCACATATACTCGACATCTCCCACAGGAGTCACGGCAATCCTGAAGATAGAGGCCAGAGATACGTTGTACCAAACGAGAACGTGCCTCACTCTCGCAATGCAGGATGTACACGTACGTAAATTGAGAGTTAAGACATCATCACCAAGACTTTCCTCGTATACCGTTACGACATGAAGATTGCGGGAAAAAAAGAGCAACTTCGAGTGAACTCGAAAATAAAACGCTGAACACGAGCTTCCATTCTTCAACAAGAAATCTATTACAGCCAAAGAATTTTTTTTCGCTCACGGCCTACTAGGACTTTGTTGTGAAAATATATTTTTTTATTTGCGTAAAGTATTCGTTAATGTATCCCAATCGAATAAATGCACATTCGATGCACATTCAGATGTGTAAAGTATATATTTGTATAAAAATGGATTTCTGTTCATACCACAAGTGTGCCTCAAATTGGAATTTATGATTATTTCGGGCGTGTGAAAAACATTTTTGAATCAATGGTATTTTTAATTGCAAAACGTATTATATTTTTTTATGTGTAGTGATTGTTTATTCTGGCATCAATACCCAGTGGTAAAGAAAATAAAAATGAAATATATAAATATATAAATTGGAAAGAAGATAGCATTATTTCAGCATATGAGAAACGCTGAGGCTAGCCGTCCGGTTATCGGACGAATAAGCGTATGTTATTCGTCCGGAGAGCGGCTGATTTCACGCGGTTCGCGCTGTACAACGCCCGAAAAACACAAACCCAAACAAAAGAAAGCCAAACCCAAACAAACCACTCCCAAATCAAACCCGAACAATACAAACCCAAACAAAACGAACCACCCCAAAAAAACCAAACAAAAATCAACCAACCCAAACCCAAACAAAACCAACCAACCCAAACCCAAACAAAAACCAACCAACCCAAACCAAATAAACGCAAAGAAACCTACCCAAACCCAAACAAAAAACAACCAACCCAAACCAAATAAACGCAAAGAAACCTACCCAAACCTAAACAAAAACCAACCAACCCAAACCAAATAAACGCAAAGAAACCTACCCAAACCTAAACAAAAACCAACCAACCCAAACCAAATAAACGCAAAGAAACCTACCCAAACAACCCAAACCCAAATAAACAAACCAAAACAAAACCAACCAACCCAAACCAAATAAGCGCAAACAAACCAACCCAAACAACACAAATCCAAATAAACAAGCCAAAACAAAACAAAATCCAAACATAACCAACCAACCCATTTCATTGGTTTATTTAGTAACTTGTTCGAAACGAAAAAAAGTGGCTCGTGAAAGGGATGTGAAAACGGTAAGAGGGTCATTGGTGGAAACAGCCATTGATTCTCACGAGAGACCGGCAAAAATTGGGTCGCGTCAGGTCGCGGCTCAATTAATTAGCACGATCGACCGATAAATGGGGAGCGCTAGGAGAGGCGGGGAACAGACAACGATGCCGAGACCGCCGTTGATTCACGCGATAGTTCAGCAAGGATCTACAGCCGCGAGAGGAAAAAATAAAGTGAGAATGAGGAAAACTAAAATAAAACTTTTCTATTATACAAACAAACGCACGCATGGCAAAGCTGTAACGTGTTTTGAAAAAAACAATCCGCAAAAGAAACCTTGCTAAAAACCCAAGATTGACGAAATTAAGGAACAATTACTTAAAACTAATTTTGGGTGCACATGAATATCGATATGAGGCGTGATACACATTGGCGAAGTATTGTAATGTCCGAACGCATAGAATAATCAGTAAAACGTGACTGGCCCGATGCGTGTTATAACGTATTGGTCCCGTGGGTGTCGTGAAGCTCGTTGTTGGCATTCGCGAGCTCGTGTCCGTATATCACGCATGGGAGAAGTGAGGGAGTGGTGAGAAAAAAGTGGTAGGTGTCGGAAACAAAATCGTCGTATCGCATCCCTCTTGCAGGCGTTACGAAAAAGGGTGAGGATCAGTCGGACGATGGTTGTTGGTTGGGTTGAACGCTGAGTCGAGAAACCAACAGGAAAGTGGGGTGACTACTGCTCTAAACGTACTCAGCTATAGACATAAAGGGCGTTGCAGAGATCGCAAGCTAACTTTGCAATACAAATAGAACGCGAACTTTGAAAGCGAAAAGTCCTTATCCATTTTTCTCTACGTGGCACCGTTACTGAGATATTGAGTGATTGGTGTTAGCCAATGCGCTGAGTCCAGCGCCTAAACGCGTGGTAGGAGGGCGTGGCTCGAGCGGAGTGGGGACGATGCATGGGCCAATCTCCTACTACGGTTTGATTACACGCGCGTCGCATTTGCCACCAGTAATTCGCCGATTTCTGACAAACGGTGCTTCGTAGAGAAAAATGGATAAATACGATTCTTTGCAGAATTTTGCGATCTACTTATCCTGCGAGGCTGGGCTGTAACTGTGAGTACACCATATACATACCAATGGTGGCACTGCCCGTGGAAATGGTCTCTCTCTCTATTGCGGATCATGTTTTACTCGGGCCAGACATACCCGAGGCGGTTTCTGCCCCTCTCTCTCTCTCTTTCTCTCTGTCTCACTTTTCATCTTTCTCCTTCGCTCTCTCCTACTGATTCTCTTTCCGTCTTCCCCCTTTCTCTCCCGACTATGTGCCGATTCTGGCGCTGCATAATCTCCATTTCCGCATGTTCTCCCTCCACCTCCCTCGGGCTCTGGTCTGTTCCGCAATGTTGGTACTCGGTTTTTCAAAAGACGGAGAGAAAGGGAGACACGTCTGGCTGATCGGTACGTCCCCTTCTCACTCCATCTCTCTATTTCTCGCTGTCTCCCCCTCCCTTGTGAAAAAATATTCCAGGTCAACGAAATCGATAATTAGCAAAACGCCGCGATGACTGAAGTCCATCTGTAGGTGTAACATCCCAATGGTCGCGAAACAATTATGCGAAATTATTTTCAATTTTACTATTTCGTTGAGAAGCATACCGTTGATGGAATGCGAATCAAAGTATATAATATTAAATCCTACTGAATCCAGTATTTCAAAAATTGAATCTATGCTCCGGTTATCACGTATCGTTGTTTAATTAAATTAAAAATATTCAACATATACAATATGTTGTATATTTTTATTCAGCTTCAGTTATGATAGTCAATTTTTATTGTGCATTGCTTACGATTTTGTATTTTGTTAAACCATCGCTGTAAGTTTTGCATTTAATTAAACGATAGCAGCCCGAAATTATTTGGGTATATATACAGTATTGAAAAAGTGGATTTGACTAAACTAAGATCTATTCCAATTAAATGAGGGTTGTTCGTTGTTTCGCTGACTATTACGATCATAGAATCGTAATAGGCAGTTATTACAAATAGTTGTTGCAAATAGTTACAAATAGTTGACACAAATAGTTACAAACAGTAACTAATAGTACAAATAGTAACTAATAATTTACAAAAACTATTTTTGTAATAAATAGTTGTTACAAAATAGTATTTCAGGATAAAGAAAATGTTCCTGCCATTTTGGGCACTTTTTGTCGAATTCTCTCTCCCGACAAAGGGGTTAAACGAATCGATACATTTGAAATAAATCTCTGGAATATTAAGGATGTTGAGTCCCAAATCGCAAATGATAAAATTCTGAAAATTTGGTATGTTTTTGTATGAAGTATTTCAGAGGTCGTGTAAAAATTTCACGACAATTAGGAAGCTCGTTATTGAACAATTAACATTCACAAATTAAATGTTGTTCCATGGAAACTGATGTAACTTTGCAATAAGTTTTTTTTTGACCTCTCAATTTTATAATATCTACAATATACTGAAAGCAACGGAAACAAAACGAAGTTTATTGATAAATTTTTTTTTATTTCTTTTAAAAATTGTTCTTAACAAAATGTTTATTTTTTATAACGAGCTTCCTAATCGTCGTGAAATTTTAACACGACCTCTTAAATACTTCATACAAAAACATACCAAATTTTCAGAATTTTCTTATCATTTTTTATTTCAACCCTTAAGGAGGTTGAACTAATGATGATAGAATTCTGAAAATTTTGTATGTTTTTACATGAAGTATTCAGGAGGTCGTGTAAAAATTTCATGACGATTAAGAAGCTATTTATTGAACAATTAACATTAACATGTTTCATAGGGACTCAACATCCTTAAAATAAAACAAAAAATGCTACTACGAAAATCCTCGTCGATTAAAATAAAGAAGAGTCAACTCAGCGCATTCAGTTGATTTCAATGAGTCTCTTTTATCAGTGTATACACATGGGAATGGAAAAATTGCAAACACCGTTCGAACCTGCAACGAAGTCGACGACGAGACATTCATGGTCAATCTCCGGTAGACGGTTTTATCAGTTTTGCAGATAGTTTGCGTACACACACGGCCAGACATAAAAAATAACGTGACGAAGCACGGCAATGGTGACGGCGAACATGCGTCTTGCGTGTGCTGCGCAAGTACAAATCGCTGTCAAGGCGAGACAGCGTGCAGCACGAGAATAAAAATCAATCATCGATAATAAATCGTGAATCCGGTTCTTTGTAAGATAACAAAGTTTCCGATAGCTGCACTCGAGTGCCTCTATCGCAAGCTAACAAAGACGTACCCGTTTTTTTACTTTCCTTCGTTTTTTCTACACTACGATTCTGTCGGCAAAAATCGTAGGCTCGATGACACATCGCGTTATAAAGAAGAATCGTCTATCACGTATCGGCAAATGGCCGATGGCGGATATGTAACTTTTCGATAAATAATATACGGTCGGTATTTCATTCGTACAACTATTTCAATCCGGTTCTCAATTTCTTATCGAAATTCCGTGCGTAACAATTATTTTCCGCGGCATTTTTGAGACGCACAATAATGACGAAATCATCGTCAAAATGGTGATTTACCGCGTTACCCCCACTTGTAGCGCAAGCAAAAAGGCCTTTTTCATGAATTTTTTTAAAGAAAACTACAAAACTTTTTTAATTGATCAATATACCATCTTAAAGAATACATCTTGAAGAACTTTCAGTAATTTTTTTATTGAAAAATATTACATTGTTTAGTGGCAAATGGCCGTCAATGAAATAATGTTTTTATATACACGGTTTGCGGTGACCAACATTGCGGCGAAGTGGATCATCCGAAAAAAAAATGCGGATGGATTTAGTCAAATATAAGTATAAACTAGTCTTTAATCGAAGGATTTTAAAAAATATTCATTTTTCACAAAATGGCGGACAGTCAAAGTTAATGGTTCGATTTTAACGAAAAAAAATGGCCGTTTTTTGGCTATAAAACGGCCATTTTTTTCGAAAAAAAAAAATCGAACGATTAAAGACTACATTTTTATGTATTAAATAAGCCTGCAAAATTTCAAGAAGATCGGTTCATTAGTGTTCGAGTAATCTTGGTCACCGACTTCAGAAATGCCATTTTGAGGAAAACGCGTTTAAGGTTTCAATTTCAGTTCTTCAATTCACGGATTCTTCTCTTTCAACGCTCATATCTCAGTCAATTTTGTTCGGATCGACTTGAAATTTTCAGGACATATTCTCAAATACTTATACTTCAAAAAAATGCAATAAAAAAAATCGATTTCTTCAAAATCGCTAGTGGGAGTAACCCCTTTAAAAAATGATAGAAGATCGAATCTAATTTTATTGAAGAATTAAAATTTTTTAAAAATGTTACCATAGGATAAGCTCTATTTTCGTGATTCAAACGTAATCGGTCATCATGTATGTGTGTGTCTCATCTTCCATGATTTTAATGCTTGATGGAAGCGTTCGCCATGTACTTCCATGGCGGAGCCAAGACTTTCTGCAAATTTATTTTGATCCTTCACGGAGAAAACAGGGGCCTCGAAGTTTAGAATTAATACTATGCTTCTAAAAAAAATATCATTGAATATCAAAAAGTATTGAATGGAAGATAAAAATTGTAACTATGGTATAGTAATAATGAAGAAATTTTAATTTTAACCTACGATATGGCACGTAAACTGATACAAATAATACATTTTATTCAGCATATTGTGATTTTTTGTAGTATTAAAAAAATATTTTGCCCACGTGATTGGAACAATTAGTTTCCAGTATTCTACAAAAAGTACGGTATAAAGAGTCACATTTTACTAATAACTTCGTAATATTTTTCGCTATACGCCGAAGATTTATGCTATGCGTATAGTGAAATCTATACATACACGAACATTCATGCTATACGTATAGTAAAATCCATATGAAAATATAGCGTGTAATAAAGGTTGCTATTTTACAAAACACGCATTATTTTTACTATACAGCATATAGGAATCGCGCCCATGCGAGAATAGTTTCAAATGTAATATGCACGCATCATTTTTACTATGCGGTACGATAATCATTTTTACACTTCTATAACAAGTCTTAGAATTCCGAAGTGGCAGTAAACTGCTATACTCTTCTAGCACGGAATATTAGAATTCTGGCAACCAGTGTTAGAATTTGAGGCCCGATTTTTCTCCGTGTTCATTTCGATCTCGAAATAAATCGAAAAAAAGGACTTTTCACGAAATCCGCCATCGTTTTTCCAAATTTTCGAACAACATACTCTCCGCATATATAACAAAATGTATTAGGGTTGTTCGAACGAGCTCGCATTCGCTTTTCTACCGTCGACATATCCCAGAATTTATTTATAACGGCAAATCATTTTTTTTTAAATTCAACTAACTGCCAACGACACTACCTATGAAATAAAATTTCATTTAAAAACCCTTTGTAGTAACTTGAAATATAAGTTGGTATAAGTCTCGCCAGTAGTAATTTGACGAAAACTCATACAAAGTATATAGGCACCAAGAATTATTTTTTTACCTGATCAGAATATCATACACTGTAAAAAAAGATATGAAATTTACAATACATTTAAGATACAAAAGAATTGAATTTTACAAACTCAGTAGATGAAATTAAATTTGAAACACTTGTATCGTAAATTTAAAATAGGAACATGAAATTCTAACGTGGATATAGAATTTAATAGATGGAACATGGAATTTCAAAGACAAGTTTGTAAATTTGTGGAAAATGTATTGCATTGACCCGTGTCTTCAATTGAAAATTACCACAGATGTATGATAAATCAACTATAAAAAACAGAGCATTGAAAATACAAAACAAGTTTGAAATTTATTTACAGCTGCCTGAAAAATATAATATATGTGAAACTGAATTTTACGACACGTACAATGCATGATCACAACAGATTTATTTAAAAGTGCGAAACTGGAATTGAAAAAAGAATTCATAAACGCTGATGAAAATCACATGAAACAACGTGAAAATTATATTAAATTTACACTACATTTAAGGGACAAAAGAATTGAATTTTACGAACTCAGTAAATGAAATTGAATTTAAGACACTTGTACCGTAAATTTAAAACAGGAACATGAAATTCTCACGTGGATATAGAATTTAATAGATGCAACCTGGAATTTCCAAGAAAAGTTTGCAAATTTATGGAAAATGTATTACATCAACCCGTGCCTTAAATTAAAGATTACAACAGTTGTATATTAATTCAAATATAAAAATCAGAGTATTGCAAATACAAAACGCGCTCAACCCACCTCGGCCGCTCGCGGCGATCGATGGTCGCGCGTAGTTCGCGTAGCGCCCGAGGGACGGCGCCTTGTTCCGTACTTTCCCATAGCCACTCGCAGCTTCGGTCGGGCATATAAACCGACCACCGGCTACGATCGTCCTGGGAAAAACGGACGCGTTTGCAACTCGTGCACGCGTCGGAGAGTGTCACAAATTCGTTACCTCTCCATATCCACGCCAGAGTCGCAGTTCTTGAACTCGCCTTTCCGGAAGGAAATTATTTTTCCCTTTTTACGCAGCCAGGTGTTGAAGGAAGAAATTTCACAAAACCCACCTTTTTTATCTCTAGCTCCCGTCGAGGAGGATAAATACGAGTCACATTTTCAGTGGCCTTAATTATCAATTTCTGAAATAAACTCAATACTTAGGATCAGTAATTTTAATACACACCCTTATGTTGATATTAGCAAATGGTTCTTGAATTTAATATACATGGATGTGAACATTTTTTTACACGTGCATTATTTTTCAAACGCACTAGTATATTAATATTACGGGGCTACACTTTTATTTTTAAAATAACCTGCTTTGGATTTTCAAAATATTATCTGAAATTTCATAAACGGCGTCCGCATAAAAACATCATACACTTGTGTATTAATTTTTATACAGAAGCTTTTTACAGTGTACATTAAAGGTAATACTTTGGTTCTGTGAAATTAATACACACCCGTATGCTGATATTAGCAAATGGTTCTTGAATTTAATATACTCTCGTATATTGATATCGCCAAATGGTTCTTGATTTCAATATACTTGGATGTGATTATTTCTTTACACGTACATTATTTTTCAAACGCACAAGTATATCAATATTACGGAGCCACACTTTCATTTTTCAAATAACCTGTTTTGGATTTTCAAAGTCGTATCTGAAATTTCATAAGCGGTATCCGCATAAAAACTTCCTACACTTGTGTATTAATTTTTATACAGAAATTTCTTACAGTGTAGAAATAAATACTACAGATATTGAAAAAAAAAAGAGAGAGAGAGAGGGCGGGGGAAGAAGATAGACGAAGTAGGATAGGAACGCCGTCCTCGGAACCGGGAAGTCCCGGGCGAGTGTCCAACTCGTGTTACTATAGGGATACGCACGAGTCGATAAGCAGCCGTACTGGCGAAGGTTTCGTGGCAGAGAGACCAGACTCGGAAAAGCGAGAGGCCACCGGGGAAAGGAGAAGAAGAAGAAGGAAGAATCGTGATGAAGAGTCAAGAATACGCGCGGACACACACATGCACACGCACACACACACACACACGCACACACACACGCACACACACAAATGTATGTACGTATGTAAGTACATGAATGATAGAGGTAGCGAGTGAGAAGAACACTGCAAAAACAAGTGTGTTGTTTTCATGCACTTTACGTGTGTAAATAGCTGTAGACACGTTTTACACGTTTTAACGTGTGTAAAAAATGACGGTGTAAAAATAACACGGATATATGCGTTCAAACAACACACTTACGTGTGTTATTTTCTTGCACGCGTTAAAATGTGCAAAAAGTGTCTGCAGCCATTTACACTTAATTTGTGAATGTTAATTGTTCAATAACGAGCTTCCTATACAAAAACATACCAAACTTTCAGAATTTTATCATCATTTGCGATTTGGGACTCAACATCCTTAAAGAGCACGGCGGAGGCGGAGATTTTATTACGTCCTAGATAAAGTTTCGGACAAATAAGAAACATCGACGACCATTATAGATGAGGTTGAAGATTGCACCGTTGGAATGCAACGAAAATTTTTATTTCTGCATTCCTAAAATTTCTTTTGAAAATTGTTGCCTACAAATATACGTCGACCATTATTACAGATATTTATTGAGCAATTGAGATATGAGTCTATAAAAAAGAATCTTCTATAACTATGGAAAACAAAATATGGAAACTATGGTAGCTAAACTATGGAAAATAAAATATGGCAAAAAAATATGGAAAATAAAATGTAAAAAAAACTTTCGTTGCGTTCCAACGATGCGAACTTTAACACCACCATAATAGATCACCAGATCTAGGGCACAGTCACTGGAAGAGGAATTTAAAAAATACCGAATAAAAAAGGCTAGAAACGGAACACGAATATAGTAATGGTAATAGTAGGAAATATCATATGATGATAGGAGGCGTAGATAAATTACGTAACGCATAATTTCCAAAATTTGTCTATCCGTCAAATTTGCGCAAAGAAAAAGCTACTTTTTGTACAAGTTATGGAATTACAACTAAGAAAAAGCTCCAAGTTTCGTTAAAATATTTCTTCACGCTTGCGTGCATGGAGACTAAAGTCAAGGAGCCCAAACGCATATGGCGGAATCGTCGAAAAGTGGATCGTGAAAGTGATGAAAGATATTGTAGTGCGAAAAATATCCGCAAGCGACACCAGCGCCTGGTACGGAATAGGATAGGTGGTGGATAGGATAGGTACGTGAGGACCGGCTTAACAGTGTTTGTGACATACATACAGTCACGTATTACTGTCAGTCACTATATATGTGAGTATTACATATATGTCAGTTACATATAGTTTACGCAGTTTACGCTGTTACGCATCGTTGAGTGGTATTTCGATATTAAAAGTATTTATAAAAGCAAAACAGAAAAAAACCATCCAATAAAGGTAAGAACTGAACCTTAATATTATGTTTATGCAATTAATTCTCGAATTAGCAAAAATATTGACACATATTGACATCGGCAAGTACAACCACATGTTGATTCATTTTGTCAAAGCGTTTGTATTTTTTTTTATTGCATGATATCGTCGCCGAATTTAATTATAATTGCCATTAATTTTAATGCTGTTAGAGATTTCTTTGATATACAGCAAAAATGTAATGCATGATGCTTGGACAAAAAAACGTTTTTTCGGTTAAATATGCGAATCCTTTAATATAAATACCCCTCGCTCCCATTTCGTTATAATGTACGATTTGAAAAAAATATTTTTCTTGGAAATCCAGTATGCAATATTCACATTATGGCTGTTTAATCGTACATGTCACCGTATAAAAATAAAACATTTACAGTATAGATCACCTCCAAGTAAAAAAATTACTGAAATATTATCATTTCATAATTTAAACAAAAGCATATCAATATTACTCTTCAGTATTACAAGCTGCGCTAATAAGAAACAAATATACGACAAATTGCGGATCGACGATTCAAAATCACCGCGCGGACGGAGTCCGCAGTGGTAGCGCCGCCAGGCGGGTACAATCCGCGGATCGTTCGTCACTTTCACAACCATTTCGCCAGCATTGCGTTTGGGCTCCTTTACTCTAGGCTCCATGCTTGCGTGGTTGAAGAAAAAAAATAATCGATCGTATCAGTTCGATTATTTTGGATCAGATTTTATCTCGGCTACGCCGATGCAGACGAGTGAGAGAATCGTCGAAAATATTCAATTTCAGAACAGTCCTGTCTTCGGATGAAAATGATACATTGAATTGCTTACCGTGCTCGCAACCATACTGCCGTGCCGTGGCAAAATAATTCAGTGAACAGCAACGGAGCGAGAGCGAGAGAATGAAACGTGGGAGAGAAAGGAGCAGAGGTAAAGCTGGACCGTATAGAGGAATGAGGATGAGATTTAGGAGGCGCAAAGAATAAAGAAGGGGAGGAGACCTTTGTGGAAGCTGAGCCACGAGACTTGACGCTGCAGCCCAGCACTGAGATATGATAGCCGGTTATCATACATCCCCCGCCACAATTTATTCCTCCTATCCACCAGCCTCGGTCTTGCTCCTTCTCTCTACGGTTCTGTACCTCGCTCTCTCCCTCTCCATCTCTTTCTCTCTTCTCCCTCCCTCTTTATATAGGCGATTCTACCGAAATGATCCCTTTGCAGAGACAACGAAATTGACAAACGAAATATTTCATTTTTTCATTTAAAAATTGCTATTGACTTCGGTTCTAATCGATACGATACAATTCCCTATGGATCACACTGATTTTCAGTTTTCAGAGATTCATCACGATCGAACGATATAGTAGGGCCAGAGGAATTATGCAAACCTTTTCCTGTCAAGTTTTGGGTGTAGTTCCGAAAAGACCATACCTCTGATTAATTTGGAATCTCGTGTACCCGTGTATTTTGACTCGCTGATTGCGAATATCAGAGTGAAAATACTCGCAAATTTGATTCTTAAGGTCAACACTCACGAAAACTGATTTTTCAACAGCTTTTCTGTTTTATTTTCGTATATATTCATTTTAGAGAAAAATGTTTCTTACAAAAGTTATAGCCTATGAAAATGTTGATCTTTTATGTTCTATACAGTTTTTATCTAAAACCATTCCGTTTCGAGAAAAATGGGATAATGGTCCAATAAGTGAAAATTGCTAGCTCTATGAGTTTCGATATTATCTACTTACGTACTTTACCGCGGGAAAGTTGGAGTCTAGTCTTTAAAGTGCATGGTTTTTTTTCTTTTTTGTTTTTTATTTTTTTTCTTTTATTTCAGTTTCTTTTTGTATTATATACTATCTTTGCATTTTTTTGTGATTCCGTCAATTGTAAAGTGCATTTTTTTTGCTTTTTCGTTTTTTTGTCTATTTTTTTTTAATTTTTTCCTTTTATTTTAGTTTCTTTTTGTATTATATACTATTTTTGCATTTTTGTTTGGGTTTGGTTTTTTTCGTCGGGCTTGCTTGGGCTTTTTTGTTTAGATTTGGGTTTGGATTTTTTTAAATGGTTTTGTTTCTGTTTGAATTTGGTTTCTTCGTTGGGTTTTCGTGGGCTAATGAACATTACCTATATTCTCGCTGTTACCGATCCGTTACTATAGATAAGTAGATAATATCGAACCTAATGAAGCTAAGCAATTTTCACTTATTGGACCATTATCCCACTTTTCTCGAAATGCAACGGTTTTAGACAAAAATTGTATGAAACATAAAGGATCAGTATTTTTATAGGCTACAATCTTTGTAGGAAAGATTTTTCTCTAAAATGAATATTTACTAAAATAAAACAGAAAAACTGTTTTCAAAAATCAGTTCTCGCGAGTGTTGACCTTAAAAATCAAATTTGCGGGTATTTTCAATATGATATTCGTGATCAGCGAGTCATAATACATAGGTATACGAAATGCCAAATTAATCAGAGATATTGGCTTTTCGGAACTTCATCCCAAGTTTTTATTGGTTCTCTGTGAAATATCCGTAGATTTTTTTTTATCTTACAGGAAGGAATTAAGCAAATGTCCAATGGTTTCAAGGAACATCTTTACCGATATTTTTGAATTTCTAGTTTTGGAATTTCCAGCTTGCTAGTGTATGCGAAGTCTGGATAGTTACACTCCAGAGGTAACTATCCAGTTACACTCCAGAGATGATTTCCATACTCAAAATACTGAGAAAAAAAAGGGACAACGACGATTTTTCTCCCAAATCTGTTCTGTAGGAAGATTTCGAAATATTCCAAACTGCTGTATTCCAAAAAACCCACAAAATAATCGAACAGCGTCAGCCGAAAAGTCCGGTTACATTTACGGCGTTACCCCCACTTGTAGCGCAAAAAAAGGCCTTTTTCATGAATTTTTTTAAAGAAAACTACAAAACTTTTTTAATCGATCAATATACCATCTTAAAGAACACATCTTGAAGAACTTTCAGTAATTTTTTTATTGAAAAATATTACATTGTTTAGTGGCAAATGGCCGTCAATGAAATAATGTTTTTATATACACGGTTTGCGGTGACCAACATTGCGGCGAAGTGGATCATCTGAAAAAAAAATGCGGATGGATTTAGTCAAATATAAGTATAAACTAGTATTTAATCGAAGGATTTTAAAAAATATTCATTTTTCACAAAATGGTGGACAGTCAAAGTTAATGGTTCGATTTTAACGAAAAAAACGGCCGTTTTTTGGCTATAAAACGGCCATTTTTTTTTTTTTCGAAAAAAAAAATCGAACGATTAAAGACTACATTTTTATGTATTACATAAGCCTGCAAAATTTCAAGAAGATCGGTTCATTAGTGTTCGAGTAATCTTGGTCGCCGACTTCAGAAATGCCATTTTAAGAAAAACGCGTTTAAAGTTTCAATTTCAGTTCTTCACGGATTCTTCTCTTTCAACGCTCATATCTCAGTCAATTTTGTTCGGATCGACTTGAAATTTTCAGGACATATTCTCAGATACTTATACTTCAAAAAAATGCAATAAAAAAATCGATTTTCCAAAATCGCAAGTGGGGGTAACCCCTTAAAATGATAATTTTGGGAGAACCACCCATATACGTAAAACCGTTACCCGGTGTTTCGAGCATATGCTATCTCTCAGCCGGTTTCTCTCACGCCCAGTCTCGTTGTACTTTCCATACTCTCATCTTCCTCTTTTCCACTTGGTTTATCTGCATCTCCACACACTATCACCGATCCTTGCCCCTTTCCTTCTTCGCCTTTTCTCTCCTCTTTATCCTCCCACCTTGGCTCTCGCTCTCTTGCGCTTTTCCTTTCTCTCCTTGTCTCATCCCCCGTCTATCTCCGCTTGCCCTCGACTCGCCGTTCTACTCCCCTCTGCTCTTCCGCACGTATACGTGTCTGCATAGCCGCGAAGTTCCCTCGATCGCCAATTCCAACGGCCTCCCTTCCCTTTACCGTCGAGGTCTCCGCGTCTCGTCGTGCTCCTCCACCATCCCTGGTCTCGTGCTTCGTCCTCGTGAACCCTGGCACTCTCCACCTCCCCGAGCCCTTGGGCTTGCGCTCCTCTCGCTCCCCTCGCCCCCCCCCCCCTCCGATCTCCCTTGCTCGTGCCCTTAACGTGTCTCTTTCTCGCCCTCCCGCTCGGGCCCCAACAACCTCCCGTCTAGACGGCGCGCACACAAGCGCACTTCCGACGTCGTTGGCGCAACGACTATGAGGCTTTGCCGTTTACTCGTACGACGTTCTGCATGTATAGACACCAGAATTCGGCAGCAGACATTACTTTTGTCGTTTCGTTACCCGTTAACTACAATTACTGTACATAACTGCAATATTTAGTCATCAATTACAATTACGGGAAACAATTATACATTTTTATTTGTCAATTACATCTACTATAAATAATTGTAATTTTGTGATTATCAACTACGATTACTCGGAATAATTGTAATTCTTTCGTTGCCAAATAAAATTGGTTGGAAAAATTGTAATTGTTTTGCTGCTTACTACAAATACTGCGATGAATTGTATCAATTACGATTACTGGAAAAAATAGTATTTTTTGTATTATTCATTACGATTACTTGGGAAAATTGTTACTTTTTTATATCAATTACAATTTTCTTAGGATAAACCCTTTAACGCATCAAAGACACTTTTCACAAGTCTTCTTTTCGACGTGATTATTTACCATGAAAATGTCGGGGAAAAAATTCCTAAAGTACTCTGACGACTATTTTCAAGGCCGCTTTTTCGAATGGCTAAAATAATTTTTTATACAATATTTTTGCTAAATAAGTTGAGAAAACACGAACTTTTAAGGGGCTCCCACTTGCGATTTTGAAAAAATCGATTTTTTTTTATTGCATTTTTTTTTAAGTATAAGTATCTGAGAATATGTCCTGAAAATTTCAAGTCGATCCGAACAAAATTGACTGAGATATGAGCGTTGAAAGAGAAGAATCCGTGAATTGAAGAACTGAAATTGAAACTTTAAACGCGTTTTTCTCAAAATGGCATTTCTGAAGTCAGTGACCAAGATTACTCGAACACTAATGAACCGATCTTCTTGAAATTTTGCAGGCTTATTTAATACATAAAAATGTAGTCTTTAATCGCTCGATTTTTTTTTCGACAAAAAATGGCCGTTTTATAGCCAAAAAACGGCCGTTTTTTTCATTAAAATCGAACGATTAACTTTGACTGTCCGCCATTTTGTGAAAAATGAATATTTTTTAAAATCCTTCGATGAAAGACTAGTTTATACTTATATTTGACTAAATCCATCCGCATTTTTTTTTCCGATGATCCACTTCGCCGCAATGTTGGTCACCGCAAACCGTGTATATAAAAACATTATTTCATTGACGGCCATTTGCCACTAAACAATGTAATATTTTTCAATAAAAAAATTACTGAATGTTCTTCAAGATGTGTTCTTTAAGATGGTATATCGATCGATTAAAAAAGTTTTGTAGTTTTCTTTAAAAAAATTCATGAAAAAGGCCTTTTTTGCGCTACAAGTGGGGGTAACGCCTTAAGTGACATTTTTTTTTCGTTTTGAATTTCGGAAGTCTTATCGGATTATTTTCTCACGATAAAGTGCTCTGAAGGTGTCCTCGATAGTTGTACTTTCGACATATGCATACATTTTTTTCTCCAACTCTCCTGCAAAATAACGACGAATAGACTAACAAATTTTCTCGGTTTTTGGAGTATTCAAATGTTGTGATCGGAACGAGTCTTCTACAGTCAATATGTAAATTGGCTATGGTTACCAAAGTTTTTCGGGTAGCTAATCAAGAATTCGACATTATTTTTGAAAAATTAATTTGTTTAAACAATTTGCTTGACCAGTCAATGTGACTATGTAATCTGCATATGGTTTCCGATGTATTCTGGGTCGCTTGTTTCGAATTTGACATTACTTTTCCAAAACTGAATTGTTTAAACAATTTTTTTCAACAAATTATGAAAAACAATTTGAAAAAATTTTCAACGCAATCTACTAGAAATAGTACTCGTATAATAATTATATCAGTAAGTCAATTTTCTAAAATAATTTTTGTCATCAAAAAAATTGTTCGAACAAATTTATTTTGTAAAAATAATGTCAAATTCTCGACAAGCGGCCCAAAAAACATAGGAAAGTATGTGCAATTCACATAGTCACGTTCACTGTTCAAATTTGTTTAAACAAATTAATATTGAATATACAGTACTGTCGGTGGCAAACGCAAAACTATTCTAGCCATATTGAGAAAACAATCTTCGATTATCTTACCATATATTACCATATGTTTATTGTGTGTTTCGAATATTAATATAATACATATCTATTATTATATTAAACATGACTCAATTTTTTTCCCTCTCTTAATTCAATCCTTAAGGCTTCGTTTTTACGAGAAAAAAAAACGAGATATTCATTTCGATGTTTAGAATTCTCACAAGCAAAAAAAAACTAATGAAACCACATATTTTACTATTACTGATAGTAATTTTAATAATTTCTAATTTAATTACGGTAAAGTAATACAAGGCGATAAATGACGGCGAGATTTCGAGAGAGCACGTCGGAGAGTGTATGTGAGAGAGAGAGAGAAAGAGGGAGAGAGACAGAGAATTGTCGCGGTGGCGCATGGTCCGTCGTCAAAACACAGTCTGGCGTCGAAACAATCTCGCGCGCGCAGTTGTGCATGACACGCCGTGTGACCTTGGCCGAGGGAAGGTCAACCAGGCGTGCGAGGCGCGGCTGTTGGAATCGCGCACGGGGGACTCATTGCGAGAACAGCGCTCAAGCGGCGCACTTTTGGACCGCTCAAAAGCTTGCAACCGAACTGATGACGCGTAGCGCGTCTTACGGCTTTTCAGGTTCGAATTTATTCAAATGTAAACGCAATTTACTTAATTTCCTTTAGACAGAATTTACTTGAATTTATAGCAGCTTCAAACAGCTGTAATGTCTAACCCTTAATTTTTGCTGTGATCAGAGACCGAAAAATGGAAAAAACAATTTTTCAAAAATCATTCACACACTTAAACTCTAAGAATATTGGAAGAACTGATGAAAGAATGTATCTGTATATCGTTGCAAATTTTCTCCTCTATCGAAATGGTCATAACAATATTTATCGTAGGGTGAACCGTTTCGCGGATATTTTATAAAAACAGTATTCCAATATGGCGGCTGAAACCAAACCCCCCCCCTCCCCCGGCCGGTCGGGCTAATTTGATGTTCCACTCGGAGCGACTCTGCTCCGCCATTTCCTGAATGATCATTGCGTCTATATGAACTCACCAGAGATGTCGCTAGGAGTCGGACTAAAATTTCGCGAGAATTCCGACGCCATTGCGCTGATACAAACTCCGTCGCACGCACCGACCACTTCGTAATTTTAAACCCAAATTTCTACAAAACGATAAAATCAATTGCGATGAAATTTATTGGGTACGGTCGTCATTGTTGCAGAAACAATCTGACGCTCGATATTTTTCTATACTGTGAAAGAAAAAAAAAACTTTACCGATTGTAGTTACCATAGGATGAATTGCGAATTACTAAGTGATGCAATTCATGCACATTTCAAGGCCGTTAGGCTCTCGCCAGCGAAAGAACCCATTTTGAGCATTGTTGCGTCTGATATTATGGCAAAATAACGCAGGAATTGAGGTTTAGATTTGGTTTTACATAAAACAAGCAAATTGTGCCAACGCAGCTCGAAATATAATCGGCAATCCTGAAAATCTAGTGCATCAGTTTTCCGACTGGCGGCGACCCTGCATGGTGAATGTGTACACATATACACGTATCACACGGCGTTCCAGCAATCGTCGCCTATTGGGTCTTGGCTCTTCGCTGTAGCTGAGTGGCAGGATGCAGCGACATCTGGCGGTAGTTTGCGGCGGCTCGTAGTCAAAAACTATGAATTATGCAATACCGTCATGACCGCGTCGGAATTTCGCAGTGTGTAATACATAACCTCAACATATTTATGTACATTATTTTGATAGGAACATAACCTCAATCTTTGTTGCTATATCCATCGAAAGTATGCAATGTAAATTCGGGTATATTGTGAGGCATAAAGCGTGTATAAAAATTAAAAGTTATTCGTGTGTTTTTAGCGACCCTCCAAACCATGTACCATGACACTCCAAACCAAGCAGCGACACTTCAAACGACACTAAAAAAAGGCTACATTTTGCAATAAAAAAATACTTTTTTCAACTTCCAGAAATATTTCGATTAATGTATGATTGGCATTCGACATTGAATTGAATTGACGGTGCCATACCTCTGATATTTTTCAAGATTAATAAACTAAAAAATACCATGTAACAGCCAAAAGTAGTAATAAAGGTATCCTAAGTCTCAACGATGTTCCAAAAATCAGCCCTTTCAATAAAATTTATGAAAACCAGCAATTTTTTTCGTCGCCCAAAGGTGTCTCCCCCTTAAACATTTTTTTTTACTCGCAACACCTGCAATGGCGATTGCAAAATTTTAATCACACCCCACGTCCAGTAAAATGTTCCCTATGTTGACTTCTATGCCGAATCATTTTCGTCAATACGCTGTTTTCCATTGTTCCGTGGTGGTCCACAGAATGCCGAGCAGGAATTCTTGCATATGTGTAAGTACGTGTCAAGTGAAGTATCGAGCGCCTTTCGTACACGCCAAACAATCGAAAGCACGATAATAATGATAATAAGATTATTTTTCATCATCGATCATTTTTCCTCCGCGTTAATCTCGCTCTGATTATTTTTGCCGCCGCATTGGTGCACTTTTCGCCCGCTCGGCCGAGCCACGATTATCACTCCTTCTGTCTCCCTCGCCCTCGTAATTTTTTTTCCTCCGGCTACGCCAGCCTGCCACTCTCATTGAGCTTCTCTGTCTCGCCTCTCGCCCTGTCGGGCACACGCTCGATACCGGGGAGATTCACCCGCTGATATTCTCGCCAACGAGAGTTTATTACTGGCACACTCTTTGAGCATTTTTGTGTCTCACTGTTGCACGTGCGTTCGGCAACGCGGGGATCCCGAACTAGTAAAAAAAACGCGCGGTAATATAAAGAGCAATGAAAAGACTGTTTTAACGCGTGAAACTTCACGAACGGCCCATATGATGGACTCTCAACAGCTCATTTTATTTGGTGTTATGAATTTACCGTTAAGGACGTAGGATCACTTCCACGGGGTCAAAAAAGAGTCTACATTTATTTTACCCACAGCTGCTCTGATCGATGTTTACTTATGTTGATTATTCGTATTATCGATTATAGTGTGCCAAATGCTGTGGTTAATGATGAATTTATTGCACGTGGACAAATAAAAACTGAAAAACTAGATTGTCAACGACTCAGAATTTGCTAATCGTTATAATCACCGTATCACTCCGTCTTATATTGTATTATACCTCTAACACTTAAACATGAATAAAGGTGAGGTACATCAGCTATGATCTGTCTTACATCGGACCCAATTGGCTGGCATCTTTTGCAATGTTTGCTACGCGAATTGTCCACTGTGTGTAGTGTCCTACTCTGCCACTCGTAGCGCTAGTTCTCGAACAATCCTGATGCGCGCGCAGGGACTATGTATATATACACACGTGCACATATAATCGGGCAATACCCACATAACACCATCAATGCACACTGAAGGTTTCGTATGGTGTATTTCTATACGCACACAATTTATTACACTACCATTGCTGTCTTATTAATTAATCTATTATTCATTAATTGTCCATTGCTATAACTCTATTGTCTAGTGATCGTGCCAACAATCGTGAAGATAAATATGGAACCGGTACTATTTGATACCAAATTATAACTTTCTCAAAAGGTCATTACTAAATCTAAAAAAAGAGTTCCTGCTTTCGTCCTGCTTCAAGTGTTTTTTCACCCACCACTCTTCCAGCGTTTACACTATTATTATTTATAACCTCTTTCCATAGTCTTCGAATTCTAGGATCGGCTGGGACAGTGACAAAATGCACCTTTTCAAACTACGCGGGTACCCTGAGGGCCAGCCGCGCACAATACACGGCATTAGTATACGAGTATAAGTAATTTCAGTAATTTAATCGATTCCACACCTCGGCGTAAACTGCAAACGTCAAAACGACTGGTGAAAATAGTCGTATTCGTCGTTGTGATTGTTATGTACATTATGTACGCAGTGCGGGTCTCGCGCCTGCGCAATAAGAATATCGTCAATAACCTACTAGCGCCACGGCGAGAGGTAGAACTAAATAAAGCCGTCGAATAGGAGAAGATCGGACCCATGTTTTGCGTATATCTAAATATAGGGCTCCGGGGCACCCCCACGCCATCCGACTCGTCACCGTTCCGGGGACGAATTAGAATTAGAAAAGAATTAGAGGCCCGAAAAAAATGGCCAAATTCCGAATTCTTTCTTGGTAACGGATGGTAAAAAAGAAACGCATTTTTTGACAAAGGTACATATATTGAGCCTCAAAAGAATAACCAAAAAATACAGAAAAATAAGAAAAACATGGACACCGTCAGATGATCACATTTTTTCGCGACGTTTGATCGTGGACACTCTCCAGCTCAAACGGTCCATCCGAAATCTAAAAACGAAATGGGTTATTTGAGTCAACAATAAATACGAGTCGTTGACGATCGTCGGTTTTTTTAATCATTTTGTTTAACAACTTGCGGACGAATTGAAACGCGAGCCTACGAAATGTATGAAGAAAGTCGTCATTTTTACGTAACTACCAAAAAAAGAAGATCGATTATGAAAAAAGTGAGATCGTCAGCGACCGTTGAATGTTTCTCACCGTATCTCCCGTAAATTTGGAAACAATCCATCAAGCGGTTCTCGAGATTCCACGTCCACCGACTTCAAAAACAGTGTTTCGAGAAAAACGCGTTTAAAGTGTGAAGTATGGTGCTGCCACCATTCGCCCGGCCGACTGTTAAAAGCTGTAGCTCACTCAATTTTAGGTATATTTTGAAAAAATGTTCAAGGAATATAGCTAAAAGGTTTTGCTATCGAATAGAAATATACGCAGTGTAGGAGTACGAAACCGGAATTTTTTTGTAAAAATTACACGTTTATTGTTTGAAAATGATAAAAACGGATGAAGACGGCTTTCTGCGTCACATTCAATTGATCCGCGAGTTCTTGTCGACTTTGAGTATCATCTTCATCCAATAAGGCTTGCAATTCGTTGTCTGTGAACTTTTTCGGTGGTTTCCCACGCTCTTCGTTTCTCACGTCAAAATCGCCACTTTTGAATTTTTCGAACCACTCGAAACACTGCGGTTTGCCAAGAGCACGTTCACCGTAAGCTTCGACAAGCATTCGATGCGATTCTGCAGCAGTATTCTTCAAATGATAACAGAAAACCAATGCTGTCCGCAAATCGTAGTTCGTAGGCACAAAACTCGACATGTTTAAGGTTATAGAAAAATATACCGGTGTAGGGAAGTTGGGTCGTTGTGTGTTGAAAATCTTCGTCAGCTGTTAGATGATGGCGCTGCAGAAGCGGCCTTACGGTCCGTAAACTGATGGCTAGCGCCATCTACAGGGAAATTTCGGTTTCACACTTCTACACCTGGTATATGGAAAATACAATTTTTGGACCCACCGAGGTAGATATAACCCGTTCATCGCCCATGGCTGGCCCGTTTTGAACATGGCGATAAGCAACGAGCGTCGTAACTTACCTGCGACGTTGCTCTGCAAAGGACCAGGAAAAAAGGATCCGAGGCATGATCTTCAAGTTCATTCTTTCTACTCGCGTTATCAATAGTACCAACGCATCTATAGTGGTGGAGACGCATACACCGTTTCCTTTGTGTTGTGCATGCGCTTAGGGCGACGCGTTTCGTTGGCCGACAAGGTTCGATCGGTGGCCGCCAGGGGCGCTGGCGCGTGGGCGGAGGGGAACGCTGCGCCGCCAGCGCCACCGTGGCGAGAGGGCGCGACGTTGTCGGCTTCTGCCGGGTACGATGTATAGGGCGAATCGGTGGGTGCTTCCCGACTAGTATAGGAACTGAAACACGGCAAAAGAGAAAGAGGGATCGCGCTGTACGTTGCGCAGAAGCGGGAAAGGTAGCAAGCAGAGAGAGAGCGAGAGAGAGAAGCACGAGACGGTGCTGCGGCCTGTCGTGGCCACCATACGATTGTCAGCATCAGTTTGCTGCTGGACTTGACGCGCGAACGTTGCCCCCTCCTCTCCAAATCCCCCTCGTAACGTTGTATTCTTTCCGAATCTCTCGATTCCCCCTGTCATCCTCCATCGCGTCTACTCGTTTTATTTATCTCCCTCGGTCGAAGCACACGACGAAACTTATCAAACTGACGCCTGTGTAGCGCTTATTCCGATACACTTCGTCGTTATCACCGTAGCATTTTTTTCCCCTCAAACCTACACAATCGCAAGGAAAATTCCACCCACCGCTTTCACGAGAATCCGCGCGACATCCGTGGCCGAGAATAATAAAAATCGAGGAGGCTGGTTGATAAATGTACAAATTGAAAACCGCCATGACGATTGCGACGATAGCGCGAACGATCCGGCAACACTGACAGACTACGAGATTACGCGAGCGACGGTTTTGAAAGCTCGACGGACGCGAAAGAGGCGCGAGGCTCGAGGTCGTTTTGCTCGAGAGACGGGAGTGTCGTCCGGCACTTCGTGATTCGTAGCAGCCGGACAGTTCGGCCAGTCGAAACGAAACTGGAAAGAATCGTACCCGAAAAAAAAAAGAAAAAAGACGATAGCCCAGCGTGTAATTCCACGGTGAGAGGGGACAAAGTTTCGAGAGTCGTCAGTCGAGTCTCAGCGATGATTCGCGACGAGGCGTTCGCGACGAGGGACGTGGGATAACGAAACTCCGTTGAAACGTTGCAACGATGTATAACGTCGAAGCAGCGGGGAAAGGAAGGAAAAAATATCGTCACAAGTTCGCAGTGCACTTGTCGCAATATTTGACGCGAAAAAGTGAGCGGGTTGAGTGAAACGGAGACGCATCGGCACATCCGATTCTAAACACGTGTAGAGCAGAAGAGGGAATAGTAACGAGAAGAAAAAAGGCCGTAAAAGCGCCAGACCTTGAGGCGAGACTTTGGACGGTCTCGAGATACTCGTGAACAACGATCGAAACGTATACGCCTATGACTGACGACTGACTCGATAGATCGACGAGCAGCGCTGCTCGTTGCTCGCCTCCCCCCCCCACCCCCCCATACTCAACACAAGTGAATCGTGGGGGAGAGAGAGAGAGCGAAGAAAAACAACAGCCGGGCGAGGGTGAGCGAGCGTGCGTGAAGAAGCGAGCGAGACGGAGCATGCACGTGTGCCGGAGAGAGACGGACCGAGAGCCGAAGAACGAGAGAAACCGAGTGCATACGAGATAGCCAGTGGGTGGGAGAAGGACACGACATCTGGCAAAGGAAAAAGCGAACGGAAGGGAGAGCGAAAGAGAGAGAACGAACGCGAACGTCGGAGCGAGGCAGGAGCAAAAAGAGGGGGTATATTGCATTGTGGGGAAGGCAAACGTGGATTCGAGCGTCAGGAGACGCGCGTCGAGCGTTTCAGTCGAGTAAAACCTGTGCGTTGGTACGGAACGGTCCAACCTTCTCGTATCGTGTCCCCAGCACGGACATTTGAAGGATTTATACGTCGGCAAACTATCGTGCGCGATTGACACAACTGTTTCCGTCCGCCAGTGTCAAACGGGCAAAGTATTCGACGGAAAAATAACACGCGCGTTTCGTTCGATAGTGAGGTGCAGTGCGCCATATTGATTTTCATCGTTTTAAAAACAAAACATCCAACGTCCAGCGATTACCGAACGGATAATTGTTCGCTTTTTTTTTAATTCTTTACGGCTCGGACGCACGAGCTGAATTAACGAAAAATACACAACTGCGAGAAAAACGACGACAAGTGACGAGAGTGCACGTAGAATACTTCCGCAGAGGAATAGTGTGTGTGTGTGTGTGAGAGAGAAAGAGGGAGAGAGAGAGCCAGCGTTATGCGAGCTTGACAGCTGACGGTCGGTGGTTTTCCAAGTTCGTCGGCAACCTGGCGTCGTCATCGTTCAAATGAAGCTGCGGCGTCGCTGCATGCAGACGCTCGGCGTCTCCGTGAAACAGTTGAGAAGGAAGCTTCTCGAGTTGGGAGCCCGTATACTCCACGTTCAAGCATCCAAACCCCACGACATGGCTTTGGTGGTACGTTTTTTCGTTGTTTTTTTTTTCGCATCACACGCGTCTTTACCTTCGCGACTCATTTTTATTGACAACTTTGAGGTTGCGAGACGACGAGCTTCAAAGGAAATTTATCAACGACCTCAATATTATTCGAATCGGAAACAAAAACGCCGCTCACTGCGAGGTTATTGGTTGGCTCTGGTGCCGCGTATGATGGTGCGGAAAAAAAGTGGAAATGTGCATTTTTCGACATGTTTCAAGGCGCGATGTAGAGCGCGCTCGAGTATTTTTGAGGTCGTTGCATATTGGACCTTGCAGGGTCGCGTCGACCCGCAAATAATTGCGAACAAGAATTTTTCAGACAATCTTGTCTTGCGATCCGATAAAAATTATCGAATCTTTTACCCTGAGTAACGTATATATATCGAGTTAAAAAAGTTCTAAGTTTTATTGGATCGCAAATTAAAAGAATTTCCATTAGCTCGCGAACATCGAAAAGAAAAATATAATTTCTTGCTCTCAAACGTTTCGTTCTCCAATTACGGTAATAAAATTATCTGATTTTATACAAAAAATAGGCAAAAAAAAAAATTTCGAAAAAAAATCTGTAAAAATTCTCGCGAAATCAACGAACATCGATTCAACCTTTTACTATCTTGAGGTTTTCCTTGAATCCTTGTCGTTTTCGCGTCACACGTTATTTTTCAAATTGTCTTTTTTTTAATCAAAATATCTTTGAAAAAAAAAATCGTACGAAACTTAAAAAAAAACACAATAGCAGCTCGAGTCGAAGAAATGGATTTAAAAAAATGGTAAATGGGGTCCACCAAAAAAGGAACAAAAAGACGAAAAATGGTCGTTTTCGAAAAAGGGTACCAGTCGCGAAAAAATAGTAAAAATTTTTCAAAACAACGGTATGAAGGTGAATTTTGCCCACTCTAAATGCCGTTTATTGAATTCATTTTTGTCAACCATCGGGGAAATGACAAAAAAACCGGAAACTTTTCGCCGATAGTGTACATATATAGAGTTACAATAATTCGATGAGTTTTATTGGATCGCAAAACAAATTTAACTGACAAACCCGTCGGCACAATTTTATATTGCGATCCAATGAAGATTGTAGAATTTTTTTACCCCGCGCAAAGAGTGATTTCGAATAAACAAAAAAAAATCCGTTAAATTCAGCACAAATAAAAAGTACACTGTTTCATGCCTGTCGGAGCCAAATTGGAAATCACAAAATCATTGATAGCATTATTGGACATTAAAATGCTAGAAATCGTCTAGAAAAATATGATTGATTCGAAAAAAAAAATAGAACGAAAAATGGGCCCACGATGAGACTAGTCTCAAAAATCATACAACGGGTCACTCTATTTTGGAGAATTTTTTGAGAAAATAGAAAAATGTTGACCAACTTTAAAAAAAATAGTTCCCACTTTACAAGCGAAAAAAACATTGACATTAATATTTGATGATTTTTTCCGCATTTTTTAACGAAAGTACGTTTCAAAATGAAAAAAATATATATAATGTCATTTGTCGATATCTCAATTAGTTCAGGAGTTATCAGCGTTTGAACGTTTCCAAAACTTCTGAAATCGACATTTTTAGAAAATTATAGGTCCTAAAAGAGAAGAGATAAAAATCTAAAAATTGGTGTGGATATGCCTTTCATGGGGTGCAATTTTACAAAAAAAAATCACGAAAACCATCGATGGTCGGGGTCACGGGCCAGCTGAAATGGCGTGGAATATCCCACATATACCCGTTGCATATGGCGAAAAAAAAAGTTTACGGCATCGCAAAATAAAATGGTCTGCAAAAACCTTCAGTGCAATATTCCCACCCTGCCGAACTAATTAATTGTTTTTCTTTTTAAAATTACTATTATTCGAGAAGAACGTGAAAAATGTTGTATTTCATTCTATAGTAAATTCAGGGGTGTTTCGGCGACGTAACGATCATTTCCAGTTGCAATAGGAGTCTGAAGAATATACAGCATTCCATACTTGCTTCTTGTTGACTCCGGAATTTTTTTTTTTTTCGGGGAGTCGAGGAAGAAATTACTTCCAATAGAATTAAAGATGGTTTATTAAAATGACGTTGAAGTTTGCATCGTTGGAAGGCAACGAAAATGACCCCCCCCCCTGTCAATCTCATTTGGCACATTTGAGCTACAAAAATCACGCAAACATTTTTTCGAAACCTTATGTAGCAATCTACAACCTAAATTTGCAAAATATGACTGGATAATAATGAAAGTAAGCAATTGAAAAGCATTTTCGTTGCATTCCAACGATGCAAAATTTAATTTTTGTTTTAATTTTAAAATCTTGTATTTTCAAAGAAAAAAAGGTTTTTCAATTCGCTGAAAATTTTCTTAGCTTCAACTCTTTTTCGCCACTCATAGCGTGTAAAAATACAATTTTAATATCCGGAGTTTCAACTGACAGTTTTTTTCTTCCGATAATCATGACATAAGAATTCCAATCAAATATCCAGAATTTTTACTATTTACTCTGAAGTTTAACCGAAACCTTTTATTTTCACGATGTTGCACTTTTACGGCGTTGAATTTTGCATCGTTCGAATGCAAGGAAAATCCTTTTTTTATTCACTCATTCCTTTATTTTCATTATTATCTATACTCCTTTTTTGCAGTTTTAGGTAATCAATCCCTAATAAGAAGAATCCCCCAAAAATATTTCGGTCTGTGCGAAAAAAAATAGGCAATACGAAAAAGAAAATGATGTTGAAGTTTGCATCGTTGGAATGCATCGAAAATAATTTTTCTCCAATTGTAAATTTTTCGATTGGCAAATAAAAGCTACTTTGAACTTTTCTAAACATCCTTGTTCGAGACTTAAGACCTTGATCTGCCAAAAATGATTTTTGATAACAATAAAAGTGGAGAAAAACGAAACTAAAAGAGCATCTTCGTTGCATTCCAACGATGCAAACTTTTCAACCTCATAATAGAAATTATTTCGCTGCATTCGAACGATGGAAACTTCAATACAATGCAATTCACATCCGAGTGCAACTAAAATGATTATGCTCTTTATCGAAGCCCCCAATGGGATTTAAGTTTGCACCGTTGAAATGCAACAAAAGTTCATTTTTCGACTTGCTAAATTTTCTTTAACAGATTTTTTAGCTTCGAGAATATTTTAAATATTTTTAAAAAATGTTTATTACTGAAACAAAAGCAACAAAAAATCTAAACACAAATCTAAGTAAATCAAAAGCCGAAGCAAGCCCAACAAAAAAACGAAACCCAAACCAACCGCAAATAAAAAATGCAAAAATGATATATAATACAAAAAGAAACTAAAATAAAAGAAAAAAAAAATTAAAAACAAAAAAGCAAAAAAAATCATGCACTTCAAAGACTAAACTCCAACCTTCCCGCGGTAAAGTGCGTGAGTAGATAATATCGAAACTAATGGAGCTAAGTAATTTTCACTTATCGGAACATTATCCCATTTTTCTCGGAACGGAATGGTTTCAGGTAAAAACTGTGTGGAACATAAAAGATCAATATTTTCGAAGGCTATAATTTTTTAAGGGAACTTCTATCTCTAAAATGAATATTTACTAAAATAAAACGCAAAAACTGTTTTAAAAAATCAGTTTTCGTTAGTGTTGACCTTGAAAATCAAATTCGCGGGTATTTTCACTATGATATTCGTAATCAGCGAGTCGAAGTACATGGGTACACCAAATTCCAAATTAATCAGAGGTATGGGCTTTTCGGAACTACACCCCAGATTTACCATCACAAGTTGCAAAAAAAAGGTTTCGAATTATAGTAAAAAATGACGAAATAAAAAAAAATCATTACATCGTTGGAATGCAATGAAAGTTATTTTTTGAATCGCTCTATGGTTTTTCAGCAGATTATAGCTTCGAGATTACCTGAAACAGTGTTTTTCAACGCGTGGGTCGCGACCCCCTGAAAGGCCGTAAAGTCTTGCTCAGGGGGTCGTGGTCGCAAGCCAGGTAAAACTTAAAAGCAACCTTGTAGGGCCTGCACTACAATAAAAAATACAACAATTTTAGTGAGAAGGCGTGTTTATTTTTTAATAAGTTGTCGAATCGTGGTTCTATTTTTGAGACGCGAATAACCAAATCGTGTTCTAATTGGAGCCTATTTATCTTAGTTTTTATGTTCACCATTGAAGAGAACGTTATAGTCAAGTAAAAGAGACGAAAACCCAGAACTTTCAGCGTAGAATTATAATTTTTGCCTGAAGTTAGATGGTTGCATACTAAAAGTAACCCCAATGAAATGTTGCCCCTCAACTCGCCCCAACCCTAAGGAATAGGGGTTGAAAACTTAAAAATGGCCTTATCTCGATAATTAATGGCCCGATGAAAAAATGTTTCAAACAAAAGTTGTTTGGAATAATAAAATACGTATAAAGTTGTCTGCCCCCAATCCCCTATAGTTAAAAATAGCGGCAAAAAACGCGAGAGGACCACTGACCGAGAATTTTGTGATCATTTTTGTGCCGCTATTTTCAAAGATAGGGGACTGGACGTTAGACAACTTTATACGTATTTTATGATTCCACACAACTTTTGTTCGAAAAATTTTTTGATCGGACTATTAATTATCGAGATACGGCGATTTTTCAGTTTTCAATCTTTATTTCTTAGGGTTGCCGCGAGTTGAGGGGCGAAATTTCATTGGGGTTACTTTCAGTATGCAACCACCTAGCTTCAGTAAAACATTCTAATTCCACGTTAAAAGTGCTAGTTTATGTTAAGTTAAGTTTATGTTCACCATTGAAGAGAACGTTATAGTCCAGTAAAAGAGACGAAAACCCAGAACTTTCAGCTTAGAATTAGAATTTTTGCCTGAAGTTAGATGGTTGCATACGAAAAGTAACCCCAAGGAAATTTTGCCCCTCAACTCGCCCCAACCCTAAAGAATAGGGGTTGAAAACTTAAAAATCGCCTTATCTCGATAATTAATGGCCCGATGAAAAAATGTTTTAAACAAAAGTTGTTTGGAATAATAAAATACGTATAAAGTTGTCTGCCCCCAATCCCCTATAGTTAAAAATAGCGGCAAAAAACGCGAGAGGACCACTGACCGAGAATTTTTGATCATTTTTGTGCCGCTATTTTCAAAGATAGGGGACTGGACGTTACACAACTTTATACGTATTTTATGATTCCACACAACTTTTGTTCGAAACATTTTTTGATCGGGCTATTAATTATCGAGATACGGCGATTTTTCAGTTTTCAATCTTTATTTCTTAGGGTTGCGGCGAGTTGAGCGGCGAAATTTCATTGGGGTTACTTTCAGTATGCAACCATCTAGCTTCAGTAAAAAATTCTAATTCCACGTTAAAAGTGCTAGGTTTTCGTCTCTTTTACTGGACTATTAGGTAACAAAGCCAGAAAGTGGCGAATGTCACTAATAATTTCAAAACTTCCCTCGCCAGCTCTGGGGGGGGGGGGGGCCGAGATGTTTTCACCTGTAAAGGGGTCGCGTATTCAAGAAGGTTGAAAAACAGTCACCTAAACCATCTTTTAAGCCGCTCATTAGGAGACCTGCCATAGAATTTTGCCAAAATATGTGACCACTTGATAAAAAAAGTGAATCCAAGTTTTCGTTGCATTCCCACTATGCATTGAGTCTAGCCGAATTGCTCGTTTTCCACAATTCTCATAAAAAATCTACCACGTCAATTCGCAATCTAAAAAAATAATTACCAATAACAATAAACACGACTTCGTGTAGCGATAAACATCGAGAAACAACAAAAACGTAAAAACGAGGTTTCGCTGCATTTCAATGCAATCTCCAGTACGGTTCATCGTCGGAACAAGTGCACCGAAAAAAAAAGAGATCTCCGGTAGAAGTATCGGAAAATCTCGTTTTACCGAGATCGTGATTTACGCGATACGACGGTAGCTTGGATTGAAGAGAAAAAAAACAATGCACGAGACACCTGTAATACGAAGGGTCGTGCGAGAGAAATTTCCTCGCTCGTCTGTCTGACACTCGTGCCCACACACGCACTTTGTGGGACGTCATGTTGGAGCTCATGTATGCACGGACACATATTTATATATGTACATATATATATATGTGTATACATACATATATAAAGGTCGTCTCATATCCCATTGATTTATCGATGTAAATTAAAAAAAAGATAGAATAGAAAATGAGACAAAAGGGGATGGCGTTTTTACCCCCCCCCCCCCCCCTTCTCTTCTCCCCGCGGTCCTTCCCGGGTCTTTTTATTTCCCGGACGTACGAGGCACCTGTGGTGACCGGTCCAGCGGTACATTGAAAATATTTGTGCATGCAAACCAGTTCTCAGGAGCCGCCGTTTTTATCATCATTCCCAATGCTCAACGAGATGGACTTTCGAATCTCTTTTTTCCCCCCCTCAATATATGGCCCATGTTCCCGAAGTCCCGGTCACCTCCGACACCTTTTTTCTCACTCTTCCTCAAATTTTTCACTCTTTCCCGTTGTCTCTCCTTGTTTTTCGTTTTCTTTCTTTTTTTTTCCTCTCGGACACGACGGTAAATATTTTGCGGTGAAGTTGCATCAAAGATTTTCGACCCTGACTGTACCAGGCCAGACGTACTTGCCGGTCGCCGAGACCGGGGGCGAGGGTGAGTCCACTCGGCCTCGTAACCACGCATTTTACACATGCGCACGCGCATACTTATACATACAAGCCGACACTTTTGTGTGTGTGTGTGTGTGTGTGTGTGTGTGTGTGTGTGTGTGTGTGTGTGTGTGTGTGTGTGTGTGTGTGTGTGTGTGTGTGTGTGTGTGTGTGTAGTCCAGGACGAGAGATCTGTCAGCTGCCACTTCTGCTACACCAGACTGCCCCGTTCTTCCTGTACCTACGTAAAAAATGGAACATAAAAGAAACAACAACAACGAAGATTCAAGGGCACTCCAGCCTCGATCGAACTCCTCCGAGGAAATCCTCGACACGCATGGTATCGTTGGAATCTCTGCGATCATTTTTGGGATAGAACGAAATTTGTTTATTTTTTTTTTTCCCATTCCCATATTCGTTCTGGCACGTCGAAGGGGGCGATACCTTTAGGCGGGAAAAAATGGAGAGATTTCGAAACCACTTCCGATCGAGCTCAAATTTTACACAAACCTTTTATAATAATATTTTGAGACAACGTGCAAAGGGATTTTTGGCGGGTGGCAATAGTTTTGGAGATAGTGAATTTTGAAGTTTTTTTTTACGAGCGCCGACTGTATTGATATGGGCTAGGGGTTCCGTTCACATAGGTGGGATATTCCACGCCATTTCAGCTAGCCCGTGATCCCGACTATTTGTGGTTTTCCTGATTTTTTTTAAACAATTGTACCTCATGATTGGAATATCCAGACGAGTTTTCAGGTTTTTATCTCTTCGGTTTTGGGAGTTATTATTTTCCGAAAAATGTCGATTGCAGGAGTTTTGGAAACGTCTGGACGCTTTTATCTCCTGAACTAATTGAGATATCGACAAATGGCAATATATAATTTTTTAAATTCTGAAGCATACTTTTGTTAAAAAATGTGAAAAAAATTGTCATTTATCAATGCAAAGGTTTTTTCGGGTTGTAAAGTGAAAACTGTTTGTTTTGAAGATGATCAACATGTTTTTATTTTTTCAAAAAATTCCCTAAAATAGAGCGACTCATTCTACGCTTTTTGAGACTAGTCTCATCGTGGGCCCATTTCCTTCTATTGGCGATATGGCGGTTTTTCATTTTCATTTTATTTCTTAAAATAATCAGAGCTTGCACTTAATCTATTCTGAACGATGTTTAAAATTTTTTAAACTTGAACATGCAGAAATTTTGCTATTTCTTGCAGTTCTAAAATCATGACGTAACGCAAACCTTGCCCCCCCCCCCCCCCCCCCCCCCACAAACGTATACCGTAACGCCAGGCCGACCCCCCCCCCCCCCCCATTGCGTTACGTAATTCATGTACGTCCCCCAAGTCCTTGAAATCCAAATCCAGAAAAGCGTGCCCCTTTTCTCAAATAACTTCACTCGTCCCCCTCATCGTGTTGAAAAAAAAGTTACGAACCTCGCGCTTGCGGTTAAATCAGAGAAATCGTTGCTCGTGCATATTACGAGACAAATATTGAAAAACCGAAATAACAAAAAAAACGAAGCGAAAATAGACGTCTCGTGGCATACGATGGCTCGTCGCAACAAACTCACACAAACACATGCAGGGACGCGCGTGTGTCGCGAATATCTCGTTATAATTGAGATCGTCGCGGACGTCATTCGAATGGCGATTAATCGTTGCGCGGTGAGACGCAAGACACCGGACGTCGGAGGCTTGGGGGGGGGGGGGGGGGGGGGGGCGTGGGAGAAAAAAGGGACAAGGGGAAAAAAATGGTTGATAAAGTCTTCTATCGCGATATATCCATATATCCGTACAATGTGTAGTATAGGAATTGCGAGAGAAGGAAGCTGGTAGAGGAGTAACGAGAGAGGAGAAAAGGAAGACAGAGAGAGAGCGAGTGCGGAACGAGGTAAAAAAAGAAGCCACGAGGAAGCGCGGCCGTTTTATTCACTGCAACTCTTTGTGTGTGTATATATATATATATATACACGTATATCGGGTGTCCCATTTTAATCTTACACCTAATTTATCTCGAAAAAAATACTGCTCCGATCTAAAATCCAGTATAAAACTTTTAAGGTTCAAAGGGGAGCGTTAAAATAAAATCTTTTTTGGTCCAAAGTTCAAAATGGCGATGTTAAGATGGCCGACGTGCTTAAAAAAAATGGGATCACGAATTTTTTCACCAAAACATTTATCACGTAAAAACTAGTAACTTTTGTAGGAAAAGTTCTTTGATGACATTCATAATTTTTCGTTCGTTAGAATACTATTTTGTTCACTATCTTAGCGCCATCTGGAATGTACCACGAGGAAGTAAATACATCAACATTCCTAGTGTAAGGTGTGAGTTTGTTTGGGTCGGTTCGACAACCCAAACCAACCCAAAGAAGGTTTAGGTCTGCGGCTCGTCACGTCGGCTACAAAATGGCATTATTCTAACCTAAAAATGATGAGCGTTTAAAAAAATCTTTTTCCAACAAAGTTCTGGCATGAAAATAAATGTTTTGGTGGAGAAAGTTCACGATTCCATTAAAAAAAAGAAACATGTCTGCTATCTTCACGTCACCATTTTGAATTTTTGAACCAAAAAGATTTTGTTTCTGAACGTCCCTCTTTGAAGCTTGAACGATTTATTGTACTCAATACTTGATCAGAGCTGTGTTTTTCGAGATAAATCAGGTGTAAGATTTAAATGGGTCACCCTGTATATATATATCTCGAATCGCACCAGCAGGGCGAGCGGACGGGCGCGCGGGTTTCTTCCGTCTGGCCCAGAATGTCGTCGATCCCCGCACGAGCTTTCACTGCAGTTTTCTCGTCTGGGTCGCTCCATCGAGATTCTGGCGCTACCCGCCGCAAGCGTTGCTGCCGCCACTCGGTCGATATATGAACTTCGTGCCCCTTTTTTTTCCGTCGCTTCCGTTTCTTTCAATTTCTTTTTTTTCTTTCTTTATTCCTCTCGACGTCGGTTTTTTGAATGTGGAGTACATCCCCGGCGACGTCGAAGAATCAAGTGAACGGGGTAAAAAGAGCGAAAGATAAAGGACAGCAAGAAGGAGAACAAGGCAGTTAAATGGGAGCACGCCCAACGAGGTTAAACACGTACGAGATCCTCTCTCTCTCTCTCTCTCTCTCTCTCTCTCTCTCTCTCTCTCTCTCTCTCTCTCTCTCTCTCTCTCTCTCTCTCTCTCTCTCTCTCTCTCTCTCTCTCTCTACTCTACTCTACTCTACTCTACTCTACTCTACTCTACTCTACTCTACTCTACTCTACTCTACTCTACTCTACTCTACTCTACTCTACTCTACTCTACTCTACTCTACTCTACTCTACTCTACTCTACTCTACTCTACTCTACTCTACTCTACTCTACTCTACTCTACTCTACTCTACTCTACTCTACTCTACTCTACTCTACTCTACTCTACTCTACTCTACTCTACTCTACTCTACTCTACTCTACTCTACTCTACTCTACTCTACTCTACTCTACTCTACTCTACTCTACTCTACTCTACTCTACTCTACTCTACTCTACTCTACTCTACTCTACTCTACTCTACTCTACTCTACTCTACTCTACTCTACTCTACTCTACTCTACTCTACTCTACTCTACTCTACTCTACTCTACTCTACTCTACTCTACTCTACTCTACTCTACTCTACTCTACTCTACTCTACTCTACTCTACTCTACTCTACTCTACTCTGATCTACTCTGATCTACTCTGATCTACTCTACTCTACTCTACTCTGCTCTGCTCTGCTCTACTCTACTCTACTCTACTCTACTCTGATCTACTCTACTCTACTCTACTCTACTCTCTCTCTCTCTCTCTCTCTCTCTCTCTCTCTCTCTCTCTTTCGCTCTTGGTTAAGGAGAGCTC